>JANRMT010062834.1:12245922-12276506 GCA_026402145.1 Polypterus bichir lapradei
GGGGCAATTACTTTTTCACACAGGGCCATGTAGGTTTGGATTTTTTTTCTCCCTAAATAATAAAAACTGCATTTTGTGTTTACTTGTGTTATATTTGACTAATGGTTACATGTGTTTGATGATCAGAAACATTTTGTGTGACAAACATGCAAAAGAATAAGAAATCAGGAAGGGGGCAAATAGTTTTTCACACCACTGTATATATATATATATGTACACAATAAAAAATGATAATAAAATAGCAATAATAGAGGTTAATTATATATATTTATTTATTTATCTTGGGAATATAACAAAATTAGAATCTGGTAACTGCCACACTGTCCACCAATTGTTCTTGTCTTGGTCATGTCTGTTGTCCGGTTCAGTCGTCCACTGAGAGTGAGTGCAGCTCTTTTATATGGTGGCATCTAAATCTTTTAAGTGCTTAGGGCGTCTAAAGGTCTTAATTCGGCTTTGCTTTCATGGTGACTCTTCATTTCTGATTTTGCAGTGTATGTTGTAAATGGCATTTGAGATAACATAGTTTTATTCTAAGCAACAGGATATTCCAGTTTTCTGACCCAATGACTAATGTGTGTAGCTCACAGTTTCTCCCATTGTTGTTTTCCCCAGCATCTCAAAGATGCATAGATTTGGTTGAGTGACGATTGTTCATTGGCCCAATATTTGTGTAAGAGAGTCTTTTTAATGGACTAACAATCCATGCAGGGATGGTTCCTCCTGTAATAATTCCCTGCTCTCTAACACATTAATTGAAAAAGCAGGTTCAGACAGTGGATGATAGGACAGAAAGTATTGTATTCTCCACGTTTAACAAGGCTGTCAAATTCAAAACCAAATTTGCACACTTCTCCACTTACAGAGTATCTAAAACTACTTTTAAAAATATACCTGGAACCACCGAAAACAAAAGTCAGGATGGTTCCAGGAATTTTTTACATTTTCTGGCAAGACTGCTAAAGCAGACATCACATCTTATATATAAATGTCTACATGTGGAAGTGTGTGTGTCTGTCTGGCCCGGAAGTGAGAGATGGAGTCGGGGTAAAGGCTCCACCTCCGAGGAAACAGAAGACTCGCTTAGCCACTAATAACACAAATGGGGCCAGCACATCAACAAAACGAAACCTCAGAAGAAAGACAAAGTCGCTTAGCCACTCAGCAAAACGGTATCCCTTTTACTGTTCCTCCCAACACTAATACACAAGCAATGCGAGCACATCAGCAAAACAAATCCTCCTAGGAGAGAGAGGCCCAGAGTAATTAATTTCAATTACCTGACATCTCTACATTTCAATTTTTTTTCTGACGATTTCAATAGTTTCTAGGATCACAGGCTTTTTACAGCACAACAGTGTTTAAACATATAGCAGTGACTATTTGCATACCTATAAAGTGGACATCAAGGAAATTACTGCAGGGTTTTTGTCCTTTTCACTGCTTTTCAAATGTTATGCATGAGCAGCAGAGAATGTCAGTGTGTGTACTGGTGTGCCCTGTGATGGAATGGTGCTCTTGCCAAGAGTTTTTCCCTTCCTTGCACCTGTTGGTGCACTGATAGTGTTCAGCCTTTATGACCTTGAAAAAGAAAAACGTATTGGTCTAATTACTTATTGTTACATTTCCTGAAGGCTAATTGTTATTAGTCTTGAAACTCCAAAGCTGAAGCCACACAGGCGTGCTAGATAAAAACAAAGTGTAGCAACGTACTCTCACTGAGAAAATTACTAGGAACACTTTTACAACTGCCTATCAATGCAGTTATCTGATCAGCCAATCATGTGGCAGCAGCACAGTCCATAAAATTGTGCAGGTCAGGAACTTCAGTAAATGTTCACATCAAACATCAGAATGTGATCTTGGTCATTCTTACTGTGCCAGCTAAGATGGTTTGGGTATTTATGTATCTGCTGATCTCCTGGGATTTTCATACATGATTGTCTCTCTAGAGTTCACTCAGAATGGTACGAAAAACAAAAAGCATCCATTGAGTGGAGGTTTTTGAAAGAGGTCTAGAGGACCATTTGATCCTGAAAGCAGCAGATACAAATGACATGATTTACTGCTGCTGCTCCTCTCAGAAGTTGTCATTTTATCAGACGTACAGTATTGCGCAAGAAAATTCTGCACTGTGAGCTATTAACTGGAGATTCAATTATTTAATCTTTGTGGCAGATCAAAGTAAATCCACTCCCTCTGAAGTTAGCCATAGATTTGAACTTCAGGAGGTATCTTGATAACATGCTGCAATGCACCCCTGTGATCATCTTAGCTGACCCTTTGGGCTTTCCTGCCCAAAATGGTTTGCATGCCCAAAACCCCCACCCCTGACCCACTAATGCAACTTAGTAGTCTGTTGATACCACCAACTTTTCAGAATCATTCTTTGAGAGCAATGTACATTTTAAACCCCTTCATTGAATTCAATTCACTTTATTTGTATATAGCTCTCTTATACTTTACAAGCTTATAGTGCAGTACTCATTTACAGTTATGACAGAGTACAACACAAAACAGCATACAAATATGCATAGATTTATACCTACAGTAGATATATTTCGTTTCCCTAAGCTCCCCGGGGTCTTTCACATTCTTACGTGAATCATGCAGGCAAAACAAACTCTTGCTGACACAGATGTCAAAGAAAATAAACCTCTGGGGTCCACTTTCCTTGAGAAAAGTTAGGGTCCAGTTAACATGAGCCAAATGGTCATCCAGTTTGTCATATGATTGTTGTTTATATGCGTAGCTGCATTTACCCAAAATTACCAAAGTTGTGCAGCTACAGTATGCTTCATGGGATTCTGGCAAAAGCTTGAGGTGTTGAAATGATTCCACAAACAAAATATCTTTGTTTTAAAAACTTTAGTAAAAATTCAAAGTAAAGCAGTTCACACAAAAATAGGGAACAAATTGATATAGCAAAGAAAAGAAAAGTTCTGTTTAAAGCTTATATATCTTGTTACATTCTTTAAGTTTGCTAACAGTTGAATCATTACTAAACGGTCAGAAAACTGTTTGCCTATCCCATTTTTATACAGTAAATGAGTCTTTCAGTCTCTGGTAGCACTGTGACCTTTTCTAAGCAGCAACTGACACCATTAACACACTGTATTGTAGATAGAGCAAGAAAGGTCTATCTCATATTAACTTACGGGGGTAAGAAACTATACAATATTCTTATAGCTATTCTTCTATAGAAGTCAAGCAAACACTATACGAATTTAACTTTCTAAGACTGGCTCTTACAATATGAGTACCGCTGTGTCTGAAGCATTTGCTTGTCTTTATGTTTTGACTCTTGATTTAGTCATCTTGTTGCAGCAACACCCAAAATTCATCCAACCAACCCATATCCACCAGCTCTTAGAATCACTGACCATGCCAACTTAGAGGAAACAGCTGGTAATACAGAGTTATTAGGCTGCAAGTTAAGAGTTTAAAAGATTCCCTGCAACCCCTATGTATGTGATAAATAGATCATACCTTAGGATGTGCTTCTTTGATTTTGGCTCATTAAAAGATCTTGTCGTCTTTTCATTTGACGCTTGCTATGTTTGGGATTGGTCAGTTGGCATCTGTAGGAGGAGAATTGTAAACTAGAATCATAGTGCAAATGCACTCAGTGAGAAATTATTAGGAACACTAAACTAATATTTGCTAGGGCCTCCTTTTGCTCTCAGTTCTTTGTGGCATGGATTCCACATGATGTCAGAAACATTTCTTTGAGATTCTGGTCCATATTGAGATGATTGCATCACACAATTTCTGCAAATTTGTCAGCCACACACTCATATTGCAAATCTCCCATTCTTTCACATCACAAAGGTGTCCTATTGGTTTCAGATCCGTTGGCTAGGAAGGCAACTGAAGAACACTGAACTTCATGTCGCGTTCATGAAACCAGTTTGAGACATCTTTTCCTTTGTGATATGGTGCATTATTAAGCTGAATGTAGCCATTTGGAGATGCATAAATTGTGGCCACGAAGGGATGCAAATATTCAGCAACAATACTCAAATAGGCCATAGCATTCACGCGATGATTGATTGGTAATAATGGGACGAAAATGTACCAAGAAAACATTCCCCCACCAGCTTGGACTGTAGTCGCGAGGCAAGTTGGGTGCGTAGATTCAAGCTGTTGGTGCCAAATTCTGACTCTGCCATCAGTGTGCCTCAGCAGAAATCAAGTCCAATCTGTTTTTCTCGGCTTCTGCACCCTCAGCTTTCTGGATTCCAGTGTGTTTTTTGCTGTTGTACCTCAAAAGTTTGATGTGTTGTTCATTCCGAGATGCTTTTCTGCTCGCCACTGTTGTACAGAGTCATTATCGGAGTTGCTTTCTGTCAATTCGAACCAGTCTGGCCATTCTCCTGTGATGTCTGTCATCAATAAGGTGTTTCAGTCTGCAGAAGTGCCACTCACTGAATGTTTTTATTTCTTACACCACAATTTTAGAGACTATTGTGCATGTAGACAGCATGGTGGCACAGTGGTAGCGCTGCTGCCTCGCAGTAAGGAGACCTGGGTTCGCTTCCCAGGTTCTCCCTGCATGGAGTTTGCATGTTCTCCCCATGTCTGTGTGGGTTTCCTCCAGGTGCTCCAAAGACATGCAGGTTAGGTGCATTGGCGATCCTAAATTGTTCCTAGTGTGTGCTTGGTGTGTGTGTGCCTGGCGTTGGGCTGGCGCCCTGCCCAGAGTTTGTTCCTGCCTTGCACCCTATGTTGGCTGGGATTGGCTCCAGTAGACCCCAATGACCCTGTTTTAAGATATAGCGGGTTGGATAATGGATGAATGGATTATGCATGTAAACCCCGGGAGATCAGCACTTACAGAAATACTTAAACCAGCCTGGCTGGCACCAACAGTCATGCCACAGTTTCTGAGATCACGTTTTCTCCCCATTCTGATGTTTGAAGTGAACATAAACTGAAGCTCCTGACCTGTGTCTGCATGATGTTATGTACTACAATGTTGCCTCATGATTATATAATTGCATGGGGGAAAAAAAACAGTTGTACTGATGTTCCTAATAATTTGCTCAGTAATTGTATATCTGTACTAATAAAAGGCAAAGCCCTCACTGACTCACTCACTGACACAATCATCACTAATTCTCCAACTTCCCGTGTAGGTAGAAGACTGAAATTTGGCAGGCTTATTCCTTACAGCTTACTTACAAAAGTTAAGCAGGTTTCATTTCGAAATTCTAAGCGTAACGGTCATAATGGTCATAACGGTCGACAACATCCGCCATGTTGAACTTTCTTATTTATGGCCCCATCTTCACGAAATTTGGTAGGCGGCTTCCCTGCGTTAACCGAAACCGATGTTCGTACTTATTTCGGTGGTATGACGCCACTGTCAGCCGCCATATTAAACTTTCCAACGTTCTTTGTTACCCATGGGCCCATCTTCAAGAAATTTGGTACGCGGGTTCCCAACGCTAACTGAATCCTACTTGCTTACATATATACATCCATAGCCTGCAGCTCGGTCACCGTGTGAGGCGGCGTTGGGTCCCCCATCCCAATGCCTCCCACGTTGTTGGCTGCCTGCCTATATAAGGCCGTCCGTCGCTCCAGTCTCTACATTCCCTTCCTTGCTTCGCCACAGGATTCACGTCTCCCTGCTGATAACTACAGCATTTTTATTTAATCCACGGCTTCTCTGCTGTTTTATTGTTCGTTTATTACAATTATAGTTATTGTGTAGGTATTTTAGACTTACTTTACATTGTTCAGGTACCCATTTCCTTTATCGTTCCAACCATACCCCTATTAACATGTCTATCGAGGTGATCACCATCGATCAAAGAACTGTCACTTACCAAGTGGTTTCCATGCCCGGAGATGGCACCTACCTTTTCCATTCTCTTTGTTACATATTGCACGGCCATATCAGGCTCACTCTTGATATCCGGAAGAACATTGTGTCTTATGTATTGAATGACTGGGACAGGTTCAAGGTGTGGACTGATGACGGTACAGGAGATAATTATACTACACAGGAGCACTAGAAGAGTGAAATGCTTAAGCCCTTCACCTATGGTTCTGCATGTGAGTTGATGGCTGCCACTGAATTGTTCGGTTGTCGCTTTCAAGTGTACCGAAATGGCCAAATATTTTACACCTTTGAACAACCGTCAATGCCTCTTAAACATCTTAGATTCATGGATGTGAAGTTATCGATGAAACAAGTTGTATGCTTACAACGCTTGACAGATGCCGAATGTCACTTCAACACAAGTCCTGCAAATACTGTCGTTATTAAAGCAAACCATGAAACTCAAACCGATTATGACAGCAGCAATCCAAGCTGTGAAATTTGAGACAAGATTACTGTTCACATGGCCAACTGTCCGTTGCATGCTCAAGAGTAAGCTCAGTGCACAGCTTGGTCATATTACAACCGGAGGGCCGAACTGACAACGTGGTATACAAAGAGATCCTTAACAAATAATTATTGGTATATTTTCCCTCAGTTTAAAAAGGTTTAATTTTCTTCTTAATAAAAATTTTAAGGCAGTACTTCGCCGCTGCGAAGCGCAGTTATTTTGTTAGTTTGCAATAAAATACAAGTATTACTTCATGGAAACTGTTACTCATGAGCATTAAAACCATTATCATAATCATTTAACAAACAGAGAATATAGCCACACAAATCTGCCACCATTACAAAAATTTGATTATAATGATATGGCCTAACTATTTTTGAATTCTAGCATTGTTAAAAACGTTTTTTCTATGATAAAGTAACAACATTAGAATGTTTAATAACCTAAAGTTTGCTAATAGGCAAGCTAACCATAACAAGTGTGTCAGCCCTACTGTACTGTACTATAAATAATAAGCACTTTCCTAAGGATCAGCGCTGGCAATCAGAAGGTTGCTGGTTCGAATCTCATAAACTTCAGAAGTGACTCTACTCTGCTGGGCTCTTCAGTAAGGCCTTTAATCTGCAATGGCTTCGTCCTGCATACGACGTTAATCTGACGTTAATCCAGACTTGCAAACAGGTCCTCCAACTTGCAGGGAAAACCCGGGAGTTGGTGGCAGGATTGGCACTCCAACCACCATAAAAAACCTCACAATGTCCCAGTGTAGCACTGAGATGTCACCCACTGCACAGCTGCACTCAAGTCCTAATCCTGGTGGTTCATCGTCTGGTGGGCACGCCGCAGGCTCCCATGCTCCTGTTATATGAAGTTCGACAGCAATCTTTCTCCGTGCCTCATTCATTTTAAGAAGTCGCTAATGTCTTTAAGCTATTTCTTGAATAACACAAGGTGTACTTCTATTACAACAAGTCATTTAAAGTTGTACCAAGTTATGAAAGAATAAAAAACTGCAGATATCCAGTTTATCCACTAGGTAAAAACAATAAAAAGTTGTAAATTTGTAACCTTTGATCAGCGTATTCACTGCCCCCAGAGGGAGATCTTGCCACCTCTGTCTCTTTGAAAACACTATTTCCTGTGTGCCACCAGCCACTTACCACGAATTTGTGAATCCAGCGTTAGCAGGCTGCTCCCAACTGACGGACGAAAGTATTATAAATCTGAATCCTAACATGACAGAAGGCAGTGGTGGGCAAAGTCAGTCCTGGAGGTTCCCAGTGGCTGCAGGTTTTTGTTTCAACCCAATTGCTTATTTAGAAAACAATTCTTGCTAATAATTTAATTTCATGGCTTATTAATGCTTTAACTCTGCTATGTCAGGTCATTCTCATATCCTAGATTTTCTTCCCCTTTCTAAGGATATCATCCAAATGATCTGAAGGCTGAAATGGATGACTAATTCTCAATCCTTCATTTTTTTCCCTTCACTTTCCTCCAAGTATTTAATTAAACCCAATAGTGCATGATAAATACACACAGGAGTAAATGGTAACAAGCTAAATGGAGAAATGCTAATCTCTGTTGTCATTTGCATGTTATTGTTAATTAGGAACAATTAAAAACCAAGAATACAGCTGTTTAAGACTTAAATTAGCAATAAGGGTTCAAAATCTTAACAAGCAAGACAACTAAAGTGAAGCAGAAGTGTTACTTGAGCAGCAAGTGCTTCTTATTAAGCAACTGGATTGGAGCAAAAAGCTGCAGCCACTGCAGCCTTCCAGGAACGACTTTGCCCACCCCTGCCATAAGGTATCTAAAATATGTATTCATATACTATACATTATCTTTTTAAATGAGGAAAACATTTTGCAACAATTGAGAGGCTAGAGAGCAAAATATTTAATGCTGTGTGGGAAAATATATAAATGTAGCAGGTGAAAGTCATTGATTTACGTATAGATCATCCATCCATCCATTATCCAACCCGCTATATCCTAACTACAGGGTTACGGGGGTCTGCTGGAGCCAATCCCAGCCAACACAGGGCGCAAGGCAGGAAACAAACCCTGGGCAGGACGCCAGCCCACCGCAGTGTATAGATCATTTATTCCCCAAACTCTGTGATACTAGGGTGTTGTACCGTGTTAGCCATTATGGATGTAGTGAGAAGTCAAGAAAAATGACACCTTGTATTGGCTAACTAAAAAGATTACAATATGCAAGCCTCAAGCAACTAAGGCCCCTTCTTCAGGCAAGATGTAATCAACAAGGAGCCTGAGTTGCCTCGAAAGCTTGCACATTGCAATCTTTTTTATTTATTTTTTGATTTTATTAAAAAAAGAGCATTCCATAAAAATAACTCAAGTTTAACAAAAAAAAGGTTCAAATGTTTTTTAGTTAGCCAATGAAAGGTGTCATTTTACTTGACTACTCACCAAACTCTGTGGAAAATGATATAACTCTCCATCCTCCACTAATTTTCCTGAGCCTACTTATGTCAATCTGACTCACGGCTAACATGGTGCACAGGACTAGTGCAGGTCACTGTGGCTTACTGCACATCCCACACTTGCGCAGTAGTAAGTCTACCTCACCAGCATATCTTGGCTTTAGAAAATCTCCTCCAGACCCTGGGAAGGGATTCAACACAAGATTCTGACTTCTTACCATTGCGCCACCATGCAGCCCTAATGCTAAATGAACAGTTGGACTGCAAATCACAAGCCTGTGGTTTTAATCCCTTTGTATGACTTGTTGTGTGATTCTGAGTGGTTAACTTAACTGTCCTGTGTGAACGGTAAAAATACATATAAGCAATACTAATACATCAACAAAATCATTTTGCAGCTACTGTAATAAGCAATGCAATTCAGAGCTTCTCCCAGTCATTCTCAAATATTCCTAAACATTAGAGGAAACTTGATAATGTTCTGTGATTTCTAAGGCAGTATAATTGTAGCATAGTGTTATGTTTACTATGTACTGTGCCACTCATTGAAGAATAACAAGCTTCCTAGACCTGGCTGATGCAGTGTGGATGGGAGTAGCTTTCAATAAAAAAAAATTCTCTTAATCATTAAAAAATGTTTTAAGTTAATACCTTGCCTGGCAGAGCTGTGAGCAATGTCAGCAAAGATACATGGTGTCAGTGGTGTTTTCATTTATAAACTAAAAATGCGCTGCTTACTTGTTGTTCATAATTTCCGCAGGTCATATTAATTCTGGCCTGCCACATTACTACCAAGGAGCTCTTGCTCTTAACTCTGTGATATCAGATTTTATGACTTCTCCTGAAAATGTCAGAATATGCTTTTTGCTACCAAGTTTGAAATATATTGTGCCTTATGTTATTTTCCACCAATAATACTTGTCTTTTTTAGTACATGGATATAAGGGTCATTGGCAGTCTTCAGAATGATTTCTTATCAGTATATTATAACGTCTAATACATTTACACTCAGGCCTGTATTCATTCCCATGTTCACTGAGCATTTGGCTTTCAGCTGTTAGTTGTATCAGTGCATCCTGAAAAAAGCCTCTGGAATGGTACTTTCTGTCATCATAGGGAATTGAATGTGTTTAAATGAACATGAATGCATCTTGGGGGACTATTGTCTATCTGTTTGGTCTAGTTAATTGTAACCTATTCCAGTAGCATTTGACACAAGGCAGAAAACAGCCCTGAATACAAGACGTGTCCATCACGGGCTTCTTCATACACATCAGCACTTTTATGGGGCCGATTTTGAGCTGCCGTATACTTTTCTTACAGGTGTAGAAAAACTTGCACAGGCATGAGAATACCACACAAACTACACATAAATGTAGAAGGTGGCCATCATGGGATTCATTCTGTGAGGTAGCAGTCATCTATACTAATAAAAGGCAAAGCCCTGACTGACTGACTCACTCACTCACTGACTGACTCATCACTAATTCTCTAACTTCCCGTGTAGATAGAAGGCTGAAATTTGGCAGGCTCATTCCTTACAGCTTACTTACAAAAGTTAAGCAGGTTTCATTTCGAAATTCTACGTGTAACGGTCAGAATTGGAACCTACTTACGTACATATATACGGCCATAGCCTGCAGCTTGGTCACCGTGTGAGGCGCAGTTGTGTCCCCCATCATCACGCCTCCCACGTAATTGAGTGCCTGCCCATATAAGGCCGTCCATCAGCAGCAATCCAATAGATACGCTGCAGCTAAATATTCGCGGGTGAAGGACTGTGCTTATGCAAACGAAGATGAGATGGTCAGGGATACTTTTAAGTGCCGGGTCTTAGCTAACATTAAATAAAGCTGTGGATATCGCAAGATCGCACGAGATAGCACAAGCACAGCTGAGAACCTTCGATGCAGGTACGCCGAGCGGCTCATGTGAACTCACTGTGAACGCAGTATGCAGAGAACAAGCAAGAGCTCCAAAGAGCGCTGAACAAAAAACGCATTCCACAATTGAGAAGGCAGCAAAAGAATATGAAGCGAGTGACGCATACAAGCATATTCATAAGTGCATCTACTGCGGAAACAAAGCACACGGTGGAAAAAGTCAATGTTCAGCTAATGGAAGACAGTGTAAAAAATGTGGTAAATTGAACCACTTCGCTATAGTTTGCAGGACTGGGAAAGGTAAACCCGTACATGCAGTGTGTGATGTCTCAGATAAAGAGGAAGACGAGCTGTTTATTGATGCAGTAAGAGAGGAGCAACCCTCTGAAGCTGAACAAGCCTTTGTAGACATATCAATAGGAAAGCAAGGTGTAAAGCTTAAGTTTAAATTATATTCATAGACACGCTGCCGCTAAATATTCGCAGGCAAATCCACAACTTAATACCGGGAATGCCTGTTAAACATCTTAGATTTACGAGTACCGATTTGGGTAGTGATCACTCTCGATGAATGAAATCTGTTATCTTTACAACGGTTGACAATGAAGATGAGATGGTCAGGGATAGACTAGACAAACATGGAATGTAACTTGAACACAACACGTCCTCCAAATACAAACCTGATTGAAACAAATAATGATAAATCCTTGATGACAGCAACACTCATAACAGTGATAAAACAATTACATTGACAATCATGTTACGTTATTTTTAAAATATTTCCTTTTCTTTTTCATAACTTCTTTAACACACTACTTCTCCGCTGCGAAGCGCAGGTATTTTGCTAGTTTAAAATAAAATTAAATAAAATAACAAACGGACGATAATCAAGAAAGATGTTACAATTAACATAGTAGAGAAACACTAGATATGGTTGTAGGGAGTGTAAAAGATAGCCCGGACCACAATACACACGGTTTATTTCTCTTTCCTGCACACATAGTACACAAACCAGTACCATAAACTCAGTTATCTTTTCTTCTCTGTATTGCCGCCTCTACTCCAATCCTCGCAAGCTCCGTCCTCTTCCACCCAACTCTGGCTCCTTGAATGGAGTGAGGCGGCCCCTTTTACAATGCACCCGGATGTGCTCCAGGTGCTCCCTGATGATCCCCCTTCAGCACTTCCTGGTGTGGCAGAAATGCTGCAGTCCAAGGCTCCTTAGTCCTTCCGGCGCCCCCTGGTGGTGGCCACGTATCCCTACAGGTTGAGCCTTCCAGTTCCGTGGTTCCCACACAATCTAGAATGGCTACTTTTGTGTCCTGGGAAAGGAATTGCCCCTCTCCCGGTCTCCTGCTTCTCCAGGCCCCCCGATGGGGAAAGGTCCCCGGACATCCATCACAGTAGCCATCTAGTTTTTAACGTTGATTACTCAAGAAGGTAGTCAATTTTTGAAAATAATAATTACATTTTTGTTATTTATTTGTGGAATGTCATAACTCAAAGTATCAAAAGCTAAGCTAAAAAAGACATTTTCATGATCTACTTAAAGTGTGATAAAGATTGCAATTCTAGAAAAGTAGAAGAATTAACAAAGTTAGAGAATTAACAAAAGCCTTGGGCAAACACCAAGAAAGGCAGTTACACCTTTCAAAATGTCTTTGGTTTTTCTTTGGTTAGTGTTTGAACATGCATTGTTATTGCACTCTTATGCAAATGAAAAAGAGGAAAGCGGTCGGGTGAAGTTAGTGACGTTAAAAAAACGGAAGGCAAGAGTTTCTGGGAAAGGCGGCTTATTGACCTGCTGTTTCCTCAGCACACCCAGAAATAAACATTTTTTTTCCCTCTCAGACGCAAGAACACTCATGGGACAGTGTTGCTCAGTGCAATTCTGGTGCTGCAGGTCATTAAATGGCCCTGCCCGCTGAGCTCCTGATAGTTACATATCATTTACGTGGTCAGTGGAGGTGCTAAGGATAGATGGATACCTCAGATTAAACAATAAAATTGTGTCAGTCAAGGTTTGGCATCATTGAGTGTGTGTCACATGAGAAATCCATCAGGCTTGTCCTTGGCACCCACTGTCACAGTTCAAACTCTGGCCCTTGGGATCATGGCTCTAACACAGAGCGAATGCATGCATGATCAACATGGCTGAGTTAAAGTACAGTTGCTGCTGGTCATGTTTGATTTCCTCTGCAAAATGTGAAAAGGCACACACATTGGGACATTGCCACTGTAGCATAAACGAAAAATATAAGTGCTGCATAGCAGTTAGCGCTGCCTCCTTAGAGCTGTGGGCACCAGGGCTGAGTCCTGTGTGAGGTCTGCCTGAGAGAAGGTGTCCTGCACTAGATATTTGACCCATTTGGGGCTGCCAGAATTGTGTCCAGTACCCCATCAACCTGTACTGTAAAAAATGGTTCAGAAATTGTATGGCTGTATAAAACTTAATGGTCCAATGTAAAAAGTACTTGGAAGTAGCAATAGACCAGTTTGTGTATCTGCGTCTAAACAGCCTAGAGCAGTGCTTCCCAAACTCAGTCCTGGGAACCCAACTGTGGCTGCAGGTTTTTGTTCCAACTAGCTTCTATTTTTAATTGGACTCCTGGGCTAATTAAGTGAATGGATATTTCCCAAGTTCTGTGTTTTGGGAACAATACAGGAATTAGAAAACTAAGTATGGTAAAAAAAAAAAAAATTAAAATATACCAAGCAGTTATATGAGAATAATATACTGTATATATAAAATATATATATATATATATATATATATATATATATATATATATTTTTTTTTTTCATCTTGATTTTCATTCTGCTTTTCTAAGTGTTCTAATCGTTTAATTAATCCATTATTTCCTAATTAGTGGGTCTGATGCTAAAGTAGTTGCAGCCTTTGATTATTCAGTGTTGTCTGCTCTGCTCATTTTTAATTGTCATTAATAAAATTCAACAATGGTGGAAAACTGCACAGAAAAAGGGAAAAATATAATGAAATCAACAAAGAGAGTTAAGCATTTAAGTCTATAGCAAAAGCAGAAATGTCTTATAAATGTAAAAATCATATTTCTGTGCTTTTCTGAATGTAGAATAAAAGAAAAAAATACCAGCTAATTAAATAAGATCAGCGTTATCAGGTGTTGTCGCTGATGATAAAGCTGGTTGAAACAAAAACCTGCAGCCACAGT
Source organism: Polypterus bichir lapradei (assembly GCA_026402145.1). Lineage (NCBI taxonomy): Eukaryota > Metazoa > Chordata > Cladistia > Polypteriformes > Polypteridae > Polypterus > Polypterus bichir. The sequence goes on from JANRMT010062834.1 coordinate 12,259,790, forward strand.
GGACCACCAGGACCGAGTTTGGGAAGTACTGGCCTAGAATGACCATAAGTGAGGCCAAATAAATGTTGAATATTATCAGCAGCACAGTGGGCTATTAATCAAAGATGTTAGTCAAACTTTTTGTGTGCAGTTGATGTCACCAGGTGCACGGTAACAAACGGAGATCTGTGTGAGATGCCAGACAGTCCTTCACAGAACCTGCACATCAGTCAATTCATGCTGGTTTTTTTGGGAGCACTCAGGGGTAATCCAGTAAGGTAATGCAAGGAACTGTGGCGTAGCTCGAGTTCATACCGCTCAGGGTGGGGCGGGGCAGCGCTTCAATTTGCCTCCCTCCAACATATCTGAATATGTTAACCTATTTAAATAGAAAATTTAAATGACATATAGAAAAAAATAAAGATACATTTTGCATAGATTTATTCATATATAGAGAAACCAATAATTTTTCACATATACTGTAATTATTTATAAGCATCAACTAGACACGAATATAGTATAGTTGCACTGATAAGCCGTGTTCTAATTATTAATTTAATATAATTACACTGTGAAAACCAGAACCAGTGTAGCGTACAAGTGATAGGTGGGGATGTTTTGTGCACAGAGCAAGAATGCATTTGGATTGATAACGAAACAAAATTATAAATTGTAAATTAATTGTTTATATTCCTAGAAATTATTATCGGTGTAGTGTTTATGTTTATTTTTGTTATTGTCTCATAAATTTCAACTGCTGTGCGTCTGATGCCGTCACTGAAGGACAGTCTGAAAATTAATTTTGAAACATTTGTGGATAAAAATCAGAGATTTTTACTTTTTTCATTCATGAGTGATATTTTTCCGAACCCTGCTGCTTACGGACAAATTGTACTGAGCCTTTGGGCCAAAAATGTGCCGCCCGGGGCGTACCGCCTCCTCCTCCCGCCCCTAGCAAGGAAGGGAAAAGAGGGGTACATGACATCTTTACACAGTGCGCTGGACTTCGGACACGGGGAGTTGGCACTAATCACTGTGTCATTAATTGTGCAGCTCCTCGGTTAACACTGAACTGGACAGGCAGGTTAGAAAGTCAATGTGTCAGAATTGTTACATGTGAATGTATGTCAAGTCATGCTATGAACCTTTTGGTACTGGTCACTATGCCTGGTGCAGACTGTGACATTTAGTTGCCATATTTAGTGATTAGTAACTTCTGGGGATTTAAATAGCATTCTGCAAGTAGTTATCTGCATTTTCAGATTCACCTCTGTGAAAGAAAACATTTCAAAAATATCTGTTTACTTTAATCATTGGAAAGGCAGCATGGTGATGTAGTGGTTAGTACCTGGGTTCAAGCCTATGCCTGTCACTGCCTATGTGGAGTTTGCATTTTCTCCCTGTGCCAACATGTATTTCTCTCCAGGCATGTTGGTTTTATTCCTGCAGGTTAAAAATGTGCATGCTAGCCTGACTGTGGCTCCTATAATTTGACACTGGATAAGTGAATGTTGGCAAACTAGAGAATGTTCTGTAAATGGACTGGCACCTCCTCTTATCATATCAATGAAATGGTTCGGCTATTTTTTGTTTTTTCTTTTGTCTGTCTTTCTCCGTTGTTTAACCATTACTCACTGAGGTTTTCCTCCTCTCCTATATCAAAATTGTATGTATAATTCTACAGTATGTGCAAACCTTGTGCACCATCTTACAAGGTTGAGAAATTGTATGTCAACTAATTATCAAAGAATAACTTGCACAGTTTGGCTATTGGATCGATTAAGTGATGGGAGGTTCAGTGCCTATCGCTGCCACCACACAGCTCGAGAGGATAGAGTTAGGCCCGTTAAACTGCATTTCCTTCCTGTGTCTTTGTAGGTTTTTTTTTTTTTTTTAATGTGGGTGTTCAGATCTCCGAGTAGAAGCCTATCACTGCAGCTTTAAGCACAATGCAGGAACCGTCACAGCACTATGAAGTAATATTTTGGACAAAATTAAATACTTTTTTAAGTAAAAGGAAAAAAAATATGAAAATGTGACAATAAATAAATACATTTATAAAAAGAATGGTATGTAAGCAGAAATAATTAAGTGTGTCATGAAATATGTTTTAATTCCTTATTTCTTTGTGTTTAATTAATTATCTCTTCATTACATTTATGTTTCAGTGACATAGCATGCATGCAACATGAAAGATAGTTTGAAATTAAAACTGTCATTTTCACCCATCAGCATTGAGAGGGTGGGCTCTAGTGAGTACTGTGTTCAGATAGGTAAATCATCAGTAGAGTTGGCATACGTCTTTGTCCATCACATGTTACGTTTATAGGCTGGCCCCACATGATGATTCCAGACTCCTGAGAGAATGATGAATTTAGGGGGTCTTGAGTTAAAGTAGCCGCTTAATGCAGTAATCTTGCCAAATTTTTTCTTTCACTCGTGTCCACCATGGACACACACAGTCACAAGTTTGAGGATGAATCCTGTAGCTCAAAGGCAGGTGAAAAACTATGACTGTGAGCGTCCCCTCTACAACAGTTCTCCAACTCAAATAAAGTACATGCTACTGTGCTGTTTTACATGTTGCTTGTGGTGTCACTTAGAAAATAATTTAAGAAATAATTTAGTAAATACATAAAGAAATATGCATCAAAAATCTTTCATGACATTAAATTATTTATGCTCCACATATCACTGTTCTATTTGTTTACTGGCATATTTCACAATATACTTATCTGTTTTATTTATTTATTTGTATAAATTTGTCCATAGAAAAATGTACAGGTCTATTTCAGAATTCATTTGAAAATAAATAAGGCATACAAAAAAAGCTTTATAGCATATAGGTCAACTATTTACACAAAAACAACATGTTCCAAAAATCTCATTTGTTTGTAGCATTTCCTTCGAGTACTTTCCTAAAAACAGATCTTGTTCATTAATTATGCCATAATAAACTTTCACTTGGATTCTTTTTTATTGGCTCAATAAATTGTATGATTACAAGAACATTAAAAATCAAACAGACCAACAAAGTAACATCTCCTCCGCATTCTATTCAAACAGCAAAGGAGTTCAAAGGATTCGATGTGAAGGAACTATTCCTAGATACTGTGGCATCTTAAGGGTTAGCAGAAGTTTAGCTGGCTTAATTAGTTAAGACAAATAAAAGTTTGATTTCTCCTGTCACACACTCACTCATGGGAGGCAGCTAAAGGGCTCAAAAGAAGGTCATCCCATGCCGGACCAGGAGTGGCAGAGTGCACTGATCCTTCTCTTTTTTTTCCCTGCAGACCAGCCACAGAAAATTCCACCTGGGCCCAGCGACATCATCTGCCCTGTCCGGCTTTAAAACCGCCTTTTTGTTGTATCAAGACATATCATTTCACATTGCCGTAGTTGGCAGGATGATTGACTCCTCATGGAACTGGGAGCAGGACCTGAGAGAAGCCTTGACGTCCAGGGCAGTTGAACTCCAGCCCTTAAGGGTCCATGTAGAACATTACCATACCCAAGTGGCCGGGTTGAAGCATTTGTTGTGGGTCAAGGGAGCCCAGTGCAAGCTCTAACCCAGTGCAAGCTCCAACCCAATGGTCAAAACCAAAGCTAGACCAGTAGAAGTGTGTGGGAGGGGCCAACAGAATAGGGCCTGGCTCAGATGGGGACATGCACAGGGCTTATTATGGTCTCCTGGGGTAGAAGACCACCCACCAAAACCCCACAAAGGCAGAGCCCTTTGCAAAAGGTGGGGCAGCTCCCGGCCAGCAGGCAAGGAAAATATTACGATGGGAGTTTGATCCTGAGTGGCCAACTCCCCACCAGGAATTCTGCCTGTGGAGCAAAATCGGGTTCTGACTAAGGCTGAATAATTCCCAACAGATAGTGGAGCAGATTACCTCCATGTTATTACTTAACACACTACCCAAGTATCTCACCCAGCCAACCTGGGTACAACCTATTAAAATTATGATCGACCTTATCGAGGTCATCAAAGGGCTACGGTTGGCTTCACACTCAGAACTGCCTCTGTATGAAGTCTGAAGTATGAGCCCATTTGGAGCAAGTACCAAAGACATATTAAGCTACATTTCTATTGGCCGGGAATCAATGAGTTCTGCCACTTTTACATGTCCTGTCTGGAATGTCAACTGCAGCAGATTCCTAGGAGGGACTGCACTCCTTTAGTCCCCATTCCCCTTATTGATGTTCCATTTGAACATAGTGGGACCCCTAGAACCCTCTGCTAGAGGACAAAAACATATATTAGTCCTAGTTGATTATGCTACCCGATATCCCAAAGCTGTTCCTCTGTGCACAGCTACATCCAAAGCCATTGCACAGGAATTGGTAGGGGTCTTTGCACAAGTTGGCATCCCTAAAGAGGTCCTGATGGACCAAGGGATGCCTTTTACCTCGGAGATGTTCAGGAAATGGCCAAATTACTTAAGATAAAACATTTAAACACTTTGGTGTATCACCTTTAAACCGATGGTCTAGTAGAGCGGCTTAACCAGACCCTCAGACAGATGCAACGTAAGGTGGCCAGGCCATCCCCTCCACGTATATATTAGAATATATCATGCAGTTACACAATAGACTCCTAAAGAAACAACCCATTCTAAAAGCTCACATGCAGAAGGCACAAGCAGCTCAGGTCCTCTGTTATGACCATGGTACATCTCTGTGGTAGTTCTGCCCATGAGATCAGGTCATGGTACTTGTTCTTACCTCCCCCTCTTAATTACTGGCCCATTGGCAAGGCCCATATGTAGAAAGGTGCTCGTTGATTATTTGGTGAACCTGCTGAAACCGTTGAAGGACAGGGAACCCAACTTCTCCACTGGACAGCCCTGTTCACCCTTTGCTCACAAAATAACCCTTAACTTCAGCCCTAATTTGACCACCAACCAGAAACGGGAGCTATTCTGTCTGTCCCAGAGGTAGTGAGCGAGAAACCCTGATTGTACATGACATTGTGACAGAGCCCGGAGTGATCGTCCAAGAATCCCCATATTGACTTCCAGAGGTAAAAAGAACATAAGTGGAGCTGAAGATCAAGTGTATGCTGGACTAGGTGTGATACAGGAGAGTCATAGTCCCTGGTCCAACCCTACTGTCTGGATCCCTATGCCTGACAGGAGGAGTTTATGCAATGACTTCCAGCGGCTTAATCAAGTCTCCCAATTCAAGGCCTATCCAATGACTCGAGTGACCTCCTTGAGTGGCTAGGACAGGCTAAATTCTTGACTATGCATGACATGATGAAAGGGTACTGGCATGTTCGTTTAATGGACACCACAAAGGCTAAGACTGCATTTAGCACCCCTAGTGGTCACTAGCAGTATTGTGTCCTTCCATTTGGGTTACAGCTTCCAGCATCTGGTGGATAAAGTACTCTGACCTCATAACTCATATAGTGCTGCCTACCTGGATGATGCAGGTCTAAGCTGTATTTCGGTCATTTGGGGAAGCCGGTCTTCGGATTAATCCTAAGAAATGTTTCTTTGGGTTAAACGAAGCCAAATATTTAGGCTACCTAGTAGGCCGAGGTACGATACGGTACAGCCACAGATGCCCCGTCTGAAGACCAAGAGGCAAGTCCAAGGGTTTTTCAGCTTAGCGGGCTACTATCCCTGGCTTGTACCCCAATTTTCAGAGAGAGTGATACCATTGAGTAATCTTACAAAGAAGAGGGCCCCCAACAACGTGGTATGGGGTGCTAACGCAGAAACTGCATTTGGTGACTTAAGATAGGCCCTTACATCAGCAATGATCTTAAAAGCTCCTAACTTTCTTTGCCTTTCATCCACCAGACAGTCACTTCAGACACAGGTCTTGGTGTTGTGCTGAGCCAAAGTATCAACGGTGCTGAACACCCCATCATGTTCCTGAGCCGGTAACTGCTGGAGCAGGAAACCAGGTATGCTGCAGTGGAACGGGAAGCCTTGGTGATCAAATGGGCGATTACTCAGCTGAGGTATTATCTCTTGGGCCACGATTTCACCCCGGTTACAGATCCTGCACCTTTACAGTAAATGGCCCTACGCAAGAAGTCATATCTGTAAGTCACGAGGTGGTTTTTAGACCTGTAGCCTTACAAGTTTTTGGTCATTTATCACTGGGTCCCTCTTTAGGCCAATGCCGATGCTCCTTCTCAGGTTCAAAATCTCTCGGTCAGGAATACCCTACCCAATTGGTCTGGGCCTTGCCGTGTCACACATACGTGCATTGGGAGGCAGCTAAAGGGCTCAAAAGAAGGTAATTCCATGGCGGACCAGGGAGTGGCAGAGTTCATTGATCCTTTCTCTTCTCTCCCTGCAGACCAACCACAGGAAATTCTGCCTGGGCCTGATGATGTCACATCCAGTCATCTCCTCTGTCCAGCTTTAAAACCGCCATATTCTTTCTGTTACCTCAGGACTCTTGTCAGTAAAGACCTATTGATAAATTTTGCCTTTTTTTCAGCCTGGCTGCCCCAAACCGTTTTGTTGTGACAAGGCATATCATTTCACACTCTCCATTTTAATCAAAATTAGACATGTTTTTATTATTGTGTTATTGTAATATCGGCTAAGGCACAGCATAAGCTGACATGCTAGAAATGTGTAAATTGCCAGAATTGTTAATTATCAGTGAAATCCCTTCAGGGTTAACTCTAAATAACATCACTGAGGTTTAGGAATTATTGTGCATGTAGAAATGTCTGAAAAATAAATGAAAGTGTTATCCTGCTGAGATCTTAGCTTAGGACTTTCCCAAAATATGTGATCTGCAGAGGCTCCTACAATAAGTTATAAGAAACTTTCACTGAAAACAGCTACATCCACAAACATAAAATCAAACATTTTTATCCTCCTTATCCCCACTGAGACATGGTGAATAATTATGACATACAGGTTGGCCAAAATATCATATTACTTTAACTTTCATTGTATTATTAAGGAGAAGCTGCATAAGCTGATTGTTACCAGATACTTAAGCCACTCAATGGAGAAGTCATAAGTGCTGAGCCTGCTGTGTAAATACACTTTAAAGGATTGATGTTTCAACCTATTGTTATCTGTAAGGGGCTCCTGTAATTCCTGATGGCTTTTATTGTGTCCAAGACTGTGTGTGCGCTTGTGCTATTAACCTTAAATGTTACAACTTCTAAATAAAAGCACATTCGCACATTAAGAGTATACCCACGTATCAAAAAATGGAAACATTTAAATGTAGCAGTGATTAAAATTTAAACAGCTATGGTTTCTTATATGTAAAAGATCAGGAGTGAGCAAATAAGAAAAAAAAGTGTGATGGGTGTGGGAGCAGAGCACCAGCAAAGGGGTCTCTTTTGTGCCTAACTCATTATTAGTTTAGTGTCACGGTTGTTAGCACTATCCCCTTTCAGTTGGTTAAATTTGAGGGGATTACAAAAAGCAAGTTTTTTTTTAATGTTCCTTTGTGATAAAGTGTGCAGCAAAGTTCCCATAAAATGAGACATTGGTTACAAAAACTGCACAATTGACTGCATTTTATGTGTCAAAGAGAATAGAGTGAAATATAATCACATAATGCCAAAAATGGATAAACTGCATCGGCATGCAGAAAGAGCTGATACTCACTGATTGGGAGAAATGGAGACTCCACAGTATGCCTGTAGTTGCTAAATGCCACAGAATACAAACAATTGCCACAGATCTGAATCAACTCCTCTATCACCCAGTTTGAACAAAAACATATCACGGTGAGCCTCATAAAGCTAAACTTTATGACAAGCCCCATTACAGAAACCAGTTGTAATAAGCACAAAACCTGGAGCTCTGAAAAGAGGTAAAACGTAATATGGCCTCACAAATCATTTTGCACCCTGTTTCCCACACATATGGATAGATTTACCACACAATGTCTGTTGTCCGCTGTTAAACAAGGCGGTGGAGTAGTTAGTGCATGGGCAGCCATTTTATGGCAGTTACTTGGTGTAATGTTTGACCTGCATGGTAGCAAAACATCTAAGGAAATCAAGGCCACTTTAAGAGACCTGGGGCCTCATGTATAATGCCATGCATAGAATTCACACTAAAACATGGCGTACGGACAAAACTGAAAATGTACGTACACACAAAAAATTCAGATGCATAAAACTGTGTGTAAGCAAAGTTCAACGCATTTTCCCTTTATAAATTCTAATTCATGTCAGTTTTAACCCACATGCACATACCGACAGCCCCACCCCGACTCCTCCCAAAATATAAATAGCCCCTTCCATTTTGTTGTTAAAAGACAATGACGAAAGCAAGTGGAAAAAAGAATTTCAGAGAATGCAAAATGGAGGCAAGGAAAAATGTACTATTTGGTGGCTTAAGCAGTGGTATAAGCAAGGCGAGGAAGTTGTGGAGTGATACAGTGTGGCGGAGACACTCAAAAGTTCAAGTTCAGAAAGTCGCACAGTGCACGAAATAAAAAAAAAAGCGATCAGTTAATAAAGACGACGTGAAAAGTTGAGTCGTAGCCCTGCGTCTGTTTATTCTGTTTCAGACAATATTACAAAAGCTGACCCCTGTGCTGAGAACATGACTCCAGGCAGTGATGGTGCTGCTTTGCCTAGCAAATCTCCAGGTGCTGGCTGCTCACGTACCTCTGCCTCGCAAACTGCTGGGCGACCATTTGGCTATGTGGTGATGGATGCTGTCCTGGAGTCACAAAATGCAATAGTGGATACTGTAAGAGATGTGGCCAATGAACTAAGGAATATAAGGGCTGTACAATGTGATATTGATCACAAATTAAACGAATTGGTGAAAAAAATAAACGCTCCGTCTGATTACCTGTTTTTACATTCTGTTAATTACATTTAAACAAAGATGTAACGCTACCCGATTTGGATGATCATTTGGTGGGTCAGGGTCAGGTTCATCCCTGGCTGATGTAACTTGTCCAACGCTGTTGCAATAGCAATGTACATGCAGCTGAACACTCTGATTACATTTGGAAAAACGGACGTTGCTGCGAATTGCGCTTTGATGTTTGCCCGTTTAACCACAGTGTAAGAAAATCTTATATATCTGGATGACAAGCGGATAAAACAATTCTATATAACTGCCATGGCACGACTCAGTGATGTTTGTGAAATACCCAATCGGTCAGCAAGTTCATGTTGAAAAGTTCCTGTGGCTAAGAACCTGAGAGTGGACAGAACTTGCAAAGGAGCAGGTAGAGCACAATCCTCAAAGTCTGCCTTTGTAAAGCCGGTGCCAGTTCAGCACAAAGCTCCAAGAGGATGGCTCTTGGAAATCAAAACTGACTTAGAAGTCAGTCATCATCATCATCTGTAAATACTTACTCGCTTCAAAGTCTTCCACTTGTGATGTCTTCTAACAACGCTAAAGCAGCTATGGTAGTTGGAATAGTCTGGCCATTCCGTACACATTATATTGTTACAGAAAGATTATAATCAAGTGAATTAAATTTGTAAATGATAAGCAATTAATTTTGGTTCATTTGATAAAGCCTGCGTCATGGATGTGAATCTAAAAAAGAAAGGGAAACCACACAGAAACAGTAGCACAGCTTTGACGCTGAGTGCCGTTCATTTATAAAACCGAGCAGAAATGTGCATACGCAAGGTTAGGGGCTACCGTGAAAATGTGCACGGCTTTACGGCAAGTTTAGTTTTTATACATCTCGAAGCGTGTGTGGAAATGGGCGTTCTCAACACCACTATTTATACATGAGGCCACACATGCAAACCCTGCTCTCTGATGAGGTTAGCTCAGTAGTGGTTTAATAAACATTAGAAGGAACTCTGATATCTTTCACCATCTCCTCAGCCACCAGATCTAAACATTGTAGAAACTTTATGGGTAGTTGAGGAGCACAGAGAGCACCCCTTTCGTCAATCAAGGAACTGGGGGTTTTCCTTGAATCATTTCCTTGAATCCAGCAGTGCAGGATTTACGTTTCAGCTACACAAGCTATAGCTTATGGCCCCCGCCTTCTTGGGGGCCCCCAAAAACAAATTGTCCGAGTGAGCAATTGTCATATATACTTAAATATACTACAGCATATCTGGACTTATAAAGGGCCCCATGTCTCAAATAGCTTAGGGCCTTATCAAGTCTAAATCCGGCCCTGCTTGAATGGCGGTGCAATAACCCATTACACACACTTAAGGACTTGTGGGACACAACATTCCCAAAAACGATGGCCCTACTCCTGATTAGAACCTTGGTACCTGTGAACAATATGGTTTAGGTTCAGAGAGTCAACTTGGTGAGTTTTAACACCTTTTTCATGACCATTTTCAAACAATGATATTTAATTGCAGAGCTGCGTAGTATGTTTTGAAAGGCACGACTGATGTTTGTGAAGACCCGTCCTTCCCAGTGTTATGTAAGGTCTCATAAATGCAGGTGGCAACACAAAAGGTAAAAGTCGGTGATGCTTTTCATTTTGGGCGATTCAAATGTTTGCGGCTAAAGTTTATACTTTTACTTTAATGTTTGCATAAAATGGTTTACGTTTAACCTGTCTGTAAATATATATAATAAAATAGAAGGGAGAAGACAGCTGGAGTTTGGCTTCCATGTAAGGAGTGAATGTGATCTCTCTTACATATTCAGTAAAGTTTTAACTAAAAAGGCACAGAAAGCTTCCGTTCTGCAACTGCAGCAAACTGTCAATAGCAGTTACTGATTAAGTCTATAAAGTCCCAATCTTCACTTCACTCTTTGTTAATTTTTAGGTAACTAAAGTCCCTCGTGACTACATTTTTAATAACAGAATATCAACGAGAGGATCATGGTGACTTGTTATACTGTACATTCTGTCATATGCTGTGACTTTCTTAATCTACCTCGACTAAATTGAGGACAGGACATATTTTCCTTTTAAAATTGGCAGAATTCTTTTACGTTGTAGGTGTTATTTAATATTTTGTTTCTTTTATGATTTAAGTGGAAAAAAAAAAAAGTTGGTCGGTACCTTTTACCTGTTAGTATGACTTCGGTATAAAAAAGAAACATGTTGCCAATACTCTGAATCACTTAGCGAAGCCTACACAGGCTCAGAACTGAATCTCAAGATTAGGACACTTAAGAAGTGTGTTGTCACTTAACCGAGACTCAGGATGTCGTAACCTCTGAGCACTTTCCATACTTCAGCAGCTAACCGCCACAGAAAGCAACTGCTGTAGCTAACAAGTTTAGCTGGGCATCAGCGTTGCCAATACAGCTTTCATTATACTGCGTCATTAGGTCTTTGAGAATTGCACTCAAGAAGCTAAACCAAACTAATGGCTTTAAGCTCATTTATATCGCTACTTTTTGTATGAGGAGAGGCCTAGTTTACCTATTTTTGTCTCCTGAAATAACTGCCTCCTTTCCTCAGAGAAATCCTCCGTACCAACAGGAGGAATCGAAGGCACCATCCTGGACAAGCAGCTTTGCTGGACTGGCCACCGTACTGGCTTGCCCATCCTCCCTGACAAGACCTCCATTTAGAGCAGAGAACCTCCGGTCTCCGTTGTCCTAAGATTTACGAGTCCATCTCAGAAACGCCTTAGTGGTCATCATTCACATTTTGAGTGACTGCCAAAGACTGTCCGACATCTTTAGAATTTACACAGCAGTAGGCCTGACAGCAGGTGGAATACGTTGTTCAGTTTCCAGATAGCAAACACGCTTAAACAAAAACGTAATTTTGTGACTTTTTAGAAATTATTTGTGCTATTCTTTACTCCTGCTGTCTCCATCCATGGCTATTAAAATCATAGGTTCTCTCCCCTTTAAATAGATTTGGATCTCGATCAGATTTAAAGAAGGCGTTAGCCATGGCGTAGTCATTTCTGGCCTTCAAAATGGGCTAAAAATAGAAAAATGGATTCTTTGAAAATTGGCTAAAAATAGAAAAGACAAGGACAATGCCTAAGGGTCGCCCTGGTAATGCATGCTAATACACATTATAAAAAGCACATTTCTTCAAGAGGTGTATCAGAAGTATTTATTATTCAGGAAGGAAAAAGTTTGAAGATCTTCAGAACTGGTGACTCAAGCTTTATAAAAGAAGACAGAAATGCCTACGCACAGCTGCGACTAATGGATTCAAACCCCCGCCGGGCCCCCCCCCGATGGCATTCACATCCGGATTTCTAAGAACAATTATGCAAGCATGAACTTAGCGTCTTGTGTGCCATTTAAACTATGGCAGGGATAATCAGTTTCTTCATGTTCCTGTTCTTCCAAGGAATTTATTATGGCACTATATTTAAAGTAGTATTCTAATGTGGTGTCTGGGTTTACCAAATGTGTTTGCATTTGTCAACATACGATACACCTTATTGGACTCGGTCCTAAAGAGTCTGTGACCCGTTACTTGGTCATCGTCCACCATAAACATAAAGTGTAAGCAAGTAATGTAAATACCATCTGTCAAACCGAGGACTTACTGAAAAATACACACATGTATGACAGAGAGTCAAGTGGGCCAATAAATCAGAATTAAGAGCCAGTGCATCGCATTGGTGGTCCCTGTGGGCTGACAGCATATCAGCACAGCGACAGGTGCAAAGGGTCTGAGCTCCTTCTGGATGGCCCTGGGAGTGCGCAGACACAGACCACCACAACAAAGCAATTTACTGTAAAGTTACAGAGTGCATCATGGGAAAACTAGAACTTCTGGAGCAAAGTGACCCTAAAATAGGGAACGCATAAGGACCGCCAGGCCCATCTCTACATCTCAGTAATCATTTCTGAAAAAACAAACAAAACGGCTGCCAGACAATAATCCGCCTTTCTTGTGCAGAGGAGTTGATAAGGCTGCAGCCCCATTCAGACCAAGTGGACAGGGGATGATGCAATAGCAGCGATGGAAATTTGCTCTCACAAATCTTACTCCCCTTTTTCCTTTTACCTTGGAACAACACAAGCTGTAAATTCTATGTGTACAGGTTATTAATTACTCCCATAACATGAGTTAATGGCACAGGAAATCTCCGGCCTACTGACGGGAAATGCGCCCAGTAAGCTTTCTGCATCTCACTTTGTTTATCCAGCTGGCAGATTTGAAAGTTTTACAAATGCAGCGGGCTACTGAGTCACACAAGACCCCCACTCTCGACCTGCCGGCAGGATTTAGATTTGCCGTCAATAATGCATCTTCATGTTGGGCTGCTAAGCAGTTTAATCACCTGGAATATTCTGGGCCTGAACTTTCATTGTCGTGTGCAGACCGCCCATTGACTTTAACATTCAAATGAAAATGTCACTGCAGATTAAAACAGCTTTTTTTTTTTAGGGGGGCATTGTGTCGTCATTTTAAATACAAACTGGCACTCTACTTGGTTAAATAAAAAGATCTGCTTTAATTCTCTGCTAATAAGAAATTTAAGTTACATTGTAATTAAAGCATTTCATACTCTGTATTTCTGACAAGCCGTCAGGCCACATATTGTAGAGATTCTTTTAAAAGATAAAAACCAGGAGTGCTCTCCCCTCGACTTTCTCGTATACTCAGATATGGGGATGGATATTTAAGGAGTAAACCGCAAGACAATGATTATATTTTTATATTATGTACATTAAAGAACCATCAACAACAAATCAAATGAATAATATGTTGAACAATTATTATAAAAGTAAAGTTGAATAAATCAGACTCTGCAGCTGCATCAATAAAAGGTAAAATAACACTTCCAGTTAACGGAAATCACCCAAAACTCGATAGAAATCTACATTTTGTGCCTAATACTTGTATGCAAAATTTGGTTGGCCGAAGTGAAAGCGTATCGTGTTGACACACACACACACACAGACATAATGCCAAAAATGGCATTTTTGGACTCAGGGAGGTCTAAAACGTCGAGATTCATCAAAATCTCAAAATAAAATTTTTACAGTATTCCAATACTATACTTCATATACGAGAAAGTACAGAATACAGCAGCAAAACTGCTTAACAACTGGAAACCCTGAATCCCTTAACCTAAAACAGATTGATAATAAAATGGCAGTCATGTTTCAGGAAAGTATTCAAGCCACACTTAACTCCCTCATTTTTAAGAACACCTCGTCCATTTCTGTCCTGTGTATTTATTATATACCAGTAACGGTGTACTGTACGGTAACGTGCAGTGAATACACTTGACTTGAGCATTCCTAGTTTTCCTCCTCTTTCTCTGTACGTTTACCATTCGTTTGCTCAGAGGTTGCTGCTTCGTGAGCAGCTCTCCTTTTCTCCACGCTAGCGGCCCGCTTCTTCTCTTTTTTCGTTGGCATCTTTTCACATTAAAACTGATTAAGTCTGTGTTTGTGTTGAAATTATTCGGTACGTTTTCTTTAATTTTTCACTTAAGCTGGCACTTAAGTCTTCAATCTGTCTCAAGAATGATTTAAGATATGAAGAAGTCGGGGAAGTGACAGTGAAGGTGGTAGGGATGAGAATGGCACCCGCACGCATGTGCCACATGGCCGCTGCCAAGAGTTGATTGTACAATAAAATACAACAAAAATAAAAGGAGGAATAACCTTGGAGGGCAATCATCACCCCGAAAGCGGATAGTAGACGTCACGTAGTACATGCGTACCAAATTCCAGGTCAATAAGTTTGCGAGCAACAGGTGATTTAAAATCCTGGACAGACAAATGATCAGCCACGGTAGCGTATTACATATAAAGAGTGCCAAGTGTCACGAGGATGGCGCACACCGTTACCTCCCAGACAGGGTCCATAGTGCATCAGGACCCCTGGCATCTTACACGACATGAAATTGAAAGCGTTTAGTCACCAAAAGAATTAAGCTGGTATTCCCTTTGTGTTCACATGTTATGTGTAGTTGCTAGATGGGATAAGAATAATGGAATTCTTGTTATTTTATTGTCAAAAAAACAACTTTATTTACATTTAAACATACAGCATAAGGTGAGTCAAATGAAAACGTTAATTCATTTAATCATTTTTTTGTGTCACACAGCTGTATCGTTTTTCTACATAATTTTTATGGTGTTCAATAAAAGTCCACTAGAAAAACACCCATCGCCTATTTGAGTGGTCCAAACGCGGCAATCACTGAGGTGAGGTCTACTAAGTAATTAGTGATGAGTGAACTCCACGATGTTCGCTTCAACTGGAGTTTGGAGAAATCCCAGAAGTGTTTGTGAATATCACCAAA
Organism: Polypterus bichir lapradei; assembly: GCA_026402145.1. Taxonomy (NCBI): domain Eukaryota; kingdom Metazoa; phylum Chordata; class Cladistia; order Polypteriformes; family Polypteridae; genus Polypterus; species Polypterus bichir. Next base: position 12,274,914 of record JANRMT010062834.1, read on the forward strand.
CTCAGTGCAATGTATTGAAGTCATTGAGGAAGGACTAACTGGACTGGATTTGACTGAATTATAATGGTGCCATCTTTAAAGTGTCCTTGAGGGCTAGAGAAACGTCTGCCAATTTGTTGTGGCCATTAAGGTAACCTGAGCTGTGCGGCAGCAGTGCCAACTACTGTGCCTCTGTGAGATCAAAAAAGAAAGAACACAGACAGACGTATATCGCAAACGTCGTCAAAAAAGTGTAAATGCCAAAATCATAGTCAAAAGTCAGAAAAATACGCAGGTCTTTTAAATGCAGAAAATTCAAAGTGGTGTGTCATGATTGAAGCCACTGGCTTGTTCTATTATTTAAAGTTGTGTTGAAGGCTCTCCAAACTGTCTCTCCTGATGATTTGCATGACTTGTCTCGTAAAGAACAAAGAATTATTGGGCGCTGGGGAAACACATTCTCCTAAACCGGGTGAATTATCAGGAAATAATTAGATGAACAAGGGCAAACAGCAAACTTGCTGTGAATAACGCTTTGGCGAAAGCTGCTGATCACGCTAGTGAGTATGGTGGATACTGAAGATGCTCGAAGTGCAGGTTCTCAAAGGTTGCAACCATTGCACAGACAGTATGGAACTGAGTATCATCACGCTGCAATAAGACACCTCTACTCTGAAGTCTACCTCATTTGGATATGATTGTGGGCCAAAGATGGTTTCTGAGGAGGTCTGGTTACAATGTTCCTCCTGGGTATATAATTCTCCAAAATTACACTTTATTCATCCCAAAAGAGAGTCAGCATCTTATTCCCTGCAGATGGCTGCATGTAGAACTTCTTCAGTTTTGGTGTGGAGGGATCTCTTGAGGTTTCTGGCTGATGGTAGTGAGCCCAGGTTTCAACTCCAGTAATAATTCTTTGTAGGAAACCATCAGTCTCTCCTTGAAAGACCCACAGAAGTTACTGACACGCACCAACACATCATTGCTTCAACTCTAGAGTCAGCTACCATGGCACCCATCCTGCAGACACCTTGTGGAAGTGGAGCACATCATGGATGGTAACCATCATTCATGGTAACTCAGTGATCTTTTCATCACTAGAAGTTCAATTTCTGCAGGCAACTCTGGTGTCACTACTTGATGTGCCTGACCCAGTCGAGGACAGTCTGCCAGTGTCTGGACAGCCACAGTACTGAGCCTTCATTCACCAGCAAATCTCAATATGTTTCACCCCTTCACTGCTCCTCTTTGGTGCATATTTCCCATGGGGTTGCCATCTTTATACTATGACGTGATTCCACCTGCTGGACACTTCTAACATCATTGCTAATGATGTTGCCATCTTACATGAAAATGACGTGTTTAGAATTTCTATTGCAATTTTAAGGTTTTCATTTGATGCACTCTAATGTATACAGGGTGGGCCATTTATATGGATACACCTTAATAAAATGGGAATGGTTGGTGATATTAACTTCCTGTTTGTGGCACATTAGTATATGTGAGGGGGGAAACTTTTCAAGATGGGTGGTGACCATGGTGGCCATTTTGAAGTCGGCCATTTTGGATCCAACTTTTGTTTTTTCAATAGGAAGAGGGTCATGTGACACATCA
>JANRMT010062834.1:12276906-12380261 GCA_026402145.1 Polypterus bichir lapradei
CATTCCCATTTTATTAAGGTGTATCCATATAAATGGCCCACCCTGTACAAACACAGCAACTGTCAGCCACAATATCTGTCTGTTTCTTTTAAATGGTGAATCACTCGAGAAGGGCAAGAAATTAGAGAGACCAAACTCTTTAAGAACCAACCTTGGGCATATGTACATCTTTTTAACAGTTTCAAGCGAGACTTTCTGTCTATCATCTGAAGCACATAACCCACCAACACACAGTGTTGTCGAAGCCATCAGAGTGATGCACATTAGATGTGGAAATTATGAGGAAGAACGACTGGCACTCTTCTGTCAGTCCGTCATTATCCACCATGCTATATCCTAACTACAGGGTCATGGGGGTCTGCTGGAGCCAATCCCAGCCAACACAGGGCGCAGGGCAGGAAACAAACCCCGGGCAGGGCGCCAGCCCACCGCAAGGCACTCTTCTGTTGCTTTTTCAATGGTGACTCTTGGAAATGTGGAGTGGCAATACTTTTACTTGGCGATATGCAGGCAAAGGCTCTGGGCAGTGGATGTGATGATTTTGGGAGATTTGTAGTATATGCAAGAATAAATCCCATGCAGGCTGATCAAATCTATTTAGTACAGGCATTTGAGAATGAAATGAATGATTTGGCCAAACGGCACTTCAGAATAGCCAAGCTGACAACAAAAAAGTCTTTGTACAAAGTGACATGCAAGGGTGCAAATCACGACATAAGCCATTATTGCCTGGTCCTCTCATCAGGACAGCAGCAGGTTTTGCTCCAATTCACAGTGTAGGGTGCTGGGGTGTTTGTGCCAGTTGTGGCCGAATTTGGAGGACTATAAACATACAGATTGTGGTGGGCTGGCACCCTGCCCTGTGCTGGATCCAGCAGACCCCCCGTGACCCTGTGGTTAGGTTATAGCGGGCTGGATAATGGATGGATAAACATACAGAAAAGTTGGCTTCATTCAGGGTCAATGCAGAACTTGGAACAATGTAATAAGAAAAAACAAAGGAATGCCATTTTTAATACCACTGTAGTGTGTATGTACATGTATGATATGGCCTTTACTCCACTGATTTTCAGTTGCAGGCTCCTGTGATCACTAGCGGTCACGACTCAATCCATCTCGATGGACTCACAGACTCGCAAATCAAGCAGGTTTGCCCACAGATGCCCACTCGGAAGTACAACACACATACTGGAGTACATTGACAAAGGTACCCATGGGCTGTCACGTGTTTTACATACCATGACAGAGACTGTGACTGAACTCGCCACATCCGTAAACCTTTCCTACAGCAATGGCTCTGTCAGGCAACACACCAGAAAAAGGGGGAACTTGGGGTACTATGGACGTGCGAAACTGTGCTGGAGAGTTGTCAAGCAGTCAGGTAATATGACATCTGCAATTGTCAAGTTTGACACACCACCCAATGTAAAGTCAGCTTAGCGCATCAGTCCTGAAGGTACCCGATAATTTCCTTCTAGTGCTACTCCTTCTGTAATGTCATGTAGGAATAGCTGTTTATCCGCAAATGGTAATCCTCTTTATTCTAAACTTAAGCAATTCAAAGTATCTTGTTTTGTTACCTTTTGAAATTATTATGGGCAACAGGAGTCCAGAAAGTTTCACTATAAATAAACAGTTTTCCAACATTTTATTAAAAGGCCCCAAAGCCTTGAGATCTGTAATCCAACTGGTCTGTAAAACCACGCCGTGTATGGAAGATCCAAATGTCCACAATGCTTTCTAAGACTAAGCCGAAAAACCCAACCTCATACACTGTAAATGGCACTGGCCCGTCCTGCCACATCACTTCCAACATTATGTTTTGCTTCAAGGATTTCAAATATCAAAAAACTACAAGGCAGAAAGTTCTATCCAAGTATATTAAAGTTTTTGATTACATTTGCCTGAGCTGCTTTGAAAGTTTGCATGTTGACTTTTCACTACAATCATAATGGCTAACACGGTACAACAGCCGAGTACCACAAAGTTCACATTAGATATTCTTGGCATTTTATGTAGCTTTTGCTTATGCATATTCTATATACACCATACCTCACAGGGTAATCCAAGGTTATTATAGTTAACGAAAACTAAAATCAAAACTGAAACTATTGTTAAAAAAACATTTTTATACAACAACAACAACATTTATTTATATAGCACATTTTCATACAAAAAAATGTAGCTCAAAGTGCTTTACATATACACTGGAATAAAATTAACAAAATGGAAATGAAAAACTAAAACTAAACAAAACTATTAAAGTAGCTGGAAAGACTAACTGAAATAAAATAATAATTTACTAAACATAATTTTAGGTTTCGTTTCTGAATTCATTTTCTTGCTGTTAGTTTTTAACCCTTATAACTCTAAAACTGAAAGTCATCCCTCATGAGCCGCCCGCACATATTCATCCAGTGAACGGCGGCTGGTGACGGAGGGCGGCTGTTCACACAGCATTTGCACTGACAGAGCGAGCCGACTACGCGGGTAAAGAGTGTGGAATAGAAAGCCATTTATGTGCCACCTTTCTTTGCACTTGTTGTAAATCAAGATGTAATTCAAACGCCTGAAATCGGAATGTGCTGCTCAACAAAAATTTTACCGTATGGACAGAAAAATCACGAGTGAGTAACGTTTCAGGTGGCATGGTGGCGCAGTGGGTAGCGCTGCTGCCTCGCAGTTAGGAGACCGGGGTTCACTTCCCGGGTCCTCCCTGCATGGAGTTTGCATGTTCTCCCCGTGTCTGTGTGGGTTTCCTCCCACAGTCCAAAGACATGCAGGTTAAGTGTGTGTGTGTGCCCTGCGGTGGGCTGGCACCCCGCCCGGGTTTGTTTCCTGCCTTGCGCCCTGGGATTGGCTCCAGCAGACCCCCGTGACAGGATATAGAGGGATAGATGGAGTAACGTTTCAGTTTATTTCTCAGGTGCCTGCTTTTTTTAGACAGTAATTCACCTGCCACTTCGCACTCGAAGTACACAAAGTATAGAGAAAGTATACTAATCATGAAAAAAATTCAACCTCGATATCTTGATGAATCTTGACGTTTTAGAACTTCCCGAGTCTGAAAATACCATTATTTGGAATTATGTCTCTGTGTGTGTGTGTGTTATAAACACGATATCTCAAAAACGCAACTAGATAGATGGATGAAATTCGGCATGTTGTTGTTACACCAAAACTGTACAACTGTATTAACTTTTGGGCGAAATCCATTAACCGGAAGTGGTACTTTACCTGAACACATACTCGATTTCTTTTTTTATTAATGCAGCTGCAGAGTCCGATTATTCAAGTTTACTTTTAAAATAATCGTTCAGTATATTAATTTCATTTGATTTGTTGTTGATGGTTCTTTAATGTACATAATATAATAATTGTCTTGCGGTTTTCTCTTCATACATCCATTCCCATATTTGAGTACACGAGAAAGTCGAGGGGAGGCCACTCCCGGTTTTTGAAAATAAATCTACACTGATTGAGAGACTGACGAGGTCTTCATACAAGATCAACATATTGTTGCTGACCAATCACTTTTGCTTTAAAAAAGTCATTTAACAACGAAGCGATACAAACAAAAGTAGGTAGATGAAGAGAGTCTGCCAAGTGATGAAAAGCTAAACATACTAATTTGTTTTTGTATTTATTCTATATTCATTAATCTTTTTTAGTTCATATTCACAGTTCAAAATACCTGACATTGTGAAAATAGCAGAATTATGCTTTAAAATATCTGTCCCCATTTGTTTCTCTCTCTCTCTCAAATCAGAATATCCTATTCTTTTTCTTAACATCAGCCATATCATACATATTGCACACCAGGGATTTTTCCTGCCTTACATCCAAACCTGCTTGGGTAGGCTCCAGGCTCCTGCTCTGGATAAACAGGTTTAGATAATGTTAAAATTGTTCTTAATCTCAGATGCTGTCTCTGTCGACGTTTTGTGCCTGTCCGTACTCTCATTCCCTGCTCTTGCTCTGCTCATTAAGGGTTTACTGTTCTCATGGTGGGCTATTCAAGTCTCACTGTCCCTAACCTTTGACAATAAATGCTTGTTTTTCTTTGTTTCCCTCAATACAGCTAGGTGGGGTCTGCACATTGACTCAAGCCTAAGAGTCCTTTTCTTCTTAAGCGCTTGTGATTTTCATGGTCACACCTGTCAGAACCCAGTAGAATCTACAGTATTTTCTCATTTTTTTTTATCTTTCCAGGCCTGCAGGTGCAAAATTCTGTCTATAAATTGTTTGTGCCTGAGATGGAATCAGAGGTCAACATGGCTGGCAGAAAATACAAAAGCCCAGTGTTTGAGATATTTGAATGAAATATTGAAGGCATTCATTATAAGCACATTGTTGTTGGAGCAGGATATGTTGTGTGCTGTAGACATTTAGAGTAAAAAACCCTCTCACCTTAAAATTCACTTAAAATTCATTGCAAATTGGCCCATTCTGGGCAATAAAAGGAAAAGAAAAAAGTGCCAACAGTCAGCGCAGATTTGTTCAGCGTAAATGACATAGAAAATATTTAAAAAATTATAAAATTGTGTAAAATAGTTGTTGTTCAGTACCTGGTTTTGATTATGCTTGTTTTTATCAGACAAAAACAAAACCAAATAGTAAAGTGTGTCATGTAGTGTAGTAAGCTTCCACTAACATTAAACTTGTATTATATCCAAACCCGTTAAGCGTACAGTTCTGCCTTATTGTGACGCAAAATAGTAGCTCTTTAATGGTACCATAATTATCCAACCCGCTGAATCCAAACACAGGGTCACGGGGGTCTGCTGGAGCCAATCCCAGCCAGCACAGGCCACAAGGCAGGAATCCAATCCCGGGCAGGGTGCCAACCCACCGCAGGACACACACAAACACACCAAGCACACACTAGGGCCAATTTACAATCGCCAATCCACCTAACCTGCATGTCTTTGGACTGTGGGAGGAAACCGGAGTGCCCGGAGGAAACCCACGCAGACACGGGGAGAACATGCAAACTCCACGCAGGGAGGACCCGGGAAGCGAACTCGGGTCTCCTAACTGTGAGGCAGCAGCGCTACCACTGCGCCACCGTGCCACCCCCCACAATCTTCCACAGTCTCCTTACTGCAAAGCAGCAGCACTATCACTGCACCACCTGTGAGGATGGTACCATAATTACTAAAACTAAAACTGAAACTAATATATATATATATATATAAAAATAAAACAGAAATGTCTTTGTAAAATAAAAGCTAAACTAAAACTAAAAATACACGATGAAGCAAAACTAAAACTAAACTGAATTTCCAAGTAAGGTCAGAAATAAAAAACTAATACAAAAAGGCAAAACTACAGTATAATAACCAACCGTGTGGCGTAATCCTAACTGTCTGAGAGGCTGGAAGCTCACCATTCTGCTCACCGCTGTAGCCATTCACCTGGCGTTTTGTAAGCAGTCGAATTTGAAAACACAAAGGACACACTCGGTCTCCTGCTCTGAAGGCTCCTTGAGCAAAGAACAAAAGCGTCAGGTGTCCAACCTGCTGCCTCGGGCTGGTCATCTGCGAATAAAGTGACTGCAAAGACTTAGTGAATGTGATGAAGAGCGGCAGCCTGCTGCACCACTGGTTCCCAGTCAGGTAGACTGGCCTAAACTGTAGACGTCAAAGACGTACAAACATCAATAACATGGAAAGAATGAAAGTACACAAGAAGTCGTGGGCTTGATGGCACAGAACAGGAAGTCCAAGCACTAAAATTAAAAACTCACTTCCCAGGCTGACATAATGAAAGAAAAGCCTGCAGGCTTAAGCACATCGAAGAAAATCTGCCAAGCACAAACTTGCCACTTACTGAAGAAAATAAAAGTGAAAAATGACAGAAGACTACAAAGACTTATTAAAAGCTAACTAAAATAAACAGTTCATAATGGAGCACTACAGTTGTGTTTTTAGTTATGTGCTGCTGGCTTTATGACGTGCTCAGATATCTAAAGACTTCAGTAAAAGTGATTTCCAGCTCAGAGAAAAAGATCAATTTAGTAATCATATTTGGATACAGAAAACTGTCACCTTCCTGTAAAACAGAGACCTGCTGTGTATGTGAAAACCCCCAAACAATTAAGCTTCATGTTGTACAAATAGAAAACCACATTTCTCCATTAAGCAATTGTAAAAATCTGAAGATACTGATCAATGTTAATAAACAACATTTGTCCAGGTCAGCCTAGGCAATGTCAAAATGCTTTTAGGAGAAATCCAGTGGCCTTGATAATAAGGCCGGCATAAACAGCAGGAGGACTCGCCGTCCCGCTCAGCTGAGGACAGCTTTGTACAGCATGATAAGCGAATCTCTAATAGGTCCTAAAATGTTGATTTATTACGCCAGTAAACAGACTGTGTTTACCTTTTAAAAAGGCATTCTTTAGCTACCATGATACGCAACTAACTTCTGTGTAATTCAGTCCCAATCAATTATGTTTCCATTCTTTTGTGTTTACATTTAGTACTAAGCTATTCTTACATTTAAATAAAGACCATTATTTATGTACTCTGCTAATTACTAATCATAGTAATAAAAATCACCAGACCGTTAATATCAGATTTTCTTAGGAGTGGATGGACATTTAAAGTAAAGGATTGCAATTTCTTTAAAAAGAAAATCACACCAGTATAAATAAAACACATGATTTAAATTGCTTATTTTAAAGGTTATTTATAAGATATGAAACTACCTTTGTTCACCACAAAAACATTTTCTAAATAAACATATATTCCTAGTTTCTATATATAATAATTACAACATTTAAATTTGTGATGCTCTTCGATGAACTTGTTCAGGCCTTGTGCACAGAAAATGCAGCACCTAAATGGACTCAACAAAGACGCGATCTTCATTTGACAAAAACAACTTTAAAAGTGCGAAAAGAGGCCATAGTACATTACTAGTTCATATGTGAGGCAATAGTTAGCTCTTAAATGAATGAAAATATATAAGCTGTTCTGTATACTTATCATACCCTGTAACATGATAAATGTTTATATTTTCTTAGGAAGACAATAGTGTGTGCGTGTGAATATAAATGTTACAAAAGAAACCTATTAAACTCTAGCAACATTTAACACATCTAAATGGAGAAAGCTGATCATCGTCTTACTTAGAATTTCAGATTTCTAAGCAAACGCTGCACGTGTTCATTAAAATGTGCCCATTTAACCGAGAGCAGCAGCAGCAGCAGCAGCTTTAAAGGGAATCGTCAAATGGAAACGAATTCAAAACACAGTAGCGCCCTCTAGTGGATGTACAGGAGAGAACTGAAATTAGACTTGGTTTGGCTTTGTGTCTTCCTAACGTTTCTCGTGATGTGAAAAATTACCTTCAGAATAATAAATTAGACAGAAATACCACACACTTGGAAGAGTTTCCAGCTCTTTTTTAATAAAACTTTCACTCTTAATAGTATTTAGTACATTAAAATATAAAAGTATATAGAGAAGTTTTTTTGAAAAAAAAAAAAAAAAAAAAGAAAAAATAGAAACAGGTTTCTTTAAATTTTAAACAACTTGAAAAAAGAAAACATCAATGTCACATTGAAAAGCTTTCCAGTTTTTGTGTTTTTTAATCTTTGTATAACAGAACCGGTAAGAAAGATGCACAGCCATATTTGAACTTACCAACTTCTATAATGAAATCCTTGAACACACAAAATTATTTTTAACAAATAGAAATAGCACATATGTGGCAAATATAACTTGTAAACTTATACTGTGAAACACTTGTTATCTTTGAAAAAAATTCTCATCAGAACAATAGCAACACTGTACTTTCTGTCCGTCTGTCTGTCGGGGTCCTGGACAAGCAACATACGTGAACTGCTCGGCATTTCGCTCCTAAGAGTTATCAGCGCTTCATCTCATGCACTACAGGAAGATGAAACATTATTTTTCTTTTTCCCCAAAGAAAGTCAAAGGGCAAAAATATATATATATATGTAGATTTTGTTTTTGTTTTTTTTGGTGCAAAACTATTTTGGCTGTGGGAAAATAAAATCTAAAGTCTTGAGTTGTGATTTGATCTTGTTCTCTTGATCTCTGCTGATCTCGTGCTTATTTCGAATGGAGTACTTTCTTTATATGTTCCACTTCCATCTAAAACAAAGCAAAAAAAAAATCTTACTTATATATGTTAAACAACCAGCTATATTTATTATAAGTTTTCCCATAAAAGAACAAAAAAAACCAAACTACTGTATTAAAACAATGAAATGTACTGTTGAAAATGGCAACAGTTATTAATTTATAGTCCGTCTTCACATTTAAACATTTCACCTTTAATCTCCGATACAGATTTTCAGTAATCTCTTTTTCCTCACTTAAATAATAAAGATTATTCTCAGCTTCACTCGTGCAGACATGCTATGCAAACACTGTATTGTCTTCCATCTGGAATTCTACCATCATCTAAATTTCACATGAATTCATACATAATTCTCTTCATTAAAAAGTAATAAATATAGATAAACTTTTAATAAAATAAAGTGTTCTTTTACTTGTAAAGATAATCGTATTTTCTTCTCTTCATCCAGTTCATTCATTAATTGTTTAATCTCCTTCCTAAAGAAAACAAATTAAAGACAGTTGAATATACGTTTGGCATGAGACATGAATTATAATTTGGCATCAAGTCATATCCATCACCTCGCTCTCCAAGTGAGCTCAGCACCTCCGTATCTCTCACATACTGCATTCTGTGTGTTCATCGGTGCAATTTCATTTCATTTTCTATTTCTGATCCGTTAATGTGACACACATACTATGTCCCCTGCCCTGGATAATTCTTTGGAATTAGCGGACGCCTCTGCAGTGTGTGACGGTAGCGTCAGCACGCATTATGCACGTTATTGGGATGACTAGTTTAGTTTTATCGTGCGTGACATGTACATTTTCTAGAGATGCATAATGGTGCAGTGAGATCACTGGTGAATTATAGGAATAACTGACACAAGTTCAACTTAACACTGCAGTGGTGTGTAGCGCTGCTGCCTCGCACTTAGGAGGCTTGGGTTCGCTTCCCGGGTCCTCCTGCGTGGAGCTTGCATGTCCTCCCAGTGTCTGTGTGGATTTCCTCCCACAGTCCAAAGACATGCAGGTTAGGTGCACTGGTGGTCCTAAATTGCCCCTAATTTGTGCTTGGTGTGTGTGTTTGTGTGTCCTGCCCGGGGTTTGCTTCCTGCCTTGTGCCCTGTGTTGGCTGGGATTGGCTCCAGCAGACCTCTGTGACCCTGTAGTTGGGATATAGCGGGTGGGATAATGAATGGAGGGATAAACTTAACACTTTATTTTTTTCCTTATGAATTTCTTATGGTTGTAAAAAAGCTCCAGTTTTCAGGAAGGTACAAGTAAACTACGTGGTGTATTGTTGTTGGTTGTGATTACAATGGCAGTATCATGTAACATACACAGAGATTAATGCCTACGTGAAAACGCAGCTTAATATGGTCATTTATGTGAATATAATTGAAGCCATTTTGAAAACGGGGATCTCACTTATCAATCACATTCACTAAACCAACATGATGTGGTTTCAGTATCAACATGGTGTATTTAAACAAGGTAACAACTGATTATGAGGAGGCTTTTTACACGGCCAAGCCTGACTTCATTTGATTTGTTATACTGATGAGAAGCTTGTCAGGTGGATGCAAACAAGAACAAGCACAACTTTGTTATCGCTTTAATACATATTTACCCACACACACATAACAGCATAGACACTACAAGAACCACATTTCCCGTGACACGGCTCACAAAGTAGCATACAGTTTAATGCTTCATTATTACTAATATTTTTGCTTTTTTGTTTGCGGTCTGCGGTGGGCTGGCGCCCTGCCCGGGTTTGTCTCCTGCCTTGCACCCTGTGCTGGCTGGGATTGGCTCCAGCACATCCCCGTGACCCTGTAGTTAGGACATAGCGGGTTGGATAATGGATGGATGTTTGGGGTTCGCCTGGCAAAGCATGCAGCAATACTGACTCATGCACTGAGCAGCCTTCACTTGAAAAACATCGGCCATTATAAAAATGGGATTTTCTGTGGAAAACAAAAGAGGACGCGGGACACTTCCCAAGACTGTATACACATGTCAAACTCAAACAAAATCACTTCTTAAAATGACTTAAAACAAATTAAAAGCACTTGTTACCTACCGCACCTTGTCTAGCCTTTCTGATCCTCTCTGTTCTGGCAAACTGATATTTGGCTTGTCCACCATTACGAGTGCCCAATGCGCGGGTGTCAGTGTAACGGGCAACATTTATCAGGACAACAAGAGCTCTCCCCATGTCCTGCGTCGCAGCCTCTCTTTATTGGAATTAGATTGACCACGTTACTCATATTAGCTGCTCTTTGCAGTAATTTATTGTTTTATGTATTGTTTTGTAAACATCACAGCATTCAAGAATATATTGTTTCACAATTTTGAGTGTTGTCTTATTTGATTATATTGATATACTTTAATTCAGAGTTAATGTCACATATACTGTTATTTTTCTGATTATTTTTCTGATTGTTAATTGACACTTTTTGTACATAGCTAAAATGATCTAATTTGTATACGTTTTTTTTATAAAATATTTATTTGAACATTTGTGATTGCTGAGCCATGAACATTCTCTCCAATCACCACCAATGACTTCTATAATTAGGTTAGGGTGTCCATTGGCATCACCATGGCCTCTTTGACAAGTGCCATTCTTGTAGCGCAGCTAACTACAACTAGGTGGTGCGGCTGTAGATTTATATTTTTCCATTTTCGTGAGATGAACAGCACCAAGGCTCCAATATATTTTCAGCACTTTTGAGACAGACTTATAAATTTCCCCAGATCTGTGCTTGTCTGCAATTATATATCTGACTTGTTTTGAATGCTCTTATGTCTTCATTTTGGATTGGATCGACAAGTGGTTGAGAGGAATTTATCCACATAACTTATTTTAGAACACACAATCCAACCATTTAATACAAGGGTGAAGACCATCAATAAACTGAAGAGATTTAAGGCAATACACTGGACCTGCGCAAAATTAACCTTATATTTACAAGGAGTATGAATACTTGCAGGCGGCATGGTGGCACAGTGGTAATAATAATAAATAATACATTTTATTTACATAGCGCCTTTCCCATGCTCAAGGCACTTACAGAATATAAGAAAGAACGGCAGGGTATACAGTATATAGCGTTGTACAAACCAAACAAATAAATGAAGAAGATTAAGACAGTAGCGCTGCTGCCTCGTAGTATGGAGACCCGGGTTCACTTCCCAGGTCCTCCCTGCGTGGAGTTTGCATGTTCTCCCCGTGTCTGCATGGGTTTCCTCCCACAGTCCAAAGACATGCAGGTTAGGTGCATTGGCAATCCTAAATTGTCCCGTGTGTGTGTGTGTGTGTGTGTGTGCCCTGCGGTGGGCTGGCGCCCTGCCAAGGGTTTGTCTCCTGCCTTGCAGCCTGTGTTGGCTGGGATTGGCTCCAGCAGACCCCCGTGACCCTGTAGTTAGGGTATAGCGGGTTGGATAATGGATGGATGGATGGACAATACTTACTAGACCCTGCAACTTAGATTTTTTGTCTTTTATCTAATTGTTGAAAGGTTTTCAATGAGTTTCTTTTGATTAAGCACTGATGCACACTGTTTTGTTGATAGGCTAGAAAATCCGTACTGAAATACTACAAGTTTAGTATTTGAAACAATAAAATGTGAAATAATGTTGGAGGCTCAGTGCCATTTCAAGGCACTCTATTACTTTTTCATTTGTATTTGTCTAAACAAAACCCACAGAGCCGCAGTTGGAAACTTGTTAAGTACAAATTTCACACAAATGTTAGGATGTTTGTCTTCAAACAGAGATCCATAGACAGATTGAAGAAGTTACCAAGTACTGTGGTACCCACTCAGTGGAACTCTAAGGACCTTCAAAGCTCAACGTAAATGGGTAGGAATGGCGAGCTTTGCTGGGCTGAATGGTCTGTTCTCATCAAACATTTTCAAATGCTCGAACTGCAATTACACCATAATACTAAATGCACACATTCTGTAATTGCACCACAAAACATTAAATATTTCCTAATGAAACACTTATTAAAGCACATGCATATTAAATATATGAATACTAAAATATGTGTTTGATTTTCACAAATTTTAAAAAAGTAATTAAAATTCAATGGCACTGCTTATTTAAATACACCCTTTCATTTTGTGAACCTGGTTTTTAGCTAAAAGACTATTCTGGAACTATGAAGGAAAGACAAAAAGCAGCACTTGATGGGATTCTGGTCCTCGAGGACCACTCGTCAAAATAATGAGTCAATGGAAGAAGCAGACACTTACAAGGGAACATTTAATCTTTACACAGAAAGCACTTCAACTAGGAATATAAGTGCTGTGAGGCATTAATAGTATCTTATATCATAATAAAAGATAAGAAAAACAATTAGTTTTATATTCTTGCTATCTGCAACACTACAACTAAACCATGTGGGTCAAAAGTCATGTCAGTAAAGGCGCAGGTTATGTTGAAATGGCGCCTTTCTGCTTTAGTGCCATCATATCACAGAGCTTAGTGATTGCAGAACACAAAGTTAAAATCCTGCAACATCAGCACACTTTATATGCTTACAGCAGGCGCACATCAAACCACAACTGCAATCATGTACAAGGAGAAATCAGATCAATCTGAAATTCAAAGTGGCTCATTTATTAACATCACGGGTTTATACTGCTTAATGATTTGGCTCGAGAACCGCTGCATGCAGATTATGTCTTTCATTCTATTCAAAGTACTAATGCGCACACCATTAAGTTTCATTATAAATGCCCTGATGTTTACATACAAAATAATGTCAATCTAAGCAGAAAGGTTAGAAAAATGTCTGAAAGTTTGAATTTTGGGTGAAATCTTTTTGTAAGTATTTTCTTCCAGGCTTAGGAGGTTACTTAATGATGAAGTTTTATGGTTTCATTTTTCACAAACTAGTCTTACATAAAGCTACAGTACATTAAAAACTCATCTTCAGTTGACACACACGGTTTCACTCAATTGTGTGCTGCATGGACATAACAGCATAATGACACAAAGAGTCTTACTTGTGTTGGACCTTCATATGATCTATAACTGTCTTCAATTCCTTAACCTGCAATCTCAGTTCTTCCAAGGCATTCTGGCTATTGCTGGCTTGATCATTCTTTGGCTTCACGTCTTCTTTAAAATGAGAGGGTGAACTCGGTCTCTGTCCTGTACCCATCACTCCGTGATGAACTGTAGAAGACAATGGCGTCTGTCCACCAGTCCCAGTGCAAGATAAGGATGGTATTCCCGGTTTTGGGGGTAATACAGCTTTATTTTCAGATACCTATAAAAGGAGAGAATAGTGAGATGCACAGGAAGATCAGTGACAAGAACAACCAAACTCGTAAATCTGTGTTAGATTTTAAAGGATACATCTTTGTATATATTGTGGTACACCTCTCAATTCCTATTTAACACTATATTAACCCAAACATATTTTTGTTAAGACACTATTCTTGAAATAACATGTTGAAGGATAAACAAAGCATTACTGTCACATACTTATTCAGGCTGTCCTCATGCACTGTATCTGTTTTACACATGAACTAGCACTTGACAATTTTTCAGAAGACAACAGATGACAAAACACAAGAGTGACAGTAGAGAGATTTGCACAAACTCAGATGCCATCTAAAGGAAAATATACTAGCAATAATTATCTTAAAAATGAAACGTAACTAGGTAAATGAAGAATCTGTGTGTCACTATAACAGGTTTCTAAAAGTGCAACTACCACAAAGGAAAAGGGGAATAGTGTCACAGAGCTAAAATCGATTACCATATACAGCATAGTAAAAGGATACTCTAACATCAAGATCTTTTATAAGATGCACCATTTTTGGAAGTTTTCACTATTCTGACAAGAACATTAAATAATACTGTTAAAACAGATCTTTATACATCTGCGGCTAAAACAAGGACTTCAGTCTCCAGTTGGGTCAATGTAACAGTTTTTTGACAGTAAAGAAAAATAAATGTTCTGATGGAGGCAAAAAGTTAACCCAGCTTACTGGCAACAATGGAACAGGCTTGACAACTTTTTTTGTTGTATCTGATATTTTAGCTGCTTGAAAATCATACTCTTCTTTCCCTTTGCCATTCTCATGTTTTTCTTCTTCAGGAGTGGATGAATCCACTAAATCAGGACTAGAAAGTGAGGACTGTAGACAGAAAGACACATTGATATTTCAAACATAAAAGGAGTGAACATGAAACACAATCAAAATACTAAAACACAAGAGACTGAGGATACACAAATCCTAACCAAGTTTGTCTACATACAAAATTAACCACAATAAGATGGAGGAAAGTAAGCAGTGCTGAGATATTCACAATTCTACATCTGTTATGCCTAGTTTCTATACTATAGTCCAGATTGAATTCTTGTTTGCTTTCAGGGTTCAAATGTTTTTTGTTTTACTTTTTAGTTCTCTACCCTTCCTAATACAATAATACCTCAATTAACAAAGTATATTCATTCAGGGAGTTTAGTCTGTTATAAAAAACATTGTTATCAGACGTAGGTTTAACATTGGAGGAATGTGGATACATATTGTGATGACCCATGAGACGGGTGGGGATGCTGGTTTCAGTGGGTGTCACAGGATTCTCCTTTCTTTGGCCACCATATAAAGCTGGTGCCATGTGTACCCATCCGTGGCCCAGCTTTTATATCCTTTATCATCTGTATGGTACTTAAACATGCACATGCACTTTTACTCATTTTAAGTGGATTTCATTATAAAGAAACTTTGAAGATTATTCATTAACTGAGGTGTTATTGTAGTTTAGGCCGTCTCACACCAGAGGGTAAGTCCAGCTTTTCATATTCAGAGCAACAGAAGCAGCACACAGCAGTTTATTACTTTAATACTTATGGTCACCTGAGCTTAGGGGACTGAATGAACTTGTGGTTTATAAAACATGGAAGAAAATACAAGCACAGATACTCACAAATTAAAATGGCATATTTGCACTTTTGATTCATATTTAACTTCTTTATTTGAAATCTAAAATGCATGTGTAAAAATTACTTTGCCTTCACTGTTTCAGCACTTAAATATATACAGTTAGGTCCATAAATATTTGGACAGAGACAACTTTTTTCTAATTTTGGTTCTGTACATTACCACAATGAATTTTAAATGAAACAACGCAGATGTAGTTAAGTGCAGACTTTCAGCTTTAATTCAGTGGGTTGAAGAAAAAGATTGCATAAAAATGTGAGGCAACTAAAGTATTTTTTAGCACAATCCCTTCATTTCAGTAATCTCAAAAGTAATTGGACAATTGACTCAAAGGCTATTTCATGGGCAGGTGTGGGCAAGTCTGTCGTTATGTCATTATCAATTAAGCAGATAAAAGGCCTGGAGTTGATTTGAGGTTTGAAGATTTTGCTGTGAACAGACAACATGCGGTCAAAGGAGCTCTCCATGCAGGTGAAAGAAGCCATCCTTAAGCTGCGAAAACAGAAAAAAACCCATCCGAGAAATTGCTACAATATTACGAGTGGCAAAATCTACAGTTTGGTACATCCTGAGAAAGAAAGCAAGCACTGGTGAACTGAGCAACGCAAAAAGACCTGGACGTCCACGGAAGACAACAGTGGTGAATGATCGCAGAATCATTTCCATGGTGAAGAGAAACCCCTTCACAACAGCCAACCAAGTGAACAACACTCTCCAGGGGGTAGGCGTATCGATATCCAAGTCTACCATAAAGAGAAGACTGCATGAAAGTAAATACAGAGGGTGCACTGCAAGGTGCAAGCCACTCATAAGCCTCAAGAACAGAAAGGCTAGATTGGACTTTGCTAAAGAACATCTAAAAAAGCCGGCACAATTCTGGAAAAACATTCTTTGGACAGATGAAACCAAGATCAACCTCTACCAGAATGATGGCAAGAAAAAAGTATGGAGAAGGCGTGGAACAGCTCATTATCCAAAGCATACCACATCATCTGTAAAACACGGTGGAGGCAGTGTGATGGCTTGGGCGTGCATGGCTGCCAGTGGCCCTGGGACACTAGTGTTTATTGATGATGTGACACAGGACAGAAGCAGCCGAATGAATTCTGAGGTGTTCAGAGACATACTGTCTGCTCAAATCCAGCTAAATGCAGTCTGGTTGATTGGGCGGCGTTTCATGATACAGATGGACAATGACCCAAAACATATAGCCAAAGCAACCCAGGAGTTTATTAAAGCAAAGAAGTGGAAAATTCTTAAATGGCCAAGTCAGTCACCTGATCTTAACCCAATTGAGCCTGCATTTCACTTGTTGAAGACTAAACTTCGGACAGAAAGGCCCACAAACAAACAGCAACTGAAAGCCGCTGCAGTAAAGGCCTGGCAGAGCATTAAAAAGGAGGAAACCCAGCATCTGGTGATGTCCATGAGTTCAAGGCTTCAGGCTGTCATTGCCAGCAAAGGGTTTTCAACCAAGTATTAGAAATGAACATTTTATTTCCAGTTATTTAATTTGTCCAATTACTTTTGAGCCACTGAAATGAAGGGATTGTGTTAAAAAAATACTTTAGTTGCCTCACATTTTTATGCAATCTTTTTGTTCAACCCACTGAATTAAAGCTGAAAGTCTGCACTTAACTACATCTGCGTTGTTTCATTTAAAATTCATTGTGGTAATGTACAGAACCAAAATTAGAAAAACATTGTCTCTGTCCAAATATTTATGAACCTAACTGTATTATTCCCTCATTCTGCTCTGTAGGTGGGCCAATTTCGCGATCACGCAAACTGGAAAAACTTTAGCAAAAGTCTCCATTTACTTCTGAGGAATTTCCTGATATTACCCTGCTAACCAAGTGGTATATTCCCTCCAGCATGTCCTGGATGTTCTGCCATGCCAAGGACCAAGACCCATTATAATGTATGTGAGCGATACACAGAAAACACCCTTACTACACAACCAAATTACCAAAACTGCCGTCTGTCAGGCCAGAGAAGCATCAGTTCTAAAATGATTGTCTTAAATACTGCTGACCAATTCATGAAGATTCCAACAACCTCATATAACTTGTCTTATCACCTGCAATCTTATTCTTTTCATTATTATTAAGAGATTGGGACTATACCTGAGGATGGCGATGTAGAGAGAGCAGTAAATGAAACATGTAATTTCTGTAACTACTACAGCACACTGTACTGATTTATTTATTAGTCTTGCAAGCACTTCTTCCCTCTCTTGTATACAAAACCACAAGACACAAACTCTTCCACTCAAAGCAGCAGCTGATCTGTAAACAATAAACCACAATTTTCTAGGACAAGACCACGGCTTCAATAATGGAAGTGTTAATTCTTACCCTGACCTCACGCTCTGCTGCAGACTACACCAATGTTCTACTAACAGTACATCCTCTGCACATAAAAGAAACTTAAACTTGAAATACAAATACAGGCCCCCAAACTGGACATTTCTATTGCATCATATGGGCACTGATATCCCATCCAAATGGTAAGCAGCCACACATGATCACAAGTTATACGCCTTCTAAAAATCAACAAAGCACAAGCACACTGCACTGACACACTGTCATGACCACTCCAACAGTTGTGCAAGGACAGTTGGCCCACCTTTCCATGGCAAAGGCAGAATGTGCATTATTCCTCTTGGATCACTTATCTGACTGAATCTCCATTCTAATACCCCAATGCAGGTTTTTTTAGGAGAATGGAGGAGAGTGTTTAAATAACCCATTTGTTTTGTTCCAATACTCCCTTGGTAATGAAATACAAAATGAGAGTTCTAAAGGATGAGTGGAGGTACAGTTCCTTGCACCTGTGGACACCTCCACCTGCCTGCAGATGATCAGATACACTGGAAATGGCGCTACAAGATTCAAATATAAATGAGGGAAAAGGCAGTAAATCATTACTGCGTATGTATGTGTCATATCTGAATTGTCTCCTGTTCATGAAACCCTCCAAAAGGTTTGAAAAGTATGAAAAACTGTTAAGTCTTTGTCTTTAGTACTTTTAGTATTGGTCTAATAGTGGCCTTAACTTTGAAATATTTTAGAGAAACTGTATTTGAGAATGTGCCTTTGTTGGCTCGGGTTCTGTGGCATACCGTTCTAGCTGGTGTGCCTTCTTGACCTGTGTGGTAAACTGAAACTGTGCAGCTGTGGTGGAATATAATGCCTCAACAGTCTTTCAGGATCTCAAATGTCCACTTGTAAGCTGACATTCGTTTACAAAGTATTAAAGCCTCCCTCCTAAAGTGAAGTCCTGACAAGGACAAGCAGTACAAGACAAAATGTTGATAGGGCTGTGAGAGAATTTACAGAAGAGATTCCTGTAAATGTATTTCTTCCATGTTAAGTGAAATGAAGGAGAGAAAAAGATAAGTCTGATCAGCTATAAGACTTTTTTAGGAAATAAATTAGGAGAGAAAAATCCTGGTGAAGGCCTGTACAGTAAAGAGGAAGCACAAGCCCACCACACAAGAGGTCAGAAGGCACATCACATGCTCATGTGCCACATCTTTCCTGAAATGTCTTAAGAGACAGGGAGTGCAAGTGATGTGAGGTAAAGCCCACCTTGGTAAGAAATAAGGAGTTTTCCTAATGCAGTAACACATTAGATTTTAAATATATTAAAAAAAGATTTAAATTAAATACACAATCAACAAACACATGCAAATACTTATTGTAGTTAAATGCTTTGGCTGCCTCATTTAAATTGCTCAACATGCTCAACTGATCTAAAGTTACCAATGACATTTTGCAGTACAGGTCTGGATGTAACAACTCATCAAGACACAACAGGGTAAAATATTTTCTGAACCTTCATTCAGAATTCAACATATGTTATGAAAAAAAGGAGTTTTCTTTTTTAAAATTGCCATCTTGAATAAAAGCATGAATATTTAACAAATTTCCACTCTTCTTTAAAGGACAGAATTACATTTTTTTTAATAATGTCTCTATTTTTTACACCTGTCACAACCAAAACAGCAAGATAAAGCAATAATAACTAAGATATTTGTATTGTATTACGTTTTACAGTATATAAGTACTTACTGATGTGAAGAGTTGTGACCGAGGCCTTCTATCAGTAATTCTAGGCCTGGAGGCAGTTGGATGGTTAAGTTTCTCAGACACAGGTACTACCGAGTCAAAATCTTCAACATCTTTAAACAAACATTCCAGTGTTAGAATATGATCTCCACGTAAAGTTACAGTGACTTCAAGTGTATACAGGTGAAAAACACATGTACTAGAATTAGAAATCACACCAATTTCTGTTTATATCACCAGTTAATACGATACTATACCATCAAATGTGAAACTCATAAATCAAAGCCAGCAATCATACATCATTTTACTTTGCAAATTTAATTATAGGCCATTTAGAAATAATACAGACTACATAAAAATGGCTCAAGTGTCAAACAGAAATGAAGGGAATCATGGATCTTGATTAGTGATATTTATAACCTTTTTAAATGATAAGGCAAGTAAATAAATATAAATAGATATAGTAAATAACATTTCACCTTTAAAAATGATCATGTTACATAGCTAAAAATAATGCATCAGCCTTCATCTGGAGTAGGGGTAGCCAAAGTTTACGGCCCAGGGGGCCAAAATGTAATTTGCAATGTGGGCAGTGGACCAAAAAGAGGAAAAGAGGGTTTGTCTATACATGGGTTTCAGAATTTTTACGAAGATAATGTAAAAATTCTATTATTAAAGTTTTATCAGACTGTAAGGGATAAAGCTGACAAATATATTAAGCAGTAAACCTGATTTATTCAGTAAAATTCTACAACCATCAACTAAATATTGTGACATCATCTTGGCCTTGGTCTTCATCTTAGTAGTCATCAGTGTTCTACTTTTGCTGCTTTTCTAGGTCTTTTAATCCATTTATAATATACAAGTTACATTACGTGGTGAGGTCTGTTAAATTAGCTTTATCACGCATCTGTTTAGAGACATAATGGGCTGGCCAGTCATTTGGCCTTGGAAACCTTGGAAATTATTTTTTCTCCAGCTTAACTGTATTTTTTTTCTTATCTTATAATTGTACTCATCATTAGAGATTTTGCATACTATAATATATATTAGGACTCTACCTGTGTATGCAATTATATATCTTTTTTTATGTAAGAAAGCATTGATTTATTGTTGTTATAAATACATTATTAACCCTAACTAATTTAAGTCTTTTTCTTTTCCTGTAACTTTTCCTTTGGACATACTGTAAAACACTTTAAGATATGTACTGTGTATGAAAATGTGCTACAGAAATAGTTGTTGTTGTTCCACAATCATTTCTTCTTTGTTGTAATTAGTTCTTATAGCACTCTCCAGCGTATGGAATTTTATGTTTAGTACTCTTTGAATTTCACTACTTACCTTTTAATAGGAGGTGGGGACAGAGCTGCAATTGAGTGATAACATATCAAGCACACTGCAATTACATATTTTTAAATCTATATTTGTACTGCTGGCATTAGAACACACCAAGGTTATTATAGTTAACAAAAACGAAAATCAAAACTGAAACTAATTAAAAAAAAAAAAAAATTTTTGGAAACTGAAATAAAATAATTAAAGCCGAAATGAAAAACTAAAACTAAACTATTAAAAGAGCTGGAAAAACTAGCTGAAATAAAATAACAACATACTAAAATATTTTTGGTTTTCGTTTTTTGAATTAATATACTTGCCAGTAGTATTTAACCTTTCTAACTTTTAACTCTAAAACAGAAAGTAATCCACCACGAGCCACCCACATATATTCATTCAGTGAATGGTGGCTGGTGACAGAGGGCGGGTGTTCACACAGCATTTGCAGTGGTACAGCAAGCTGAATACGGGCGTTCTGTATGTGAAATAGAAAACGATTTACTAACCTCCCCAATTTTCCTCGCCTCTCACTTACCTCTATTACAGACTATTACAGAAAAAATATTGATCACTCTTAAGGACTCACACAGCATCTCCGTAATATATAAAAACATTTTAAAGTCCCTCCCTTTCAAAGATCCCAGAGTACAGTGGGAAAAGGATCTCTCACTCAATATCTCAGAAAAGGAGTGAAAGGTAGCAATGCACAGAATTCACTCGAGCTCCATAAGCGCAAACAATTATTCAACTTAAAATTATATATCGAGCACATTTGTCTCATTTAAAATTGTCCAAAAAGTTTCCAGTGCAAGATCCAACCTGCAAATGTTGCAATCAAGTTCCAGCCTCATTGGGCCATATGTTTTCGGTCTGCACCTAATAAACATAATTTTGGACCAAATCTTTAAATGCCTTTCAGACAGCCTTGGGGTAACAATCCCTCCTAATCAATTAACAGCTGTGCTTGATGTACTTCCAGATGGACTTAAGGTGGAGAAGTACAAACAAACTGTAATTGTCTCTACTACACTATTAGAACACAGACTTATCTTGCTCAACTGGAAGAATCATAACTCTCCTAATTAAAGTCAGTGGGTAACTGATCTTGATATATAATACGCTACCGTGGCTGTTTATTTGTGTGTCCAGGATTTTAAATCGCCTGTAGCTCGCAAACCACTTGAACTATTGACCTGAAATTTGGTACACATATACTACGTGACGTCTACTATCCACTTTCGGGGTGATGATTGACCTCCAAGGTTACTCCCATTTTTATTTTTATTTTATTGTAGAATCAACTCTTGGCAACGGCCAGAAGGGCAGCCGTGCGGCGCATGCATATGGGCGCCATTCTCATCCCTACCACCTTCACCTTCTCCATCACTTCCCCTACCTCTTCATATCTTAAATAATTCTTGTGGCAGGTTGTGCCACCTTAAGTGAAAAATTAAAGGAAACGTACTAAGTAATTCCAACACAAACATTTAATCAGTTTTAATGTGAAAAGATGCCGACGAAAGAAGAGAAGAAGCGGGCTGCTAGGGTGGAGAAAAGAAGAGCGGCCCAGGAAGCTACAAGCGCATCAACCTCTGAGCAAACGAATGCTAAATGTACAGAGAAAGAGGATGAAAACTAAGAATGCTCAAGTCAAGTGTATTTGTGCAGTGCGCCATTACTGGTGTTATATATTATCTAAAATTGGAAAAAATCTAATTCTTACTTAGAGGATCTGTACAAAACTTTTCAAAACCTGGCAGGATCTAATCAATAACATTTTAGAATAAGCATTTAAACTGAGGAAGCAGATTCTCTTCCCTCTTTTTCATTCTATTTATTTTTATTCTTTTATTAATTTATCTATTTACTTATTTTTACTAGTTTAAAGTTTTATTTTGTTGGCCTAGCTCTCTTTCTCAAAAGAGGAGAGAAAAAAAAAAGAGATTTACTGTGCCACCTTTCCTTGCACTTGTTGTATATCAAGATGTAATTTGAATGCCTGAAATCATAATTTGCTGGTCAACAAAACCTTTACCGTACGGACAGAAAAATCACTAGTGAGTAACGTTTCAGTGTATTTCTCAAGTGCACGTGTTTTGTTGACAATAATTCACCTGCCAATTCACACAGGAGAAATCCTTTCTGAAAATAAAACGGCACTAAACTGATAAGGTCATCATACAAGATCAGCATATTATTACTGACCAATCACTTTTGCTTTAAAAAAATTCACGAAGTGATACAAACTTTGTAAAATTCCTGAGTTGGCAATGTCTCTACTGAACTACAGATAGGTAGGCAAGTAGAGTCAGCCAAATGGTGAAAAACTAAACATACTAATGTGTTTTTGTATTTACTCTATATTTCTTAATCTTTTTTTTAGTTCATATTCACAGCTCAAAATACCTGATATTGTGAAAATAATCCAGTAGTAGAATTATGATTTAAAATATTTGTCCCCCTTTTTTTAATTTCTCTCTCTCTCTCTCAAAATAGATAATTGAAATATCATATTCTTTTTGTTCTTAACATCAGCCATATCATACATATTGCACACCAGGGATTTTTCCTGCCTTACATCCAAACCTGCGGGGGTAGGCTCCAGGTTTCATGCCATCCTGCTTTGGATAAACAGGTTTAGATAATATTATATATATATATATATATATATATATATATATATATATATATAGTTCCTAATCTCAGATGTTGTCTCTGTCATTTTGTTCCCGTCCATACTCTCATTACCTGCGCTTGCTCTGCTCATTATGAGTTTACTGTTCTTATGCATGGGCTATTCAAGTCTCACAGCTCCTAACCTTTGACACGAAATGCTAGTTTTTCTTTGTTTCCCTCAATACAACTAGGTGGGGTCTACACAATGATTCAAGTCTAAGAGCCCTGTTCTTCCTAAGCCCCCATGATTTTCATTATCACTCTGTCAGAACACAGTAGAATCTATTTTCTAATTTTTGATATATTTTCAGGCCTGCAAGTGGCAAAATTTTGTCCATAAATTGTATGCACCTGAGATAGATTTAGAGATCAATATGGCTGGCTGAAAATATAAAGCCAAGTAGGCGAGATTTTTGAATGCAATATTGAAGGCATTCATTATAAGCACATTGTCTTGGAGCGAGATATGTTGTGTGATAGAGACATTTAGAGGGAAAAAAAAAAACAAACCCTCAAACCTTAAAGTTCACCTACATTTCATTACAAATTGGCCCATTCTGGGCAATAAAAGAAAAAAAAAGAAAAAATGTGCCAACAATCAGCACACATTTGTTCAGCACAAATGACATAGAAAATATTTTAAAAAATTATAAAATTGTTCATGTTCAGTATCTGGTTTTGATTATGCTTGTTTTAACCAGATAAAAACAAAACCAGATAGTAAACAATGTATTGTAAGCTTTTAAACTCATATTCTAACCTGTTAAATGTACAATTCTGGCTAATTGTGACAAAAAAACTAAACTCTATAGTAGTGCTTCAACCATACCATAATTACTAAAACTGAAACTAATAAGATATAAAAATGAAATAGAAATAACTTTGTGAAATAAAATCTAAATTAAAACTAAATATACACAATGAAGGACAACTAAAACTAAACTGAATTTCCAAGTAAGGTCAGAAAAAATATAGAAATAAAAACTAATACAGTATAAGAAGGCAAAACTATAATAACCTTGGATCACACACCCCCATTTTCTTCTATCACATTAACAGTGCTTGCACATATGATTACTCAAAGGAACTACTCCATTGGCCATGTAATTAATGCAATATGGGCATAACTTTACATATTTCAGAACCGTAACGAAAAGGTTCAGCAGAACACCAAAAGACTATAAATAAGAGTCAGCATTGCTACTGACTTCTTAAATGACACATGCACTATAATTAAAGAATAAATAAAATGTTCTTTCTTAACTAGTTAGAAGCCCTCTAATCCACTGGCTGGGTTTTTATTTATAGGAATCTTTGCAAGGGGCATGTGTAATGCAAGCAAACACACTGACACAGGCATAACCTTTGAATTCACAAGAAAATTTTACTTAATAGCTCTTGGGTCTGATCTAAACAGGACATTAGAACATTTTTAATAAGAATGGGTCATTCAACCCACCCAACTCACCAACCCTATTCTTGCAAAGCTGCATCAAGCAAGGTTTGGAGGGTAACTGAAGTTCTGCTGTCTATCACACACTTGATAACGTATTCTACAGTCTGTGTCTATAATTCACTGTGTGATGATACACTTTCTAAAGTTTGTATGAAATTTGCATTTCTGTTCTTGTGTTAAGGAACATATTTTAAAACAACATCCTGCATCCACCCTACTAATTGCCTTCATAATTTTAAACACTAATCATCTCACCTTTTAATCTCCATTTGCTTAAACTGAAAAGATTTAACTCCTTCAATCTTCTCTAATAGTGTGTAAAACTGATATTATTTATGAATAAATGCTAGTCACTGGTATACCGCTAGAAGGGCACTGTATGTAAAACCTGATTCGAAAGTACACATCCAAACCATATTTAGTATTGAAGGAAGCACAACACATCATCCAGCAAAAATGAAGTTATACTTGTGACGCTGCAGATAGGCTAACACACAGGTGGAAGTTTTTATTGCACTTTATTCTATTCACTTGGCAAGTCTGTCTGATAATTTATACACACATGTAGAATGTATGTTAAATTATACACATAAAACACTTTTGTTGTTGCCCACCTACAAACACAATATACAATGTAGGTATGCTCTAAACAAGAAATTCAATTTTTTATTTAAACTGTACATTGTAAATTAGGGCTGTGCATTGTCTTTAAAGTTCACATCATCTTTTCAAAACATCGTCAGCATGTGATGCCATTATAGGGGGTTTGGAGAGATGCTTGGGCATTATGTTTAATTAGCTGCTCCACCATTTCACTATAAAATAAGCATGTGCTATCTTCAAATATCAAAAAATATCTTAAAGTTACAGAGATCAATTATCACCATTTTAATGAAGCAAGGTAATATTTTATATTGGTATGCTGTTTAAAATGACAGGTGCTTTACTTTGCTAATTCTGCATTTGGCTGGCAGATGTCCTCATTTTATTTCTCCTCAAACCAATGAAACTATTCGCAAAACATGAAGGAATTAGTGGCGAAGAAACATACAACCGCGGCAGTTTGCTGGTATTTTCTTTTAGTCCCAATGAAAAGTGCGAACTGAAGAATATAAATGAAGCAATTTGTAAACTATGTATGAAGGCAGTTAGTGCAACAAAGTCCTAGACAATGAACCGTTACAGTTAGTTGTGCGTGCATCATCCAGTTGAATACGCTGAGTTATCCCACTCAAAAAATGTTTCTACTACAAGCAGAAGATGCCAGCAGTCAATCAAAGTGGCTTTTGCTAAAAGTACAAAATATAAACAAGAGAGTACAAGTGGGACACAGTGTACTACTATTTAACCAAAGAAATGGCCTCTTTCACACTGTAGAGAAGAAATGCTGAAGATGCTGTGCCTGACACAAAAATCTGTACATAATAGTACAGTGGACAAAATATATAAAAGTTGCGATACGAAATTGTAAATCACTGCACTGTGTAATAGTCTTACCTATCAAAACAGGAAAAAACGTTTCCAGTTATTTATAATAGCCTTATAATCTATATGTTACTATGCATTCTAGATGGTGCAGTTTTTTTGTTTTTTTTAAAAGTTTGTTAGTCGTTTTTTGCGGTTTAAAATGTTAATAAAGCACTAGTTTATTTTTCCAAATTACATTAGCTTTCTTACTCTGAAGTAAGCTCTTCAGCCATTGAACAACCTTCATAAGGACAAGTGCCTAGTTTTCTGAGCTTTGTTACACAAGCTTACAAACAAACTATAATGACTCATGAAGAAAGAGAAAATTCAGCTTGAATTTTTTGTGGGGAGTGGAAGATTAAAAATAAAATGTTATGGATGCAGTTTGTCACTTTGAGGAAATTTCTGCTAATGTTTGGAACCAAACAATTTTTATTTACAGCGACAATGTGGCCAGCCTATCATCAATAGATAATGTATCATCGACTGTCACCTGAGCCCTACTTTAAATGGACAATTAAAAATGACAACGCAGAATTTATTCCAATCCAAACATCACACTACAGCTAGTTACAAAATAGTCTGCAAGATGGAGCATGTAGAAATTCAGTAAGATTAGCTTTACCTTAGAGAATGGCGCTTTCATGTGTTGCCACTTTGCAGAATCTTTTGTCATACTTTGAGTAAACTTTACCTGTTGTTCAGTTGAGCAGACATAGTGCCAACTCAGTAACTGCAGAATGTTTAGATCACTTCATTACCAAATTACCTCTCCAAACCATACAACAACATTCTGCTCAGGTATGCAGACTTTAGTGAATCAGTGTATAATATAACAGTTTTATTTTCAAAAGGGATTTCTCACTACTCTTCAAAGTAATAGGTAAAAAATGCAGACACCAGACAAGTAAGCAGACACTTTTTTTAGGTGTAATCTGCTGTCCATAAGGCATTTCAAACAATGCTTTTCTTGACCAGTATATCTCAGCCTCACCCTTCTGACTTCTATACGCTGAGTGCAAAGTAAGCCAGCAGGCCATCATGACATCAGAGCTCATTTAGCAGCCAGGATTTTGCCTTCAGTGTGTGATGCTCAGCGCTGGCTCTACCAATACCTGGACCCAGGTGACAGTACACACAAAAGTCTCTTAAGTAACTCCACCCGCCAACACGCAGTATGTACACAAAGTAAAAGAAATATTTATATGTGATTATGTACTACAGTTAAAATGAATTTTAGCACTGATTGACTAATGACCCAGGGACTTAGGTCAGTAACATTGAACCTAAATTAGCGGCACAGTTTGTACAGTTTGTTTTGTTATATATACTTTTCAGTTATGATAATAAAGTCAGCAGCAGTGACCAAAAAAGCTGCATATGAGTAAGGATTTATTATTTGAGAATATTCATCTGAGTAACATATAAGCTGAATACAGTAAATTGCCTTGGAAATAATGTGAACTTGGCACCCAAAAATTCACAATCTAGGAACTGAAATGATAATAATAATAACAACAAAATTGGGCAGTATGAGAAAGTGCAGCCAGTAATGGGGTGCCACCCCATTCTTGGATGGTGGTTAGGATAAACTCTGGATCCAGTGACCCTTGAACTACAAGCAAGTTTCGTACTGATTGGATACACTGATGTATTTTGTCATGCAAATAAGCAGATTAAAAAAATAAATGGAAATGAAAACAAGATAGCAATTTAAAAATAACCAGGAAGTAGTTTTGCAGCTTTTCATTAAATTCATTGCAAATTACAAAGTTCCTTATCTTCAGCTTATTCATGCCAAAGTATACAATAAACGCTGAGATGTACTGATTTATTCATCGAAAAGAAAGCAGCATTACTCATTAATACTAAACAGTTACATAAATTTGTTTTGTTGGGTCAACATATCACAATCATCTTTCTTACACTAAGCCCAACATATTGGGGGAGCTTTATGTTTATGCTGGCATCTCATTTAAATCAATACGGCATTCCCACTACACTGTCCTCCTTTAATAGGACAAACTAGGTGACTTGACGTTTCCTCTTTTGTTCCGTTCAGCAAAAAACAAACAACTGCACAGTTATTAAACTAAAAACGTGCATTCCTCGCATTATTTATTTGCTCAATTTATTTGCAGTGTATTGCTGAAAACCAAATACAGTTTTTATTAATGACTTGAAAGATAGAAAGATTTAGTTTACACAGAAAATGTCAAGACTGAGAAATGGGGGGTAAAAAAGACACAAAAAATAAGACATTAGAAAAGAGAGAGTTTGTGTGGGTAGCACAGACTGACTCTGTGGCCTGACAAGGAAAATGACCTTACCAGCGGTGAGTGCAGAGGTGTAGTTACCCATGGTAAAGAGAGGAGAGTTAGGAGCTTGATGAGAGATGAATTGAAAGGAAAAGAAAGCCGTCACAAGAAAGTGAAGTCTGGAAACAATGATACAAGAATAAAAGATTATGGTTGTCTTAGTTTTAAAACAAGATGAATTAATGGGAATAAACTTAATTAACCTAATGATTCATATATTTTTTATAATAAAATATAAGAATCACTGTACTTTAAAACTTAAAAAAAAAAAAAAAAAAATCACAGAATAATATTGTCAATACAAAACACGAACATTGAGAGGTTCGGTTGTGAAACTGAAACAGCTGTTTAAGCTGACAGTCAGTGTACAATATCAATGCATCACCTATTTTCATATCTGAACCTACAGTGCCCTCCATAATATTTTGGACAAAGACACATTTTTCCTTGATTTTTACTTTTATTTACCCCTCTCCTCCAAAATTTAAAATTATGAACCAAACTATCTAGACATAATTAAAGTGCACATTAGAGACTCAATTTAAGGGTACTGTGATGGTGCGAGTCGGCCCCATGTTACCGAGTCCTTCTAGGAGCCTCTTGAAGCCACTACTGCCAATAACGTCCATGAGGAATGAGCCAGCAGACGAGGACACAACACACAAACATAGCAATGGGTAGGTACACAAATGATTACTACTTTTATTAAATCAAAATAAAATCAAAAACAGTGCCCAAATAATTAGTACACTGCTCAAAATATTCAATAAATAAGTAATCCAATAAAAAGAAGTGAAGGTAGAGGTTAAAATCAATCAATTAAATAAATCCATTAAAACAAGGTTAAAATCTCACAGGCAAGGAAAACTTGTTTAAAATACTCCATCCCCGGTGTAACCCTTTTTTCATGGATTCTCCTTCCCTTATCCTGACCAAACTTTGCAGGAGGAGAAGACACTAAACCAACAGACAACACAATCCTTAAATGGGGCTGGGTCCCTGGTGTCCCATTGCTGCCAGCAGAGCTCCCCAATCCAAACGCAGGCTTGGGTCCTTACTGTCCATGGCTCAATCAGCAAGGCTCCCACTCCCACTGCTTCCCTG
Source organism: Polypterus bichir lapradei (assembly GCA_026402145.1). NCBI lineage: Eukaryota > Metazoa > Chordata > Cladistia > Polypteriformes > Polypteridae > Polypterus > Polypterus bichir. The sequence goes on from JANRMT010062834.1 coordinate 12,306,406, forward strand.
GACATATGTGGTGAGCCATCTGCAACACCAAGTCACTCCAGCTGCCTGAATCATTCAGCTGGAGTCATCCTCTATGACAACCCCTGAGCGATGGCCTCCCACTGTCAGAATGCCAGTTAGATGAAAGAACACACTGGTGAGCACAGTAATTGGCCAAAGTAGGCCAAAGAGGACCTCCACTATTGATGACAGAAGAATCCTCATTATGGTAAAGAAAAAGCCCCAAACACTTGCCAGACAGATCAGAAACAGCCTTCAGGAGGCAGTAAGAGTGTGTAAAAGGCAACTATCTGCAGAAGACTACATGAATAGAAATACAGGGGCCACAATGCAAGATGCAAACCACTAGTTGACCACAAAAACAGGATGGTCATATTATAGTTTGCAAAAAAGTACCTAAAAAGCCTGCAGAATTCTGGAAAAAAGTTTTTGTGGACAGACGAGACAATGATAAACCTGTATTAGAATAAAGGCAACAGCCAAATATGGAGATGAAAAGGACCTGTTCAAGATCCAAAGCATACCACCTCATCTGTTAAACATGGTGATTGGGGTGTTATGGCTTGGGCGTGCAAAGCTGCCACAGGTGCTGGCACACTTACAGTATCTTTATTGATGATGAAACTGCTGACGGCAGTCGCACAATGAATTCTGAGGTGTATAGAAACATACTGCTCAAGTTCCAGAAAATGCCTCCAAATTCATTGGGTGGCACTTCATCCAACAACAAGCTAATTATCTCAGACATAAAGGTAAAAAATGGAAAATTCATGAATGTTCAAGCAAGTCACCCAATTTAAATCCAACTAAGCAGAACAGAAAGCTTAATTGGACAAGCCCCCAAAATAAGAAGGAGCTGAAGATGGTTACATTAGAGAATTGGTAGAGCATCACCAGAGAAGATCTTCAAAACCTGGTGATGTCTATGAATTGCGGACTTCAATCGGTCATTGCATGCAAGGGATATGCGACAAAGTACTAAACATGACTGCTTTAATAGACCTGCCATTGTTGTGTCCCAAACATTACGGTGCATTGAAATGGGATGGGGGAGGCCAAGGTATAAAAAGTGTTGTCATTTCTAGATGGGGTGACTGAATGCAAATACCCTTAAATGAAAGTCTGCAATGTGCACTTTTACTCATGACTGAATTGTTTGCTTTGTAATTTTAAAATGTGGGGGTAGATCAAGGAAAAATGTCTTTGTCCCATACATTATGGAGGGCACTTTAATTTTTCTAGATAGACAGTACATCCGTTTTACTATTACTAAACTAGACAAAACAATATTTAAAATATCCAAACATTATAAAAAATGATGAACATTAACAAAATCAAATGGGACACATTTGAGAAGGCACACACCTGTAAATCAAACTGTTTACAACAATTAGTTTTTGTGTTGCAGTATCCACAGAAAACAATCTTTAAAGTATTCTAGCTAAACACAGAGACATAACTGAAATATTGTTAAAGATACTACCGGTATTGCAAAATCATTCACTCACTGCGATTCTGAGAAATATTCTTGCATCATCCATTGTCTTTGTTGGTTTTTGAATTAAGCATTTTTTATTCTATTTCTCTGAATAATTAAAAACATTTTAAATCAGGATTTGAGGATCACTGTCCAGAGTACATAAAACGAGTTCACATATACAGTTGCGAGGGCTTGCTTACCAGAAAGAAAGCCCAATGGGGGCTTACTTTTTACATTCATCTTAATAAAAAAAAAGCCTTTTCCTACTATAAAAATGTTCTTTGATGTTAGCTCCAGGCACAGCTCTGCAGGAGAACCAAAGATCCTGGTGGGATATATGGGTAGTCTGGCCAAGGATTTAAACTGCCAGTAACTTCTTGTTTATAAAGCCATACTGTGAGGCACAAGATTCATGCACCTTTGCTGGGGAGAGATGACATTAATATGGAGTACCCCTTGACTTCCTATTCTATAGCTTTTATCATGTAAGCAAATTTATATTTTGAAAGAACTGTTAAACATGAAGGACCTATATTCTTTTATAATCACATATTGTGAGAGTTCTTTAATATAGAATAAGTTTATAATTTTGATATTAAAAGGAATCAGTAAAGTAAAACATGTATGAAACATTTCAAAGTAGATTAAATGTGTATACAAAATAAATAACTGAAAGCAGCATTATGAATCATGTCTCAATATCCATCCATTTTCTATACCAGTTTATCCAGAACAAGGTTGTGACGAAGCAGGAGCCTAATTCCAACAAGCATTAGGCAGAAGGCAGGAACAATTTATGGACAAGGTGCCAGACCATCGCGAGGTGAACTCACACTCATCAGGGCCCAATTTAGCATTGCCAATCCACCTAACCTTTGGACTGAGGGAGAAAACTAGAGTACCCAGAGGAAACCTAGGTGGATATGGGGAGAACATGCAAACTCCATCCAGGGAGTACTTAGGACTTGAACGCCAGTCTCCTCGTTGAAATGCAGCAGCGCTAGCACTGTGCCACTTATCCCTCAATATATGCAATCAAATTAGAACTCACCCATAATTTTACTTACAATTTCAGATGTAGTCACTGAAAACTCATGATAAACATTGTTAATTCATAGTGTACAGGCTGCACAAGATCACACAGTTTTAGAAATTTTCAGTAACGTAATGACAGTAGTATATAAAACTATCAGATGGAGTAGTGAAACCTTGAAATAATGTGACGCAAATCTGAACTGCTATCAGAAAAGGCTTGGGTGTCAAAGTCTTCAACATCATGACTTACATTACAGTGAGTACTGGTACTTTAATGCCCTTGTGCTCATATTATAAAATGTATATGCTATTCTTCATAGAAAAGTTACTGTACAATGTTATATCTTTTTCTAAGAATACATACTGTACAGGGCTCTAAGAACACTATTTACTGTCATTGTAGAAAAAATAAGTACTGGTTTAATACCACTTCATAGTTATATTAAAATGGAACCATGTAAGAAAGCAGCTAAAATGTCAAAAGTGATTCTTTTTTAAATAATTTTCCTTTCATTATGTTTATAGTGGTAATGTGTAAAAGACACCCAGGTGGCCCAAACCCTGATCAGAGCATTACTTTCTTTTTGTTTCTTACACAGCCTTAAATTAGTTACACAGCAAACAATATGGAAATTTAACTGCCACCTGTAAGATGATGTCTCAGATGGTTGGGCGAACCCTAGTTTTGGGTTGCCTGAAAGCAGAAACGTAAAGTTTTACAAGCAACCAAGTGTATAGATTTAATCTCAGCCAAGATTTCTGACAAACAGTTCAGCTAATGTGTAAATGCTGTCACAACGTGTGAAAAGGAGGAAGCTGTATGGACTAAGTGAGGCTAATTCCACACCAGGCCAGGGGGGTGGTGAGGTGCGCTAAACCTTCTTATGTTATCTCTACAGACCAGACATGGGAAAACCTGTCTGACTCATCCCTGAAGACATCACTTCCAGTTCTGACACCAAGAAGAACGTCACTTCCAGTTCCCATACATCACTTCCGGTCTTGGCATTTAAAGCCGCCATCTTACCAACTATTCGATAGTTCTTGTTTGGACTTCATCGAAGACACTACTGTCTTATTTTCAAAACCCATTGCAGCCATTGATATTATACGGGTGGCTGCCCCAAACCTTTTTAAGTGTTTAAAGTCTGCTCGTTTTCACAGTGCCATGGATCACTGTGCATTCTCACCTGCATCACTGGGAAGACAAATAGATTTTTATCTTTTGTATAGTTAATGTTGATTGCTCTATATATTTAGGATGTGACAATTAAGGTAAATTCTCTTTCAACACACAACCTGTGAATATTCTGTAAATGGGTTTTGCACCAATGCCAAGTTTGGTTGAGGTACAATTAAGAGTGTAGGAATTCTATGAAAATAATTGATCCCTTGCAGAATGGTTAAGGATGATTACAATGTAACAGGAAACAACACTTTAAGAAAACAGCACATCTTCTTTGAAAAATATTTATTAATAAGAAGTATTTTTTGGCTAAGGATGGCACCATCTATTCTAAATGTAAAATGAGAAAGAAGTGAGACTGATGCTGTGTTACATGGAGTGGACAATTTCAGTCAATTTATTATAAACTAGCTGAAATACCCAGTGTTGCCCAGGAGGAAAATAAAATGTTTTTTTTTATTTAATTGTTTGATAAAACCATAATTAAAAAAACAGAACTTTAATAATAAAAATAAATTAACAAACAATAAAGACTCACTAATGTCCTTGTCTTGTATGTATGTTATCTAGTTGACACTCGGAACTGGCCAACTATTTATTTTGAAAAGCAACAGGGGCATGGTGCTGCTTAAACAAAGAATGCTGGCAGTCGCCTGCTATATACTAACTGTGTAACAACACGGGATCCTAGAAAGTATTGAAACTGTCAGAACTACTCTGGGCATCTCTCTGCTATGAGGATTCATGTTGCCAACATGCTCGTATTGTTTGTGCATTAGCAGCTAAGTGACTATCTTTCTGAGGAGGTTTCCTTTTGCCAGTGTGCTGGCCTCGCTTGCGTATCCTCGGAGCTGGAGCCCTCACGTCGGAGCTGGAGCCCTCACGAGACCTCTACGTCTCACTTCCGGGCCGGACAAACACACACACTTGCACGTGTAGAACTCTATTTAATTTCAAAAGCAACAGGGGCGCGGTGGTGCGCGAACATAAAGAATGCTGGCAGTCACCTCCAGTTTGCTCTCTAGTGGTCATTCTGAGTGTCAACTGAATGATAACATGCATACAAGACCGTAAGATCACCCCACATCCTACCCAGAAGGGGGTGGGTTACGGCTGATTTCACACTACAGTATTTTAAGTTGACCATTGAGAAACATGTACACCAAGTTTCATGAAAATCGCTCCAGCCATTCGGAAGTGATACTGGAACATACATACATACATACACACATTGATTTTTATATCTATAGATTAGTCATTTCGCTGAATCAACATTTGTTGCAACTATTAAAGACAACATGAGAATACTGTTAATGCGAGTGGTTTTATCAAAAATGTTATTGTGGATTAGTGCATTTAATGCGGAAAAGCATTGATATCTAACACAGGTTTATACAGTGTTCCTTGTGACATCTGGGCTAGGGACATTAAGAGACATACAGGCTAGTACAACTAACTATGTCTCAAAGTACATCTGCTGTTCTTCTCTGTGATGGCGAAGAACACAATGGAAGGTGGTCATACATAGGAAGGTCTAGATTAGAGGACATGCTAAGTGAGGTCCACAAGAAGTTGATCTGGGGACATTTTTTCTGATCAGATGTCCACATAGGAACATTTAAAAGGAGTTACAGGATCAGAGGTAGTTAGCTCTTATCTGGCTGTAGCTAAATGAGGAACTCTACTTTTTCAAGGATTCCTAATTAGTAAAAAGGAAGTGGAAGGACAACTTCCCATTAAAAGTGTACTGATAAACTCTAAGAAACCATAAAAGTGTATAATAACTTGCTCAGACTAAATACACCCATTTGTTTTTATGGAATAATTTCTCTTCATGGTGATCATAGTCACTCTAGAGACCACAACAGATTTTAATAGTCCAGTTTAAAGTGTTTTTTCCCCATTTTCATGACAAAGTCTGAATCTTCATGTTTGGCATATGCCATCATTAGCTTTAGACTGTGTCCCTTGAATAGTGGAGTCATTTTGCATTGTCTGTGACCAATGCACTTGAAATTAACACAATGTCTATGTGTTCCCTTTGGAATTCTGTCAGTTGCCATATATTGCTTTGAAAACTCAAATATCAAAATGTAAAGTTCCAGACCTCTCCTGCAGCTGACACATACTGCTAACTGTCAGTCAACCTAACAGGCCTCACCTTGGCAGCTGCATTTGTGGTTTAACTAGTTCAAACTCTTTTTCATGTGGTGTTTCCATTATTTTGTTCACCCCATGTTTTTTCAAGTCCTTTCAGGCTTTGTGTAATGTTCTTACTCGGGGATATGCCATGAAGTGATTTAAAAGTAATTCTTTAGCTATAGCAGTTAGTTCTACTAACACATATTCTATTCTCGCATATTACAATCATTCGTAAGTATTAGTATGTCAGTGTTTACTTGTCAACATTATTCTGCAAATAATTTTGTTCATTTTTCAGATACTGTACTGTGTTTCAGATTTTATTAGGTATCCCAAAATTGCAGAATGGTTTGACCAGTTTTACCAATAGCCACAAATATTTAAACTTTCCTAGCATCATTGCCTGGGACAGTGTAATATTATTTTGTAACTCTGTTTGGCATTCACCATCTCTTAATTATTTGTCTTTTGCATTTCTTGTGCAGTAAATGACAGCTTGTGTGAAACATCACAACATATCCAGCTAAAAAATAGATAAAAACAAGGTGTTTTTGCAGGCTTTGTGGTCAAGTGAGCTAGCAAAATGTTGAAAGCCACATGCTTAAACCCTTGCAGCTGCCGCAGAATTTTGACTAAAACATTAATTCAAAAATTACACTTATAATATGAAATAAGTCTAGGGTATTCCCAAAACATATGATCGGTGATAATTTGGGATAATGTTGGTTGAACTGTATAACATTTAAGTATATTACACAATACTTTCTGCAGATCGATGAAGTGTTATCTGGTGCCGATTCCCATTCATCAACTGAGATACAAATCAAAAGGTTCGTTCTCAGCGTTACCTTAGATGATTTAGGGCAGTGGTTCTTGCAGTCGGTACCGCTTAGATTTTTTAAATGTGATCTTGGACCCATATGAAAGAAGAGAATGAAAGAAACTAGAGAAGTCATCACAATGCGTGGTCTCTGGGCTGACATGCAAAGTCGAAGTGCTGACCCCAATGATCCTAGCTGAAGAGCTATCAACTCACAAATGGTTTTAATGCAAGGCTGAGTGGGTGTATTCCTGTTACCCTCACAGAGGAGACATATAGAGTAGGCCTCTATCATCATGACATCAAAAATAAGTAATATGAAATAGTCTATTATAGGACAGGGGTCTATAATTTTACTTCTGTTGCTAATGTGTATTGATAAAACATTAGGACAATTGGGTGGGTTTCTGTAATTTTTCTTCTTACAAACAGTACAAGTACTGTGATGCTGGTAAACTGTATTTGAAGTGTTATTGCTCAAAGGATGTAAACATATTGTCAATACAGAGATTTCTAAAGGCCCAGACAACCAATAACTTCAATAGATTAAATGCTGTTCAGGATAAGGTATAAATAGAATAGATGATTATTATGCATGGTAGTAAGTAACTTACAATATCCTCTTAGCTTTTAAATGTTTCCTACAGTGATATCATATGTTGAGCAAATTTTGCACTACTAGATTACTGATAAGTTAACAATAATTAGTAAGCGCAGAAGTACAGAGAGAGGTGTATAATGAAAAGTTTGAGCAGTACTTTCTTTTCATGACTAATCTACTGTAGCACTATTCCAAAGTTTTGATGAGTTACCGAGAATCAAGTAATATTGAGAACAAAGCAAGAACCCACTGTATGCTAAACCATTCTAAGACTGGAGAAACTCGCACACTCTTTCACTTACTGTATACTCACTCAGTTTAGAGTTAAAATATGGAAAACTCCACACGGATAATAGGTTAGTTATACATATACATATCATCTGGTATTCCTCAGATTTGTCAAGAAAACATAAAACTAATTTGGCATAACAAATTGTATGTGAGAAGTAATTTTAAGAAGTAATGCTTGACCATAATTAGGAATAAATAAAGCAATAGATTAAATTAGGAGAACACAATACAGCATATTCACGTACTATATTATAGTCCGAAGTATGATTTCGACAAGGACACCTATTTCTTGAATTTCTTACAGATGGCAGTGAGCACTATGAAATACAGTGTGTGATATATTATTGGTACACGTACACGTATAAAGCATTTAAAGTTTGCACAGTAGCATATGTTTGACAAGCTGTCATGAAATGCAATTTCATTCTAACTAAAAATGTTAAATATGTGAAATATTTATATTAAACTTAAGAATCTATAAATGTCTAAAACACCTTTAACATCTAATCTTCAAAAGACACTTCATAAACATTTTAAGTGATCATGATTGTATAAATTTCACAAAGGAAACCTTCAATTAATAAGTTACATATACAGCATATAACAAACAAAATACCTGGAACTATTGTATGCATGTATATATTGTGTGTATATATTATATATATATTTTGTGTGTATATATATATATATATTATATATATATGAAAACATTTTCACTTTCACATTATAGGTAATTGAGTATAGCCTGATGGACAAAAATGGCAAATTTAAAATGCATTTTGTGATTAAAAATAAATAAATAGGCGCTTTCTGATGAACTGCAATATAGAACAAGCATATATTTTATACATATATAGTGTGTGACTTCAAAAGTTAATACATTGATGCACATTATTCATTTTCAAAGTTATAACATGTTATATTTCCTTAATCACATTATGTGACACCCCTTGTTATTAAAGCCAAATGTTTTTAAACTGAGTGCTGCAGCTTTAGCAAGGTTGGCAATATTAAAAACATCAATTCCAATTTTAAAGATTTTCTTTAAATTGCCTGCTTTTGAAATAAACATACAGGAAACTGAAAATCTTCAATTGTTGCATGAAAGCAATCATATATCAATGTAGAGAGCAGCAAAATACAAAAAAGAAAAGAGGTAAAAGGTAGGATACACAGCGGCTGAACACGAACACTCTCAGCTCTGGCACAATTACACCACTCCATCCCTCAGTGTTCCTGCTATGATACTCCACTCCCATCTTTCCAAATCCATGTCTTTCAAAGCTCACATTGTTCAAAGAGACTGATGGATTTCTCTGAAAATGAGCATCTCAGGTGAACTCTCTCTTTCATAGTTCCCCACAACTCTCCCCCAACGCGGGCAGACTGCACAACACATCTGTGTGTCTCTCTCTCAGTTCTGGTTAGCCAATGTTACAAGACTTGTAATTACGGTGAAGTTGTTTTTTCTTCCATCATTTTTAGAACAGTTTTAAAAATTGGCAGAATAATAAACTTAATATATGCTATATACACACACACAAAAACATACTATATAATTTATATACTTATTCCCTACTGCAGTTCACAAGAATGTCTATGTAAGTTTATTTAGTGAATCCTAATATAAAGTGTAAATTTTAAACATAAAGTTTATAATATTTTAGCATTATAACAAAGCAGGGGTCCTGATTATGTGTGTGCTATAAATAACTATGAAAGATACTTTGCAGAACGAATGATAATCATAACTTTTTTTAGTATTCTTTATAAGAAATACAAAGTCAAACAGCAAAGGAAAGCAGAGAAGCTAAGTATTCAGTACATTAATTATCTTATTTTTTTAAGTAGATATATATTGTAATGTTAATAAGTCACCCTTAATAATTATTCATTCAAGGTGATTTAAACTTCCCAAGTATAAAAAAAATATATTAACTTAAGTACCAAATGTTTCACTATTAAAACTGCAACAGTTCCATGATAATTTAAACAAAGCATTTCTCTTCTGATACTGCACACTATCTCAGTGTTCATTTGTGAGCAAGCTGATAAGCTGCCATTCTTGTCATTTAACCTTGGGTTTGAATTAATCTTACCAGGCCATTTTTAAAAAGCAGGATGATGGCATATACTTTTCCAAGTTATTTTTAGTTCTGCTAAAGATATAAAGAGCTTCAAGACAGTAATCTCTTACCAAAGTCATTCGGTTTTTCAGTTGCGTCCTTTTCAGTTGTGCTTCCTGATGTCACACTTCCTACATCGGACTTTGGGCTCTCAGACCTGCAAACAACCACAGAAATGCAAACCCAACACTAGTAAGTCACATCCGCTGGTTCAAAGTGTGACAATTACAGAGCTATGAACAGGAACACTTCACAATGAAAAAGAAGGGAGTGACACAGAAGGAACTGTAGTGCCAGAAATAATATTGGGTTACACAGATGACTTGTCACAAAAGTTATTCATTCATTTCAAACCTGTTGTTGCTATTATTGTTTCAATATTTGTCACAGGGACAAATGAGGAATTCCAGCAGCTGTCCAAGTCCTTACCTTAAATAGAACACTACAGAACTAAGAACGAAAATGTAATTCTGGTAGTCAAGCTGGTAAACAAACTATTCAAAATTGATATGGAGAACACTAAAAGAATAAACCTTTTTAATAATATACTGTAATCAGTATTTGAAATATACAAAAAGCAATACAATTCAAAATTACAAAAGTTAAACAGTATCTTATTAGCAAATCTACTAAGAACAAATTTGATAATAGAATGATAGCTGACAATATTGCATCAAGTATATTTAATTGGATCAGTTGCAATCATCTAAACAAATGCATAAATGAATGTACACAGAATGTTAAATAACTGCTTTCAGAAACAGACAAATGATGCACTAGAACATGTACAAATAAACTCATTAAAATACTGATGTAAAGAATACAACAAATAAAATAGGAATGCACATAATGCATAGCACAGAAGTTGCATAAATATACATGTTATATACAAAAACTTCAATAAATACAAACTTGAATGTATAAAGAAATGTATGGAATAAATGTAAAGAGTACCAATGAAACAATGAGATGCTTAGTAATGGGAGAAAAACCAGATCACTTACACATGTTAATTTATACTGTAAATTACAACCCGGTAAGGCCATAATGATGGGATCAAGAAAAACAGATGGAAATGCAGTTAGTGTGACCATCAGACCAGCATGGCTTTGTGGTGGTCACCTCAGTAAACTAATGGATATAAAATCAGTAGGGCTGCTGATTATTCACTGTTAACATGTGTGATTAACACATTAAACATTTCTGCCATTCCTTCTTTTAACACCTAAATGCATTAATTTAATTCCGCTAATTTGACTGCACTCTGCAAGTTGTTAATGAAGAAGCACCAAATGAATCCAAGACTATTTATTAACAGCAGCAGCTGGTCACTGGGGTCAGCTTTTCTTGATTGTTTTCTATGTTGTTTCTTGATAATGACCAACACACACCAGAAGAACCACCATAAAAGAAAGTGTGAAAGCTCAAACTCCTCCTTCATGAAATTAGTTCTTAGCAATACAGACTTGAGCAAAAATTTGACAATGACTTGGTCCCATTACACTGGTGGAAGTTACTGGAGGACAAATAATCCAATCCTGGCCAAGTTAGCTAAAAAAATATTTAGCATCTCTGGCCACTACCATCCCTTGCAGTGCGTTATGTTGTTAGATAACGTTTTAAAGTAATGAGTAACTTAACACAATACATATTTTATTCAAGAAACAATACCAGTGTTAAAAAAAAAAAAGATATGCATTACTATGAGAGCTTAGCACCGTTGCTGGAAAAAAAAAAAGAAAAAGAAAAAAAAAAAAGATTGTTATAATTATTACTGCACTATTTTACAGAAAGATGCTGCCTGCTAGGGCTGTAATATCTGTACATGGGTGCTCCGATTCTCTGGTGACAGCTAGCAAGGAAGAGGTCAAGCACATGCGTATCGTGCAATCAGGTCAAAGGAAATGAACAAAAGTTATAGGTATTGCATTTAATTCTGCTTGTGCTAAGGGGTATATTTACAATGTCAGTTTAGTTTTAATCCAGTTATTGCTACATATATGTTTAAACAGTGTGATCGGCTGGCACAGCAACTAGTGCTTAGGCCATAAATCTTTGGGGACTCGAGTTGAGGATGTAAAAGGTGGATTTATGTTTTTTACTTCACAGGACATGAATGAAGGACTGAACAGATTTTCTAAATTGAGATGTAGTTGAACTCTACATTTCAATATAAAATAAGCTTTATTGGAGTTTACGTTCTACTGTACCCAATGCTAGAACTGACATCCTAAGAAATAACAGAGGCTTAACATAAGTAGTAAAAGTTGCACAATAAAATAAACAGCATTGAATCCTGCTTTACATTAGCATCAACATTAGTGATTCAACATCTTGATCAGGAATACAATAGTAATGCATGTTGCAATATTCTCAATTCTTTTTGTTCAAGGAAAGAGATTTTGATTACAAATGTAGGTTTCATATCTCAACTGGAAAGAAATGTAATAGATTACATTTTATAATAAGTAACTACTGTATATATCATATTTAATTTCTATCTTGGAAATATTGTTAATTTTAAAAGTAGCATTTCTAAACACTGGTCCCTTGTAAACTTGTATTTTCTGTATCTGGATATGGTGTTAATAAAAAAGAGCATTCCATGTGCTTGCTCTAATTAAGTAACTGGCTGAATAAATAGTCAGAAAATCAATAATATCTTATTTTTCATCTTCATGTCAATTTAAAGACAGAGTTATTAATAGAACCAATAAAAGTGCTAGACTAATTTGTATTGTGATGTGGCATTAAAATAAAAAACTTACTTTCAGCTGTTGAGTGATTAGTGTTTCACAGTTTATTGAATTGTTTGTTATGCAAAATTGTTCAATAACTGGACTAATCTGAACAATACGCTTGGGCAAGTGATTATTAAAACTGTTTTGTACTAGAAATTAATCACTGAGTTTTTTTTGATTGTATAGAAAAATAATAATATTCTTGAAAGAAATATGTAAAATTTAAATGAATACGCAGTTCATTTTGATTAAAAGTGTTAAATGTGCAATTATTTTTTAACTGAACAGTAGCTCTAAAAAGCAATATCAAAAGGTGAAATAAGAGACCATGTAAGAAATAAAAGGAAACAGCTTGCAATGAGAAGAAAATAAGCAGGGGGTCAATACAAGAAAGATAGGAAGAAACAGAAGTGTACACCCCAAGAACACACATGAATGACTTATATGAGCATAACAACACAAAAGCGAGTTGATTATTCGGTTCAACATGTTTGTTTGATTAGTCACTAGCTAAGCTGCCCCAATATCTTATTCAAATTGTTTTTAAATGTTGACAAAGTCTCCACTTCAGTTTTAGTTTACTGTTGCTCAGTACAATGTAACAAATTCAGGTTATTGCAAACTTTACAAATTACTAATTATATAATGAATTCACATATTGTTTAAACAGACAGAAAATCAAAGTAGTTAAAAACCGATTAACATAAAGTAAACCTTACAATATGACTCCTTGTATTAAATGTTGAACAATGGCCAGTTGAAAACTACATGCAGTAACTCGAGACTTTCAGATTCTATGTGAAATTGGGAATTCTGGGTCAATTTTATATATAGACTATGGGAAACAATTAAGGGCGGCACAGTGGAGCAGTGGTAGCATTGCTGCCTCGCAGTTAGGAGACCCGGGTTCGCTTCCCGGGTCCTCCCTGCGTGGAGTTTGCATGTTCTCCCCGTGTCTGCGTGGGTTTTCCTCCGGGTGCTCCGGTTTCCTCCCACAGTCCAAAGACATGCAGGTTAGGTGCATTGGCGATTCTAAATTGTCCCTTGTGTGTGTCCTGCAGTGGGTTGGCACCCTGCCCGGGATTGGTTCCTGCCTTGTGCCCTGTGTTGGCTGGGATTGGCTCCAGCAGACTACCGTGACCCTGTGTTCGGATTCAGCAGGTTGGATAATGGATGGATGGATGGAAACAATTAACATCTCTTATAAGATATGGACTTCAGCTATTCACAATACACATTCTTCGTCAAGCTGTGCAAAACATACAGTAATTTGCTGTAAAACTGTACATCATGCACATGTGAAACAACTAAATGCTTTTAAAATCTATCAGGGACAGGATTCATGTTTCAGTATAAATGAGGACGTGTTGATTAATGATCATGATTAATGCATTTCAGTTTTAAATATTAATGTCTAGAATATTGTACTGATTTTTTGACTGAATTGTTGTCTACTGGTTGTAATGGGACCATAATTAAGCTTAACAAAACTTAATTAAAAAAATGCAAAAATTAAGACTGAAACAAAAAACTATTTGAAATTAGCTACCATTTAATTATAAAAATATTGAAATATTTATACTACTTTTCTTTTATACAACGCACAAGATAAGGATGAAATAAGAACACACACAAGGGTCATAAAGTTACAAAGAGCAGAAGATGGCATCAAAGTGCCAGACTGGTGTCTCAGCATTTAAAGGGGCACATTGACAGCTAAAACCAATCCACTGACTCTTTATTTTCCATTTTTGAAGAATGTCCTTACTTGTTTTGAGGCATACACTATTTACAGAGAAAAAAACAATGAAATTCTGGCACTTTAAGGCTTAACAAATATCTGCAAATAAATCTCTACATTTTCCTGGAGCACCTAAAGTTAATATCAATCTCAATTGTCATTAACTTTTGATACATTCTTTCTAACTTCAGTTATCCTTTTTGTGTTTCCTAAGAAAGGGATCCATTTGATTACATTCAGTATAAGTAGCCTAAGATATTAATGAAATTCCAATACATGCCTTTAGAGCACAGACATCTTCATAGGGTACATGATGCTCTGACATTCACATGAGGCATGTTCTGCTTAAACAAGCCAGCTAGGTGAGCTGGTCCTGTCATTCAAATTATTTTTAGTGCCACAGTCACACAGAAATAGCACCTCATCGATTATGAAAGATACATTGGAATATAGTCTTTGAAGGGACCATAAGAAAGCAAGTGAAAAATCTTTTTATTTACTGTAAACATTAACAATACATTAATGTCAGGCCAATAATACACATTGTACAATAGAAATAAAAGCCAAATGTTATTTCCATACTAAAAAGCAAAAAAGGCTGTATAACTTTCATCAAGTGCGCTATATAGCTTAAACGTTGTGTCTTTACCCTTCTATCTTTTTCTGCATAGAAATAATCTATATCCTTTTTTTCCTTTGCAGATACATGCTTGGGCAGCCCTAGACTAACTCCATAATGGAAATAAGTCAATCGCCAAGTTAGAGAATACTCACCGTATACAAGAAGCAGGTGCAGTCGGTCTCTCGGGCCGCTTTGGGGGGAATGATGCAGGCCTGTTAAGGGAGTTGGTTTTGGGGGGCAGAGGTTTTTTTGGAGGCACAGCAGGTAAAACAGTCTTCTGTGTATCTACATGTTTGAGATCCTTTTCATGCTTGTCTTCTAAAAATGTCAACAAATCTTGTGAATATATATATATATATATATATATATATATATATATATATATATATACACACACACACACACACACACACATACATACATATATATATATATATTTATTATAGATAGACACATATAGTACACACACACACACACACACACGTACATACATATAGTCAACAGGATAACTTGACTGACTACATAACAGATTTTGCTGATACAGAATTAACAATTTAACTGAAATGTTTGATAATCTGTTAATACACACAAAAATGTCTATAATAGGTGGTACAGAAAAAAGGATTGACTGATTGATATGAAAACATTAACTTATAATATAAAAGTATATTGACTGATATTAAAGGATTACAAATCATTTATTGCATAAATGAATCAATTAATTAAAAAAAAACTAAAAACTATAAAAAGCAACCAAAAGGACAAGTAGGATCACAGTAATGTTGTCTTTATTCGAGTATGGATACAACAATTTACCATGTACAAAAGTAACGCCTCCTTTTGTAAAGTA
This sequence comes from Polypterus bichir lapradei, assembly GCA_026402145.1. Classification (NCBI taxonomy): domain Eukaryota; kingdom Metazoa; phylum Chordata; class Cladistia; order Polypteriformes; family Polypteridae; genus Polypterus; species Polypterus bichir. The sequence goes on from JANRMT010062834.1 coordinate 12,322,041, forward strand.
AAGAACCTGAAAGCAGCCTTTTAGCTTAATGTAGCAGCAAAATCCACAGCAAACACAATCCCTCTTGTCAGCTCAACTATGATGGCTTCCTTTCGTACAGACAGTCAAATGCACAGTTCGGCCATAACTTATGAAGCTGCCAACAGCATAACCCTGAGTTCCTCTTTGCACAGATTACAGCCTATAAATCAATAAAACAATGAAGAACTCCACACTAATCTTACACATGACCTAAAACCTTACTAAACTGTTATACAAAATCAGGCAGAGTTGGTCTAAATTATGTAACAAAATCTAAATTGCATCTGAATTACAAAATAAGAATAAAATGCATGAACAGGAAAAGACATTAAGGAAAGAAACTACGTGTGAATAGGCAAAGTAAAACTGCACTGTCCTAATTTCATCAGCAATCTGTACCAAAGGGCAGCTCCAAAAACCTGATACACAATTCCCTATAGCTGATAATATACTACTGTACTTTTTGTTGTTAATTAGTTTCTGTTATATGACAAACATGTGACACAATTTCATTCTGCTACCTGGATATATGCAAATTAAGCAGCTGGGTTTAAGAATGTTGAACTAGATAGATTCTGGCCCAGCTGCCTCCTCAAGGTTTTATAGTATTCATGCTAGTGGTATGTGAGAACAGGGTTCTATGATAAAGCTTTGAAAATTAATTTTAAACAATTTTCTCATGTTATTTTATGATTAGAGTCATAAAATGAGTAGTACACTCTTCAGTGTTTATGCCATTTGTCCACATGCACATTTTTTCACAGTTTCAGTTTCCTACTTAAGGTTCACAAATATTTCCGATTCATTTATATTTACATTTATATGTACAGTTTTACAGTTGTAGGATGTGTAAATGGTACAGTATAATTGACAACCAAGAAAGGCAACAGGCAAAGTAAAGAAAGCATAATCTCATTATTCCTTCTAGTTCTACAGTAGGTACTTCAATGTTTAAGCTAGCATAGGCTGAATTTTAGAAAAAGATCCATAGCTCTCTGACATTTAGCAGAAATTTGATTTAACGATTCATCAGCTAGAAGCTCACATCAAGCGGATTCTGTACGAGAGGCTGTAGTGACTTCCCCAACACAGTGATAGTCAAAGACATCTGATAGTAACTGCGTAAGTGAAACATTAGTTCCCTGTCTAATTTCTCTATTTCACTGATCACTTCTATTACTCTTTAATTTAATTTTTTTTGTATCAGTATACTGCTGCTGGATTATGTGAATTTCCCCTTGGGATTAATAAAGTATCTATCTATCTGTCTAATTGTTTAGGACACTGCTTCTCAATCCTAGGCAGTGGGATACCTAGGTATTTGGGTGGTCAGTTTTGAATAAGAGAAAAAAAATAAAAAGGAAGAAAATTCTATATGAATACTTTTTAAATTAAAAACAAAAGCAGTTATTGTGTTCCTCCAGGACTGAAAACAACACTGTCACAGACAAATCAAATTAGTTTTTTGATGGCTTGTGCAAATTGGCCCATGTACTGAAATTGGCAGCCTATATACCGTATTTTGACAACCTTAAAGTAGAGTTGAAGCCATAGGAGTGTCACACCTACCTATGACAATTCAATCGCTCTTAGCTGCATCTTCGCAAATTGCTACACAGCTGCTCACTTCACTGTAGCTGAATTTTTAAGTGTTTTGTTTCACTGTTCTTGCAGTCTCAAATACAACTGTCAAATGTAAAAGATTCCTATGAAAACCCACTCGTACAGGCTTAATGTATAGACTTTTAAAATTTCTTTTAAGTAGACGTCTTTTCCCTCTGGATTACTGAAATTTATTCTCTTCATTAAAATTTTTCAAATTGTATGATTTCACAATTTTGACTACAATATTTTGCAAATGTATTGTGTTATTTGACAACTGTAAACCAAACCAGTCATCAACCAGTAAGGCTGTATCCACTCTTCACTTCTAAGGGACAAGTACTGTATAAAAATACTCGGCACAGATATTATGGTCAAAACTGAAAGACAAAAATATATCTGAAGTATGAATTTAGTTTTATAGTTAATATCCTGATAAATGTTTAAAAACAGCTATATTCTGTGAAAGGATTATTAACATTAAAACTTTAAACTTAGTCAATGTTTTCAGACGGGTCTATATCAAAAGAGTGATACTTCACAGGAGTGACATAACAAAGGAGTGACAGAAATACCGTACTAAAGTAGTGACATTTTATTGGAGTGATATAACGAGTCACCTACCACACACAACTGAAAGTACACTCACCAAAAAAATCGTTGTCGCCTCACCTACCACTTGGATGGTTGGTTGGATGGTTGTCACTCCTCTGAAATTTATATCTGAGGTTTCACTCCTTTGTTATGTCACTCCTATGACATGTCACCACTTTGAATAGGACCGTTTCAGACTTAATAGTGCCTTTATTATCAAGCACAACTGCAAGGAACTAAATTTGGCAAACAAGATTACAGGGTAGACCAGTCCAGAGGCAGACTAGTCCAGAGTTTAATTCCTTCTCCTGACAAACCAATAACATGAGGAGGAAATACACTAAGCTGTCTAGAAAGACTGGACCAGGTGCATTACTGGACTTAAGAAATATAGCTATCCATACAGGTTAAAACTGCATTTCCCAACATGAGGGCTGTGATGAAACCCTGGATGAAACCCAGCCCCAAACAGACAATAGCCATATGCTCCTATTGGGGTATTCCATTGATAAGTTCATGGATGGGTGGGGGGTGGTTGGGGGTTAAAAAGCATTCCACAATTAGACTTCTATAAATGTAATCAAACCTTGCCACGGACAAGAACACCATAACACCCACTCCATGAAGCCCAGTTGAACTCAGCCCAAGGAAGCCCTGAGGGGCAACCATGTCTGGTCAACAACTGCAAGGAAAATGGAGGGATTCACATGCAGCGCTAGTCAAGTAACAGGCATGTATGAGACAAATCCAGATTAGAGACAAGATGGGCAGATTATATTGTTCATTTGACCTGGGGCCACCTGTAAAATATACAGCAGAAATAGGGAAATAGTCTTAGAGTAAGGGAAGTAAATATGACCAACTCTCTAGCCACTGCAACCTTTACAAAGAAAAACAGATCAAAAATGAAAGAAAATAATTTTACTTATTTAGTGGTTTTGTTATTCCCATTTTTGTTGTACCCTAAGAAGCCATTTCTTATAAATGTCTGCTGTTGCATGAATTCACCATGTTAGATTTGCTTAAACATACAATGCCTCATTATTTACAAAGTCTAAAGTCAACATTTGCCTGTCTGGCTTTCACCAGTTTGAAAGAAGCAGCTACAGCCAGTATACCAGCAGCTTTCAGTAAAGTCCCAGGACCACAATTAATTGGCTGTTTAATATTTATTTGGTGAAAAGCCATACATGGGACAATAAATATAATGATCTGCACTGGACTCAATTCTAAACACAAACAGACAATTGCAAACAATATATAAATGCTCCTAAGAAACATCTCACACCATGATATTATTGCTACTCTGTTTATAATTACAATCTAAATTATGTAATATTAACTGCTCAAAAAAATTAAAGGAACACTTTGAAAACACATCAGATTTCAATGGGGAAAAAAATTAATGCTGGATATCTATACTAATATGGACTGCGTAATGTGTTAGGAACAAAAGGATGCCACATCGTTTAATGGAAACAAAAATTATCAACCTACAGAGGGCTGAAATCAAAGACTCCCTGAAATTCAAAAATGATGCGACAGGCTTGTCCATGTTGCTGAAATTTCATTGCAGCAACTCAAAATCATACTCAGTAGTTTGTTTGAATGCATGCCTGACGAATATTGGGGTATGCTCATAATGAGACGATGGATGGTGTCCTGGGGGATCTCCTCCCAGATCTGGACCAGGGCATCATTGAGCTCATAGACAGTCTGAGGTGCAACCTGGCAGCGTTGGATGGACCGCAAAATAATGCCCCAAAGGTGTACTATTGGATTTAGCGTTGGGGCCAGTCAATGGTATCAATATCTTCCTCCTCCAGGAACTGCCTGCAAAGTCTCGCCACATGAGGCCAGGCATTGTCAGGTACCAGGAGGAACCCAGGACTCACTAAACCAGCATAAGGTCTGACAATGGATCCAAGGATTTCATCCCCAGGTGCCGTTGTCTAGCCTGTAGACGTCTGTGTGTCCCTCTATGGATATGCCTCTCCAGACCATCACTGACCCAACCACCAAACTGGCCATGCTGAACGATGTTACAGGCAGCATAACATTCTCCACGGCTTCTCCAGACCCTTTCACGTCTGTCAGATGTGCTAAGGGTGAACCTGCTCTCATCTTTGAAAAGCACAGGGTGTCAGTGGTGGTCCTGCCAATTCTGGTATTCTATGACAAACGCCAATCGAGCTCCACGGTGTGGGGCAGTGAGCACAGGGCCCACTAGAGGATGTCATGCCCTCAGTACACCCTCATGAAGTCCGTTTCTGATTGTTGGGTCAGAGGCATTCACACCAGTGGCCTGCTGAAGTTCATTTTGTAGGACTCTGGCAGTGTTCATCTTGTTCCTCCTTGCCCAATGGAGCAGATACCAGTCCTGCTGATGGGTTAAGGCCCTTCTACAACCCTGTCCAGCTCTCCTAGAGTAACTGCCTGTCACCTGAAATCTCCTCCATGCCTTGAGACTGTGCTGGGAGACACAGCAAACCTTCTGGCAATGGCACATATTGATGTGCCATCCTGGAGAAGATGGACTACCTATGCAACCTCTGTAGGGTCCAGGTATCGCCTCATGCTACCAGTAGTGACAATGACTGTAGCCAAATGCAAAACTAGTGAAAAAACAGTCAGAAATGATGAGGAGGGAAAACTGTCAGTAGCCTCCACCTGTTAAACCATTCCTGTTATGGGGGTCGTCTCATTGTTGCCCCTCTAGTGCACCTGTTGTTAATTTCATTAACACCAAAGCAGCTGAAAGTGATTAATAACCCCCTCTGCTACTTAACTGACCAGATCAGTAGCCCAGAAGTTTCACTGGCTTGATGCTATACTCTGATTAAAAAGTGTTGCTTTAAATTGTTTGAGCAGTATGTTATGTGGTGAAGCTATCTCTATTTATGTACAGTTAATGTGCAGCACAGAATGTTTTTATGCATTTCTAAATTAGCTGTGCACAGGATGACAGCTGATAGTTTTAAGTCCACTAAAGGAAATCAGTGGACATTATGTTAAGACAGCTTGAATTTTTATTTATGCTTTATTTATTTACTTAAGACAGGTACTATTCTGCTATTTTGTTACACAAATAAAAAAATAACATCCTATAGCCACCTGACAATCGTCCACCTCAATTTTACTGTACTGATCAATGTAACTCTTTTATGACCTTTTTAATATGAAGAGGGGAAATATCCCCCAGCAGCTGACTTCTTTGGAAACTTTGTACATGGAACATTTTATGATACCCCCTTGTTCTTTTCTTACTAATTTTAAACTCCCAATTGGTAGTACTAGGGTGTTGTAACGTGTTAGCCATTATGAATGTAGAGAAAAGCCAAGCAAAATGACACCTTTTATTGGCTAACTAAAAAGATTACAATATGCAAGCTTTCGAGGCAACTCAGGCCCCTTCTTCAGGCAACATGTAATCTGGTATTACTAGAAAATCCAAGCCATCTACCTGTCAGCTGGATCCAGTTTCTACTTATTTGGTTATATTCTGATTATTTTCGCTTCCCTCTCTATAAACTACCATCACATATTCTTCCCTTATCTCTGGTCTTGTTCCTTTATCTCTTAAAATGACTGTGGTAACACCAATTCTCAAGAAATCTGGTGTGGATCCCTACAATACCTAAATAATTATTGTCCAATCTCAAATATATCTTTCCTTTCAAAAACACTAGAAAAAACTGTTGCTTTTCATTTGTTTGAAGATTTTCTGTCTGGTTTTCGCCCATTTCACAGTACAGAGATAGCCCTGGTTAAAACCTGTTGATGGCAGCTCACTCTGGGCTGTTAACCAAACTTGTGCTCCTTGATCTAAGCTTTGCCACTGATATAATCTCTCATGAAATTCTCCTTGAGAGATTAATATCGATTGCAATTATTGGCACTCCACATGCCTGGCTTAAATCTTATCTCTCAGATCATACACAGATTGTACAATTAAAAAATTTCAGATTAAAAGTTTGCCCCATTGATAGTGGTGTTCCCCAGGGTTCTGTCTTGGGTCCCCTTTTTTTTATTTATCTTCTGTCTTTTGGTTTTATCTTTAGGAAATCTGATTTTCATTTTCACTGTTATGCTGACGACACCCAGCTCTATCTGTCAGCTAAGCCTGATTCCATTCTTCCACCTTCTTCCCTCCCTGTCTGCAGGAAATTAAATCATGGCTGCCTGCTAATTTTCTTAAATAGTGATAAAATAGAGGTTATTCTGGTAGGAACTAAATCTCTAATCTCTTCTTCCTCACACGCTAAGATCTTAGGTGTCATTTTTGAAAGCACCTTAAAGTTTGAGACCCATATTAATAATATTACTTGGTCTTCATATTTCCATATACGTAATATCAGCTGTTTACGCCCATCTCCTTCAGCTACCAGCGCTGTTATTCTTGTTCATGCTCTGGTTACATCTAATATTGATTATCGTAATTCTGTCTTTTCTGGTCTTCCTCACAAACTCCTTTACAAACTTCAATTGATTCAGAATGCTGCAGATCGTATTATTACTATTTCAATGAACACATTACTCCGGTCCTTCAACAGATTTACTGGCTCCCTTTTAAATATCACATTGATTTTAAGATTCTGCTCATTACTTAGAAGAGCCTTCATAATCTTGCATCTTCTTCATATCTCCATTCCTTCCCGTATTCTTAGATCTTCTTCTTCTTTTAATCTTATACTTCCTGCTCACTTGACTGCCATTTCAGCCAGGCTGCCCCTCGCCTCTGGAACTCTCTCCCACAAGATACTTGTAATATTGACTCTCTAACAACCTTTAAATCCTGTCTTAAATCACATGTTTTTAAGCTGGCTTATTCTGTTTGATATACATTTTTGTTGATAAATTTAATTGCATTACCATATTTATTCTGGTTTTATTGCACTGTAATATTTTATTAATTTTATATTATGACTGTTTTTATTATATATGTTCTGTAAGGTGTCCTTGTGTGCTTTGAAAGCTACCTATAAATAAAATATTATTATATTATTACTTTCAAAATCACAATCAGTTTTCAAGAATAATACTGTAATAAATCTGTTATAACATTCAATGTAGACATTTAGTTAGAAAGGAAACACTTGTTCGACATGCCTAAAAATGTACATTTTAGTCAAAACAAAAATAAAAACATACCTTTCTCTTCTTCCTTGCTTGGAAGATATTCTGGCCTTTCTGGAGGCATTTTTTTAACTTCTGGCTTTTTGTCTATGAGAATTGGTACAATGGCATGATAATGTCAACATAAAACAAGTATACAGGAAGATAGTTCTGCTGACAGTCAAATAGTCTAATGTATAAATGTAAGTTTTTGCCTCAGAATTCAGTAAGATATAATATATTAACCAATTATAGATAGGTTAAATTTACCTTAATATTTCAAATAAAAACTGAAAAGATGGATTGCTAAAATAGAAAGTTTAGAGATAATTTTGGAAATAAGAGATTTAATTAAATGCCAATTACATTTTGTTGCAAACTCATTAAAAGATACACATTTAAACGAATTCTATCTAATCGAAACATTTAAAATAAAGTGGGAGAAAAGCAGATAAGAGAAATAAAACAAGAAAAATTTGTTAAAAGGGATTAACAAGACAATGAAGCACATGATTTAAGACTATAGCAATATGTCATTCTCCCTTTTGTAGTTAAAACAGTGTAGTAGTAAGTATTTAGCAGGAGTGCCATGTTTCATGCATGCCGATGCCTAACTGGGTTTTGATTACGAGTTTAAATAATGTTTTCTTTCTGGATGTTTGTAAGCACTCCATGTTTTACATCTGTATAGCTGAATCATCTTTAATATTCTAAACTGTGCAGTATGATTTTTCTATGCTGTGGTTTGTTGAGCTGAAAACATCACTTCAAGAGAGGCCAACCAAATCAATAAGCTAATTAGAAGGGCAGGCTCAGTTATGGGACACACTTTGGACCTGCTGGAGGTAGGAGTGAAGGTGAGAATTAAAACAAAACTGAGTGCCATTATGAACAATGCTGCACATCCTCTCTCTAACACACTAACACGGAGGACTTAGAGCCAGCAAATTATTCAGCATTGTCAAAAAATGCTACCAGGGCCCCTTTATACCAATGCCAATGTGCCTGCATAAGGCCTCACTCTCACTCTGACTGAGACTGCCAAGTCAGACGTTTACTTCCTTTTTAATCATTCTACCACACAACATGACTTTCCTAGTGATTGTCATTGGTTGCCTTCATTTACATTTCGCTCTGAGTTGGGGACAGTTTTAGCACACTCCCATGACCACCACACACCGAGTCTGACATCTTCAGCAACTCAAACTGATTTTATTTGAAGTCGCAAATGCAGGCTCATGTCTATGTGAGAGCAGACAGCCAGTGAGTACACATCTGGAAGTATAATTCATACAATTCAGCTGAAAGAAAAAAAAGAAAAGCTGGTATTTTGGACTGCAAAAAAAGAAGATACGCTCAAGTGGCTGATGTCTCGTGTTTGTCATATCACGACATAACAGAAAAACAAAAAGTGCATAGATTGTGACTGAACTTGCTATACCTGAAAAGCATTCATACATGCATCAGCACGGTCAGCTATCACATTAATTGACTGTCAGAATGTGGAGATGACACACAGCAACTGTAGTCAGTAAGTTGGACCTCGCCGACTAGAAACAGTGTAATATGTTCTAGGGTATAAACTGGGAACAAACCAAACACCATGACATTTGTCCTTAAACAACATAGTTTCAATCCCACCTATACTCTTTCACAAGAGGACAATTAAGTGTGCCCTAACACCCTAACTTAAATCTAAACCTAACCTAAAAGTCTTCAGCAAGTAAGAAGAAATTGAACACCCAGAGAAAACTTACTGTGCAACCTACATCTATCATGAATAGTACCGATCTGCTAATTTTGCCAAAACGCTATTTGTAATGAATTTAGTGGAGTTAATCAAGGGTGTGGTACAATCAGCCCCTCCACATCCTCTCTACTGCCTGCGGCAATATCTTTAAGTCTTGTGGAGACAGCAAGCAGCTATGCAGCCAAAGCAACTCTACGCAGGCAACGAGCTGTTGAGATGGCACTAGATCGTTAACAGGTGCCCCTGAGGAGGTATCCCACCTTTTCTTTGATCACACCTTGGTGATCTCTGGGAAGTGGTCCAAAGGAGGCAATAATAGACCTGGAAAGTGATGAGCAGGAGCTTTAGGGGGAGATGCTAGACACATTTACAGAGAAAGACAGTGAGGACTTAGAGTTTCCACCAGCTACAGCAACACAGTGGAGCAGGGGCGGGGGCAGTGCATCAGCTGCTGAGAACCAGACCCTGGCAGCAATGGAGAAGCAGCTGCATGTTACTCTTATAGCTGACTCTGTTGACCTAGGATCTAACTTGGTGGAAGAGGATGAGGGTGAAAGTGACAGACCATGGGTGTCACCTACACAGTCAAAGAGCAGTAGCTCTTGCAGTCAGGCAGCAGTGTCAGAGGCAATGGCTGCAGGGCCACCACAGAGCCCAGTGCTAGGCACTCTCCTGCTTTGGTAGGCAATGTCACTGGCAGGCAGCAGTCAGAAGCAGACACCCAGATCCAAGATGTGCTGCGTGTTGCCACCACCAAGGCAGCCAGGCTGGTGTTGTGCACGTCACCCATCAGGGCCTAAGTTTGCATACTGAGAGAGGAACAGGCCACTATGGACTACAACCTCTGCCGGCGGAAGGTACGTATGGGGCAGCTTGGTTCCCATGTGGGAACTATCCTCCTCATCAACCATATGAAGAAACACCATAGGCTGCTGTGGAATCAGTATCAGGGCAGCATAGGGCAGGGCTGACACGTCTCCACTGGTTTATCTTCAGTATGTGTTGCCCATTCCCACTTCCTGGCACCACTCGTATCAGAGTCTGACAGTGGAAGCCAGTCCTCAGCTCCAGAAGCTCACACCCAGAGGTGGCCAGTGTGCAGCTCTTCCTCTTCCATGCCCTCTCCTACCCACCCTGTTAGCGTACAGCAACAGTCCACCATCACCCTGTTGCTGGCACGCAAGAAGCCCCTCCCACCTAGCCACCCCCAAATACAGCTCCTGTCCTTTTGGGTTGTAGATACAGTCCCCTTCCGCCAGCTGAGGAATTGTGGTATCCTCACCTGGTAGATCCCCAGCCTCCATTATTTTGACAGAAAGGCTGTCCCAGCCCTCCACTAGCATGTGGCACAGAATACAGGCCTGTCACTCAACCTTGCTGTGGGCAGAAAAGTCCACTTTACCACCAGCACATGGACAAGCAGGCACAGGCAGAGGTGGTACATCATTTACTGACCATTGGGCTACACTCCTAGGCGCTAGGGAGGGTGCCATTAAGGGGATACCAGTAGAGTTAGTAGTGTCACCATGGGGGATCAGGGATAGACCTGACACACTCCCCTCCTCTGTAACTCCCACTTTCCCCTACTGCATAGCTACCTCCAACCCAGACACAAGCTGCACTGAGCCATCCAGCAAACGCCCGTGCAGCTATGCTATTGCTCTGCACAGCCGGTGCCACGCTGTGCTGCAGCTCGTGTGTCTTGGTGAGAAGAGCCATACTGGGCCTGCGATCCTGGCTGCCTTCTTGGATCAGGTCCAGAGGTGGATGACCCCCCGGTAACTCCGGACAAGCAGTGTGGTGTCAGACAATGGCACCAACCTACTGGCCACCCTGCGACTTGGTAAATTGACTCACATGCTCAATCTTGTGGTTCAGAGGGTCCTCTGAACTTACCTAGGGTTGGGCAAGCTTCTGAGCAAGATACAGTGGATATGCAGTCAATTTCACTGCTCCACTAATGCCAACGCATTGCTTGCAAAAATGCAGCAGCAGTACCACCTGCCCCCCCATACGTTGGTGGAATGTGGTGGAATTCCACACTGTACAGGATGAGGTGGAAGAGGTGGCAAGGGGCTCACAGCAGGAGCATGAGCAGGCACAGAGGGCAGTGCCTATTGTCAGGAAGTGGGGGGACACTGAGGAGCAAGAAGATAGTCAGAAAACAATAAAACAGAGAAATGATTATTGGGTCGCCATCCTACTTGACCCCCAGTACAAAGCCAAGATGGGAAAGTTTATGGAGCCCAGCAAGTAGGAAAGGAGGATGTGTCACCTCTGTTCTATCCTTACAAGCAAGCTGCTTCAAGTGCAACCCCACCCTCACCTTCCTGCTGCCTCTCCACATATCTATCAGAGAGCTGTCACTAGCAGCAACAGCAGCTGTGGTGATGGCAATCTGATGGATGTATGGAGAGAGTTTTTCCAGCCTCAACGACCCAGTTTGACACAGGGTGACAATAGTAGCAGTCACTACCAGCGGCTGGACCACATGGTAACTACCTGGGGTGCCTGAGTACATGTGAGTGTAAGTGATTATATATTCACTGATGACCCCATGGAGTTCTGGGGGGATGAGGCTGGATTTAAGCCGGAAGCTTGCTCAATATGCTTCTAGCTTCCTATTTGAGCGGGCTTTCAGTGCTGCAGGTGGGAAAGTCACAGACAAGAGCACCTGGTTGTCCACAGATTCTGTGGACAGACTGACCGTTATAAAAATGAATGAGTCCCGGATCAGCAGAGATTTCCAGGTCCTTCTGCTCATTCCACAGCCTATTGCGTCTCTATCGGTTTTCCTTCTGTTTTTTCGTAAATCTTATGTACACTGGGCTTGTGGGGTCCACAACTCTGTGAATTCATGATACCTGCTCCTGCTGCCACTGCCAACAAGAAATTTTACTGTTCTGATATTTAATTCAATTAACTTTATCACAGAGAGGCATGGTGTTGCAGTGGCTGGCACTGCTGCCTCACAGGTCAAGTCACATTTCTGGCCAAAATAATTGGTTCAGTATAGTTGGGGAACTTTTGACACTTAAAAAACCCAGTGAGACTGGATTAAAAAAGTACTCCCTTTGGAGTTAGTTTATTTGAATTTCCTGGTTTTAAAGATCTCATTATTTGACTTTAGATTCTAATTCGGCATTTTATCTTTGTTTACATAAAACATAGGACTGCTTTCCGATTACTGCGCTTGCACATCTCTCACTACATTCTTTCTTCTTTGATCTTTGGGAAGCACAGTCGCACGGTGGTTGGCACTATGAACAGCTCACAATCATGCTCACAGTTAGTATCACTAGTCTACTGGCTGGCACACTGCAGATTTGAACACTGGGAGAAACTTGGGGTTAGCAGAGAAAACTCATGCAGATATAAACAGAACATGCAGACTTCACAGTAACCACAGGTGCTAAGGCAGCTGATGAACTACAATAGCATCAGTATTCATACCAGTATTTTACATTTTCCATAAATACTAATGTTATAAAATGTAAAGCCATAAAGGCACATTAATACTGTATACAGTAGATGAACTCAATTTACGGAGTTTAACAGATAAGTAAATAATGCATGTTCTTAAATTTTATTTTTATAAAACATATACAGCATAAATAATGTGCAGGTCGATCTTTGAGTTCCATGTTAATATAAGAGCCACATGCAGAATGAAAACAAACCTCAAAGCAGCCTGATGAAAACACAGGAGGTAACAAAAGATTTATTACTATTTACAAAATGTTTTTATCTTTTTGATAGAAGAAAAAGTGCAAAGCATCAGCACAGAGAGTTTGGAGTGCCTTTAGCACGACTTCAAAAAATAACGAGTCCAGAGCATCAATCATTGAATTTTCTGCCTCAAACTCTTTTTAGGGCAGACTTTTTTCCTTTTCTCCCAGGGCTGCATTTTTTCCAATAATCTCAGTTTTCTGAATAGCACACAAAGCAATAGTTTCTCACATAAATCAACATAAAATGAACTATGTATTTTTCCTGAATTTTGACTACAATTTTGGCATTTCCGCTTTGTTTTGACAAAATATATAATTGTGAGTCTCTAACTATGTTCTTTCTTCTTTGTTTTCAGGGAAGCATGATGGTGCTGTGGTTGGCACTGCTGCCGCACAGCTCGGTTCACTTTTTTGGCCACAGTAATCAGTGCAGTATAATTGGCAGACATTTCCCTAGCCCTTAGGGACACTTTAAAGATGACTGCACCATTATAATCCAGTCAAATCTAGTTCAGTTAGTACTTCCCCATTGACTTTAATGCCTTTTGCCAACTTTGTTGAATATTGGGAACACTTCCATGTTTTTGGGGAACTCACGGTGAAGCAAACTCGGCAATGTTTGCTTATCACTAATCATGAATACAGAGTACCTCCCAAAGGTTTGCTTTGGCTATGGAACACAGGCAGAACAGAAGAACAATGTCCCCCATTTTGCTTATTACTAGAAGCATGCCATGGATCTGATGGATTCCATGCAAATTATCTATAATATTACATTAATTAAGCAAATCTGGAAAATGTTCAATGTATCTCTGGCAGATTTTTACATAAGATTATTAGCATGAAATTCTAATTTTTATAAAATAGCTTTCTATACATTTTATACAGAATACCAAATCAATTAAGAAAAGAAAAACTCCATGTACCATTATGAACAGAATTTTGTTGTGTAAATAATGTACACAGTAAGCCTGAGAATTATTAGCACCCTTTGTTACAATTACATTTGGTTTTTTAAATAAGAAGGGTTATTAAACTTTGTGTTTAATCCAAAAAAAAAATGTTTAAGCTATAGTCATTTATTGTAATACTTATTTACAAAATAAATGCCCCACGGCTCCTTTTCTACGTCTATTAGGATTTTCCTCTTACATGCCAAAGACATAAATGTAAGGTTGTCAACTCTAAATTATTCCAGTCTGAATGAGGATACATTGGACTAAAAAAAAAACCCATTCCAGATTATTTCCCAACTTGTCCCTGGTCCTTCAAGGACAGGCACTGTCTATCCATTTTAAAGAATATTATACTGACAAATTAGGTGCTGGGTTTCACTGTACAGCTGCAGGTCTGCACAATTTGACAAGCATCAGTGCAAACAATTAAAAAGATTGGGTATGTGTTTGAAAATAATTTCATTTTCATCCAACAACCTCCCCATTTTTATTCAATATCAGACTGCTCAAATTCGAATGACAGGATCATAATTCAAAACTTCTACAAGCCAATTGTTCTTGGATTTGCCTATGTGTGACATTTTTTTAACCACTCAGTCATATCGGTAAGTCATCCTGCATCACAAAGAAAGACGTTAAGAAGAACATCTACTGTATGAATGATGCTTGAAATTTCAATGCTTTTGTAATAACCATTCACACATATTAAGTGCCTCTCTCGTCTACTAATAAAAACACACCCACAGTTGTAAAGCAAATATTTAACAAAATAAGCTCAAGTTAGCAAAAAGTGTATAGATTTTGTAAGGTAAAAAGTGAGTTAAAAAAGATAGATGAGTGAAATTATTTGGAAATATGTTTATTTCACGGACAGTTTTAGTCCAGGAAATAGAGGCGTTCCCCTTTGTTTTAAAATAAAACAATCATACATGAACGTGATGCATGTTACATAATACTGATTGTTTGTAAGAATGCATCATTAATTATTACTGTGCTATAAGGCCACCTCTCGAATACTGTTTAGTGAGCTGGCACAGTGTGTGACTGGCAAAGGAATGACAAATTCTTAAAGACTTTCACCCACTGGTGCAGGCCTGTGAACAAGATGCATTTGCAAGGCAGTTTGTGTTAGTTAGAATGAATACAAAGTGGTGTTTAGTCATATATATTTCAAAATCTTGTTTCAGTTGCATTAAAACAATGCTTATACTGAAATGTGGTGAGATCTTGGTCAGAAGCCCTAAAGTACGACTGAAAGAGCAGAAGAAATTCAGGAGATGATTAGGAACAAAGTCAGAGACTCTTACACAAGAAATCAAGACTGGGTAAACACCAAAAACCCAAACATGTTTCAAGGCTTTAAGTCTAAGCAGTGTCATAGCCACATGTGCTCTCTTTACGGGGAAGACAGGAGACCTATTGACACAAAACCTCTGCTCTTGAGTGAGTGTGGAATATACGAAAATACAGTCAGCACGAGAGAACAAATGCATATAATAATAGGCCCCTTTTTGTTATACATGTAAAATGATGTTACTAAGCCAGATTTATTTTAACAATATATTCACTTAATTTTACTGATTGCATGTAAAAACATTGCAATTCAGTACCCTTGATTATCAGCAGTTCAAGAATGATGCACTTGACAGAAGAAACAGCTAGAAACAGATATTGTCAGACCACAAGAGGAAAATGAAAAGACTGTGAAACAGGTAATTTTTGAAAAATACTGCAATAACTAAAGGAGAAAAATATGTACATAATAAAAAGAACTTTTAGAGGAGAACTTTTAAAAGCGTATCCTGTTGTTTATTTTAGTACAGTGTCATAAATGTCAGTTTAATTATAAAGGCAAAGTTTGATTAGTTTTACCATTATTTCAGTTAACATTCCATTATCATACCTAAATTCAGTGTTAAAAAAATAATGTTAGTAGTGCCTCATGCACCTGTGAAAATATTACCTGCAATTTGTTTACCAACTGGAGCAGCAGGAGGTGGTGGCTTCCTAGGTCTCTATAAAAGCAATAAAAATACTTGGAGCTTAACACATATGCCAATAAATGTAAAAGAAATTAACATTGGGGAAAGAACCAGCATCAAAGTTATAATGATCAGAAATCACGTAAATGCTAACACAGAAAAACAGCAAAAGTAGAAATGAATGCTGCATTAATAAACACACACCTAGTCTTTATGTATTTACCCCCCTTAGGAATTAAACCGACTAAACACTGGAGACAGATGTCCAAATAATTTCATTCATAATAAGACTACAACTAATTCTGAAAAACCACCAGAAATGGTGCCATCTTTGTTTGGAGGCCTATATAGCACTGGCCAATATACAATATAAAAATGCTTGCACCAATTCTAATATAGATTGCTAAACATTTGACAAACAGAATGTTGCAAATAAAAATTAGTTCATGTATCAAACAGGAAACTGAATAAAAAACCTTTTTCAAAATAGTTTAAAAAGGAAAAATGGAACATATGTATGATGAATTCTAGATATTTAATGTAATTTTTTAATACTTGCTACTCAAAAATTATGGACATTTATTACATCTACAATGTGTAGAATCAGTCATGAAATCATTTCAATATATACAGTGAACTGTCAATAATACAAACATCCTAAAATCTATGATACAACACAGAAGAAAAACTTTTTGCAAACACTAAAATAGATTAAGTAAGACAAGAGACACAGCACACTTCTTACTGTCTGTCCTACCTCTTTTTCAGCATCTTGGGATAATATCTTAACAAAATTATCAGGAAATAGCCCTCGTTTTCCATTCAACTCTCCCTGCCACCAGCCAGCATCTGTACAATCCTGTAAAAAATATATTTTGAACACATGTAAAAAAATTAAAAAGTGAACAGTGACAATTATCAGCTACTTAGTAATATATATATATATATATATAAAAAAAAAAATAGTCATTGCTGCTAGTGACATTTTCCTACCACAGAACCATGTGGAATCATTGGGAGCCTATTATGGCCACAGAGAAAAAAACAATTAGGGACACAGTCAGGCCTATTTTGTGATTAAAAGTTGAAATTTCAAGTTTAATCTCCTTAATACTCAAGTATTCTGCATAACATCTGAATATCTTTTTGTGGGCAAATACAACATACAGTTAAACAGTTCAGTGTATTGTGGTAGTGTAGGACACTGATAAGGGACCACACAGTTAGAATCTCGACTTCATGCCCCCATTGCCTTCAACACAAAGACACGCACAACACTGAGTCAGGTGACTATGAAATTTGCTCTGTGTGAGTAAGCACATGTGTGCATTATAATACAGTACAGTATACTGTACAGGAATTAGCATGATACAGTTCTACCTGCTCCTCTAATCAGTGCATTTCATGGCTTAACGTAACACATTTGACAGTGTTTTGGTAATTTGCATATTTAAACACTAACACTGCTAAGTTTAATTTTAGTAAGGTAGATAAAGCAAGATAAACCAAATAAGCTTTTTAAGTATGGAGTCAGTCAAGAAGCAGAGATTATCATTAAAAACATTTTTATATACAACGTAGATAAATTCCTCCCAAAATCTAGAAGCAGTAAGAAATATGATTGAACTCTGTGGTGGATAAAAAGGAGCTGAAAAATCCACTGATAACCATTGGGGCCACTACTGACAGCAGTGATGAAAAATGATATGAAAAGAGCTAAAAGGCAGTTACAGAGAAAGACTGCTGAAATGGGGAAAGATGACTTTAAAGAGATTTTTTTCAGTATTAAAAGAACGGTCATGGAGGAGGTGAAGTGTTTAAACTTCTTTTCTTGTTAAAGTTTGCACATGTGAAGAAGTTCTCAACTTTGCTACAGTTCCATTACTAAGAAGTCACATAATGATTTGTGAACTTTAGATGGAGAAGTTATGCACAGATTAAAAATCACCAAAACCAAATTACATTTATCCTAATAAATGCCTAAGGGGTTGGTAAATGCATATATAAACCACTGATCATTTAGTTTTTTAAAATCCCTTAAATACAAGAGAAGTTCAGAAGGATCAGCATATTATCCAATTATATAAAAAAAGATGATTGGATAATTCAAGTACCTATAGGCAAGTAAGCTTAACATGCATCACAGTTAAACTGATGGAAGTAATTTATAAGAAAAAGAACAACATGACATAAACAGGTGTCTTGATAAACAGTCAGCAAGTGTTTAAATGGGGGAGACTGTTAGTAATATGCTGGGATTCTATGAGGAAGCCACAAAAACAAATAATCAGAATATTATATTATTTATCTGGAAAAGATTTGATAAGGCAAAAGGAGAAGTTAGTCATTTAACTAAAAGAAGTAGGTATGGAAAATAGATAGGTTCAAACTTGTCTTAACAACTGGGAATAAAGGATTATAGTGAGGTGATGTTAAAATAAGCATACCTCAGAAACCAGGTGTTTTGAAACTTTAAAGTACAACTTAAGAGAAGGACACTAAAGTCATAATGGACTCTTCACTTTTCAACAACCAGACGGAGTACAGAAACTATTGATAAGGCAAACAAAACTCTAGGTTATATAGCATGAGGTGTATAGCAAAAGTCAAAAGATTATGGCTAAACCTTATAATGCACAAGTGACGCCTCACCTGAAGCAGTGTGTACAGTTTTAGTTTCCAAGCTGCAAAAAACTCTCCGTCGCTACAGAAAGTTCAGAAAGGAGCAATTAGACCAATACCAGGACTGTCAAGTATGTGTTATGAAGAAAGACTGATTGAGATTAACCTTTTCAGTTTAAGCAAAAAAAAAGATGAATATTAAACGTTCCCTTTAAATTATGAAATGAATTATGGATAGTATGGTGGATTCCAGCCCAATTTTAAATCAAGATCTTAAGTACAAATGGAAACTAAAGGCAGGTTTCTCACAAATTTTATAAAGTTTTTTTCTTCACACAGAGAACCACACATACATGGCATAAATTATTAAATAGTGTGATAGAGAGTTATAATTGAGAAACATCCAAAACGTGGCTCAGTGTTATTTTGAAAAAATTAGGTGAATAGAATTGGTGACATTTGTTGGCCTGAATGGTTTGTTCTCATCAAAAATTTTTAATATTCAAATAACACACTTAATTACTCTGACCCTCCCCTCTGCAAAATACAAATAAAGATAATCCAAGCAAGAGAGAGGGTCAAGACAAAACATTAAATGCTTGAGAGTATGCAATTAGCAATTAATGCTGGCATAAATGGCATGGTTGGACAATGAAAAAGTTAAGGAATTTCAAGGTCCAAATGACTAGCACAAACTAAAGTGACAAAGTAGAGAGAAGATAGAATACTTATATTAATCTGGCCTGTACAAAACAAAGACAAATTGTACTTATATTAATCTGGCCTGTACAAAACAAAGACAAATTGACATGTTTTGTTTGTTATTTCATTCAAGATTCTTTTCTTTTAAAATAATATCTTAACTAGATAAGATATATTTTACTTGTGGTAATTGAGTTTTTTAAACTTTCAATTGTTTTTCACAATATTATGATCTGCCTAACAAACAGAAATATCAGGCAGACCAATAGGACAGTTTTAGAAAGGCCCAGATTATACACAATAGTTAAGAAACAAGCCAAATTAGTTACCAGTGAAGCAAGAAATCTAGTACCAAAAACAATATGTAAATCAATACTTAAATGCAACAATCTCTATAACACATACACACATTTTGATTTGGATAGATCTGCAACCAGGAAGCAAGTGTTACCCACTTCTGGTCATCCTATCCAGGTAAAGCGGTAGCAGCTGCTATCAAAATATCCACAAATTGTAAGCGCTGTAAAAATCCAAGATGACATCATGGGAAAAGGGAAACACATTTTAACAGCTTCAAAGTGAATTGAAACAAAATATGGATGAAAGGTATAAAAGGTAAAAATAACTACAGAAGAATACAGTATAGTAAAAGAATGAGAAAACAAACATATCATAAAACACAAAGTACCTGTACATAAAATCTATGAGTTAAAATAAAGGCCTGAAGCACTTAACATATTTTATAAAACTGTAAGATACTCAGGTAACATCCAGTTTTAAGGATAGCTGGTGCTTAAGTATACCTTCAAAAATACTTTCTGGTCAGTTGCTAAAATTAAAAATGATGAGTTTTTTACTTTAAAAATACCAAAATAAGATGAAGGTGCGTACATAATTCCACATTACATTTTTTATATTTAGAAAATGACAATGATAATTAGATATAAGCAATGAGTAGAAGAATAAAAAAACAATAATTATGAGTTGAAATATGTAGCAAACATTGTGTATAAGATGACAAACAAAAACTGTGTATGCCTCTTTAGATTCTTTTATATTATTGTGATTGTAAAAATATTTTAAAATATTCCACTAATGTATATTGCCATTTGAATGTTTGTGAAGACCTTTTGTAGTTACACAGTCCCTAGCTGTTATGGTCTGCTTTGGGGTTTTGGTACCTCATGTCAAGTTATATTTTTCTTCTTAATATTCTTTAAACTACAGTATTTTATTACATTTAATGGTGGGGGGATTAAGGCCCTAATTAAAAATTTAATTAGTCTCGCAGGGCCAGATGTAATTTCCAAATAAGAATAAACATCTGGGGAAAACCCTTTAAAATGTTTGTATTAAATAACTGCAAAATCCTGCATGTGAAGGGTTCACCTATACGACTTCTACCTAAAATACTACATTCCTTCAGTCAATGAAGTTTAAATTTTAGGTAGAGGCAGAAAAAAAGAAACTAAACAAATGATTTCATGCTGAGCGAAAATAAAAAGGTACAACTGCTGTTATTTCAGGAGCTCAGTTAAATCAAGGAAACTGAAGGTTAATGATTAATTTGTACATTGTAATGAACACAGCGTCTGAAGAGACACACAGAAGTAGACTACCACAGCTACTTAGCTCAACACATGTGAGACATGCTTCTGTCTGCTATGATATCTTCATGTCATTTTGACTGTTACATCAGTATCTGGCATAAGAATAGCAAACAGAGTTTAGATAAGCATTGTGGTCTATTGTGTTAAAACGCTCTGGCAATTTTGTCATGGAATGTTTGCATTTCCAATTAGACAGTAATGTTAACTCACTTTAGTTATTTGTTTAGATGTGCAGTCAGGAGGTAGGTGCTGTGCAGCCTTGTCTGTACTTCACTGTCTGTCCTTTTGACAGAGTGTGACATACCATTTACTTCAAATGCATATTCTGCTGTTCATACTTTCATGAACATAGCTGCCAGTTCTTTCAAGCTTACATCAACATCACTACCAATCTAACTGAACAACAGAAAACACACACACCACCTGTGACAATATATCATTTACGTGCACCATTCGTCAATTGATGTCTTCAAATGGCAATGTATAATCCAATGCTACAGAAAGGTTTTTCTCTTGTATCTGGTTATGTTTATTTTTTAAAACAGGTTATATTTATTTTTAAAATGTGCATTGTGCTCTCTGCACACACCACACACATTACATGTCTAATAGGGTTTTTTTTTTCAGGTGACTTTTCAACTGTAGACGGTTCATCGTAAACCCATGCTTGCCGTCTGTCAGACCAGATTAACAAGAGTTCCTCTGATCTTTGTAGTTTCAAATCACCACCCCTACTTTTAGCGCCACCTACTGTACATGAGGTGCTGAATTGCTTTAGAAAGGTGACACTCAATGAGCTGTCTAATGGTGTCCACCAAGTTTGAAGCAAAATTCACTCATGGTTTGTCTTCAGACATATATAAATGTATACATATATATGGAAGGGAAGGTCTGTGATACGGTTTAGCTTTAATTATGTAATATTCGCTCTTAGCTAACATTAAATAAAGTCGTGGACATCGCAAGATCGCACGACACAGCACAAGAACAGCTGAGAAGCTTCGATGCATGTACTCCGAGCGGCTCACGTGAATTGACTTTTCAGGACTGGGAAAGGTAAACCCGTGCATGCAGTGTGTGATGTCTCAGATAAAGAGGATAAAACCTGTTCAAAAAACGCATTACACAATTGAGAAGGCAGCAAAAGAATATGAAGCGAGTGACTCATACAAGCATATTCATAAGTGCAGCTACTGCGAAAACAAAGCACGGTGTTAACCTTAAGTTTAAATTAAGTTCACAGACAGGCTGCTGCTGGCGTTTGTCATGCCTACGACGAATACAATATTCGCAAAATACAAGTTTAATGAGAACACACAGGGTATAAACAAGACTTTTGATCACTTTGTAACAGAGTTAAAAATGCTGTAACGGAGTTAAAATTGGTGGTGAAGGACTGTGCTTATGCAAATGAATAGGAAAGCAGGGTGTAAAGCTTAACTGTAAATTAGGTTCATAGACACGTTGCTGCTTGCTGCTGGCATTTGTCATGCCTAAGACGAATACCATATTCGCGAGATACAAGTTTAATGAGAGGACGCAGGGTATAAACAAGACTTTTCATCACTTTGTAACGGAGTTAAAATTGCTGGTGAAGGACTTTGCTTATGCAAACGAAGATGAGATGGTCAGGGATACAATAGTGTTTGGCACAAACTCTGCAAAAGTGAGAGAGAAACTTTTAAAGTGCCGGGTCTGAGCTAACATTAAATAAAGCCGTGGACATCGCAAGATCACATGAGATAGCACAAGCACAGCTGAGAAGCTTCGATGCATGTACTCTGAGCGGCTCATGTGAAGTGACTTTGCAGGATTGGGAAAGGTAAACCCGTGCATGCAGTGTGTGATGTCTCAGATAAAGAGGAAGATGAGCTATTTATTGATGCAGTAAGAAAGGAACAACCCTCTGAATCTGAAGAAGCCTTTGTAGACATATCCATAGAAAAGCAAGGTGTAAAGCTTAAGTTTAAATTAAGTTCATAGACACGCTAAATATTCGCAGGCAAATCCACAACTTAATACCGGGAATACCTGTTAAACATCTTAGATTCACAAGTAGTGATTTGGGTGGTGAACACTTCGATGAATGAAACCTGTTATCTTTACAGCGGTTGACAAACACAGACTATAACTTGAACACAACACATCCTCCAAATACGAACCTGATTGAAAGAAATAATGATAATCAAATCCTTAATGACAGCAATACTCATAACAGTGACAAAACAATTACATTGACAATCATATTACGTTATTTTTAAAATGTTTCCTTTTCTTTTCATAACTTCTTTAACACACTACTTCTCCGCTGCGAAGCTTAGGTATTTTGCTAGTGTATATATCTATACTAATAAAAGGCAAAGCCCTCACTGACTCACTCACTCACTGACTGACTGACTGACTCATCACTAATTCTCCAACTTCCCGTGTAGGTAGAAGGCTGAAATTTGGCAGGCTCATTCCTTACAGCTTACTTACAAAAGTTGGGCAGGTTTCATTTTGAAATTCTACACGTAACGGTCATAACGGTCGATAAAGGTCGACAACGTCCGCCATGTTGAACTTTCTTATTTATGGCCCCATCTTCACGAAATTTGGTAGGGGGCTTCCCTGTGCTAACCGAAACCAATGTACTTATTTCGATGGTATGATGCCACTGTCGGCCGCCATATTGAACTTTCCAACGTCACCAATTTTCCAACTTCCCGTGTAGGTAGAAGAATGACCCCGTCTTCACGAAATCTGGTAGGTGGCTTCCCTGCGCTAACCAAAACCGATGTACGTACTTATTTCGGTGGTATGACGCCACTGTCGGCCGCCATATTGAATTTTCCAAACGTCACAAATTCTCCAACTTCCCGTGTAGGTAGAAGGCTGAAATTTGGCAGGCCCATTCCTTACAGCTTACTTACAAAAGTTAAGCAGGTTTCATTTCGAAATTCTACGCGTAATAGTCATAACGGTCAACGACGTCCGCCATATTGAACTTTCTTATTCATGGCCCCATCTTCACGAAATTTGGTAGGCGGCTTCCCTGCGCTAACCGAAACCAATGTACATACTTATTTCGGTGGTATGACGCCACTGTCAGCCGCCATATTGAACTTTCCAACGTCACTAATTCTCCAACTTCCTGTGTAGGTAGAAGGCTGAAATTTGGTACTTATTTTGGTGGTATGATGCCACTGTCGGCCGCCATATTAAACTTTTAATGGAAACCGATGTGCGTACTTATTTCGTTGGTATGACGCCACTGTCAGCCGCCATATTGAACTTTCCAACGTCACTAATTCTCCAACTTCCCGTGTAGGTAGAAGGCTGAAATTTGGCAGGCTCATTCCTTACAGCTTACTTACAAAAGTTAAGCAGGTTTCATTTCGAAATTCTACGCGCAACGGTCATAACGGTCAACAACGTTCGCCATGTTGAACTTTCTTATTTATGGCCCGATCTTCTCGAAATTTTATAGGCGGCTTCCCTGCACTAACCGAAACCAATGTACGTACTTATTTCGGTGGTATGATGCCACTGTCAGCCACCATATTGAACTTTTCAACAGTCTTTGTTACTTATGGGCCCATCTTCAAGAAATTTGGTACATGGGTTCCCAACGCTAACTGAATCCTACTTACGTACATATATACGTCCATAGCCTGCAGCTCAGTCACTGTGTGAGGTGGCGTTGGGCCCCCATCCCAACGCCTCCCACGTTGTTGGCTGCCTGCCTATATAAGACCATCCGTCACTCCGGTCTCTACATTCCCTTCCTTGCTTCGCCACGGGATTCACGTCTCCCTGCTGATAACTACAGCCTTTTTGTTTAATCCACGGCTTCTCCGCTGTTTTATTGTTTGTTTATTACAATTATAGTTATTGTATAAGTATTTTAGACTTACTTTACATTGCTCAGGTACCCATTTCCTTTATCATTCCAACCCCCATTACCATGTCTATCGAGGTGATCACTATCGATCAAAGAACTGTCACTTACTGAGTGGTTTCCATGCCCGGAAATGGCACCTACCTTTTCCATTCTCTGTGTTACATATTGCACGGCCATATCAGGCTCACTCTTGATATCCGGAAGAACATTGTGTCTTATGTATTGAATGACTGGGACAGGTTCAAGGTGTGGACTGATGATGGTACAGGAGATAATTATACTACACAGGAGCACTAGAAGAGTGAAATGCTTAAGCCCTTCACCTATGGTTCTGCATGTGAGTTGATGGCTGCCGCTGAATTGTTCGGTTGTCGCTTTCAAGTGTACCAAAATGGCCAAATATTTTACACCTTTCGACAACCGCCAATGCCTCTTAAACATCTTAGATTCACAGGTGACGATTTCAGTAGTGGACACTTTGATGTTTATGAGTGTTTAAACTCTCAAAAGCTGGATGTGATTTTATCGATGAAACCGGTTGTAAGCTTACAACGCTTGACAGATGCCGAATGTCACTTCAACACAAGTCCTGCAAATACTGTCGTAATTGAAACAAACCATGAACCTCAAACTGATTATGACCGCAGCAATCCAAGCTGTGAGATTTGAGACAAGATTACTGTTCACATGGCCAACTGTAAGTTACATGCTCAAGAGTAAGCTCAGCGCACAGCTTGGTCATGTTACAACCGGAGGGCAGAACTGACAACATGGTATACAAAGAGATCCTTAACAAATAATTATTGGCATATTTTCCCTCCGTTTAAAAAGGTTAAATTTTCTTCTTAATAAAAATTTTAATGCAGTACTTCGCCGCTGCGAAGCGTGGGTATTTTGCTAGTTAAAGAATAAACTGTACACTGCAAGAGATTGACACAAGAATAAGGATAGCATAGCCTACACAATTGAAATTAAAAAAGAAAATTTACTGTAACAGGACATTACCTTGACTGTTGGCGTCCTGGGCTACTGGTGATGGAGGGGAGGGAGAGGGGGAAAAGAGTGAGGTTATTATTTGGAAGGGGAGTCCTCTTCCATAATAACTGTAGGTAGCTGATCTTCAGGAGTTTTTTCTCTAGGCCTACTGGGTACAGTCTGTAAAGCACAGCCACCTGCTTCAGGCTCATTGGGCTTCAGTCTCTTTACAAACATATCTATAGTTGTTTGCCTCTGCCTGCGTTTAAATAATTACCTGAAGAAATTCATTGTGCCATCATTGAACAAGTCTATATATTATGGTTGGTCAGTTCTTTGTCAGGGTGATGTTTTTCAGCAAGTGTTTGCAATTTTACCCATTTTGTATTGTATTTTAAATTGCTTAAATTCATCAGTTGATACTCCTCACTGTGTTCTTCCACGAACTCCTCCACATCATCATTGTCAACCACCAAACCCATGGACTCAGCCATAGGTACAATTTCCTCAACCATAGGGTCATTCTCAGGTGCAGACTCAGGGTTAAATCCCTCAAAGTCTCTTTCCTGAACAACTTTAGGCCACATTTTCTTCCTTGCGGATGTCAGTGTTCTTAAAGTTACATGCATTTTCTATGAGCTGCAAGTAAGACAGGATATTGAAATGTTCATTCCAGAGGTGATTTCACTGGTGATTTGGAAGCACTTCTGGAACAGTGCTTTTGTGTAAAATTTCTTGAAGTTAGCAATGACCTGCTGGTCCATGGACTGGAGGAGAGTTGTAGTATTAGGTGGTAAAAACTAAATGGGGAGCCAGGGGAACTCTTCTGCCAAGTCTTCCTCCAAGTCTTTGGGGTGGGCAGGGGCATTGTCCATAACAAGGAGTGCATTCATTGGAATTTTTTTTTCCTCAAGATAATTTTTCACTGTTGGACAAAACACTTCACGAACCCATTCGACAAAAAGCTGTCTTGGTTACCCAAGCTTTGGTATTAAATGCCAAACTTAACGATTTAAGGCTTTGTTTATGATTCAGAAGGCGTCCATGTGATCAGAATGTATTTACTTCTTTGGTTGTGCTTCAGGATTTTGGTCATGTTCTGATGCATTTTTGTGCACAAAAAAATGGTCATACTGCGGGTTGTATGTGCATAGGTATGTTGGTGCTGCAGGGTTTTACTGTACTGTACTGGTTAGGGAATCTAGGTTCTCATTAAGCTAAGCTGCAGCATCATTGGGCTATATTAACCTCCCGCATTCAGAGATTTGGAGTGGCATTGTCTTTTGTTTGTAGTTAAGGTCTGCATTTTTCTCCCATCTCCTTATTAAGTTTTGATGTCTTCTTGACCTTATTGGTTTGACTAATTTGAGTTTTAGGAATTTTTAGCTCTATATTTTTGGACTGTCAGCTTTGGCAAAGTTATTATTAGTTGTAGAATTTATTCTTTGTTTTGTTCCCTGCCTTTTTTATATTTACACTTTCTGCAGTTATTTTTTGTGATAGTGATTTGTGTTGCATTTCTTTACCCCCACAGATAATATGTGAATGTGTAATAATATATTTAATGTGTTAGTTAAACAAAATATTTTAAAGTTTTTTTGTGCAAGTGGCTTGAGTTTTAGATGTCTTTGGTAACACACCATAATTCCAATTGTAAACAGTGTCACCTCAAAAATCTAACTTTAAAAACATCACAGATACATAGGATTTGTTAGTCAGTAAAAATGACGAGTGAAGTGTCTCAATAACTGTGCAAAAAACATTTTTAAACAAGAACCTTTGTTAAATTAAAACTAGTCACTCCTTTTATAAAGAAAAGTTCACTTCAGAGTTCAAAGGAAATGATGAATGCAAAGGAAAAAACAGGTACAAAAGAGTCTTTTGAATGTGCAAAATTAAGTGAATCACAAATATAAGGAAGTGTTAAAATAACCTTCAAATCAAGATGAACAATCAAAACAAATCCATCAGAATAAAGTTTGAGAGGCACTGTAAGTATAATACAAGGAGAATTATTGTGAGAGGAGAAAATAATGTTACCTTAGAAGCATCTTAGGAGAAAAACCACGTCAGTAACAAAACAGGCAAAATGACCAGGAAATCAAAACACAAGGGCAAAATGAAAATCAATGCCCATATTTAATGAGCTCCTCATGAGTACGAACAGTACTGGCTCAAAAATCTCAAAGTGATGCAAATTTGGCCCTAGTCTTAAGAGCAGGAGCAAAAGAATTTGATCAGCTTTCCTAATTTAGGAGACTATTCCTAACTTCAGTAGCTGCCAGAAGAGGTCACTCAGGTAGAGATCGGAATGCACATTCCAGGGCAGGAGGAATGCTTAGAAAACGGTGAACCACCATGAACATATAAAAAGATACTGATCTGATAGAGATTGAATGATATTCGTAACAAATCTTGTCCATAACATGATCACGCGATCTAATCAGAGTGTTTGTAATGTTACATTTTTGGGCCACAGAGAAAATATAGCTTTATAAAGTGATTATTTAGGTTTGTCGTAACAAAACATTTCTCTAAATTTGCATCAAACATTGAATGCCACTACAATATGTGAGCCCCAGGAAAGTTTGTGTTACACTATACAAACCGGGGAAGGCAATGGATAAATAGAGGCTCACAGCAGGGATTAAGGAGAGAGTTATGGCACTTGACTGTAGAGGACGATCGGGATCACTGGAACAATGAACACAACTTCAGTAACAATTCATGAATAGCTGTGGCTCATTTCAATAACTGTTATTTTGGTGTTCCCCATGGCAATAATAACATGAAGGTTATTCTTCTGAAAGTAAAGCTGTGGATCATTTATTGTTAAATAATGTGACCATTACTGAACTCGTCACTTGAGTCGTTGTCGTCTTTGCACAGTCCACATGCACCTGTGACTCACGTAGACTTTTCATTGCTCTTTGCGGTTTTGGCTGCTTTTCTATATATAATCCACCAAGACACCCGACCACGGTAGTAGCGCGAATTGCTATATGTAGCGTGTAAAACAGTTTGCTATGGTGCACGCGGTCATGCGTCGTAACCAAAAACTCGGTTTTTAAAGACTGCTTACTTCATTGTGTTTTAACCTCAGTTGTAAAGGATTGTTTTAAGGATCCCATGGGATACCCCTCGAAAACCGTTTTACACACTGCATATGGCGATTCACCTCCGCGAGAAACATGCCTCTATGAACAGTCAACGTGGCTCGGAGGTGCATGTGGCCTCTACGACAGACGAATATAAATGACGCCGTTTTTTCTGTGTCGTCGCGTCCGAGTTGGTGGCCGTGGCTCTGCGAGTTGTCGTCGTATCCAATGGTCTTGGAGTTGGTGGCCGTGGCTCCTTCCTGCGTGCGCCATAGGTGTCTTACTTGTCGGTGATGAAGTGCTTATCAGTCTGGAGATTTAAAAAAACCTTAAGAAAACATTGTGGAATTCATTAGTCATCTATAAAATTATTCTATAAATGGAAAGTAAAAAGAGGAAGTTGCCATTGGCCTTTCCGTTTAGGCTTTCACAGATGTGTTTTTCTACTTAATCAAATGACTTGTGATACACTACCAGTCAAAAGTCAGGACATACCAAGACATTTTCAAGTTTTTGATAGAAATTGATACCTTTTTTTTCCAAGATGCCACTAAAACTGGTGTAAAAATACAGACAAAACGTTACTATTGGTATTTCTAATGGCTATTACTGTTTGAAATTACTGATTTTTGTTATGGGACTGCAAAGCACCATGTTCAGCAGCCATTCTTTCAATGTCCTAATTGTCAAATCCCTAAGCTTAAATAATATAAATATATAATATATAGAAAATAGTACATATGCCACAAAAACATATTCTACAGTTTGAGTATATTTAAATATTTACTTACTTTTATTAAGAATATTTGAACATTAATTTTTCGCTAATTTTGGCTAACTTGACAGCTCTGTTTTAGAGTGTTTTTATTTTTATCAAACTTTCAATTTGGAAACAGTGCCAAAACATTTTTTAGAATGATACGACAATGTCAATGTTCTCTATGTCACTGCGTTTTATTTACACCATATAAGTAAGCAAATGTTTCACTGGTTGACCAGAACGAGTATGCTTTCTCCCTTGCATCATTTCACCATGTTCAGAGTATATTTATATGCACTAAAATTTGTGGAGATGCTAGCTTTAAATATTTCTTAACACTGACAGTAAGATAAGCAGTTGTCTTGATGGTCAGGCTGCTTTGATCTGGTGAATTTAGTATGCC
The DNA here is from genome assembly GCA_026402145.1 of Polypterus bichir lapradei. Lineage (NCBI taxonomy): Eukaryota > Metazoa > Chordata > Cladistia > Polypteriformes > Polypteridae > Polypterus > Polypterus bichir. The sequence goes on from JANRMT010062834.1 coordinate 12,351,845, forward strand.
AGTGAATTTCATCTGTAACTGAAGTGTGTAGTGGTTTCATTTGATAGTCTTCAGCTATTTAATGGTGCTTTATTGTACTAGGATTCTGGATTGTTAGCACAGTTCAAAGGTCAGTCCTAAATGTGAGCTCATTGACTATGGCTGGCTGATATTTTAGCTTGTGCCTTCTGAGTTAATTGTTATTCTGTACAGCTTGTGACAGTGGTTCTTGATAGCATGTGGTACTTTGACTCAAGAGAGCAGATTAGCTCCTGAAACCCTTTACCACAAGTCTTGTCCTATCATTGTACCCACCCTGTGCATGATTTCTTCTGACAACCAGTTACGGCTAGTTGCTGCTGTTCATCCTCAGAAGTAGCATGCTTGTTTTGCATGTGGTAAAGTTGAAGGTGTCTATTGTGTGTCCACATAACAACAGATTGCTCATTTTAAACTCTTATTGCAAGATAATTGAAAAAGAATTGATCATTAACATCCCCATTCTCCACACAACATTCATGTTGATGCATTTTATAAAATAATTTATCTTTAACGCCTGATATGCAGATGTTACAGCCATCAGTATGCAGTCTTAAGCATTAGTAATTTTAAAGACACTTTTCTTATAAGTTCGAATGGTTACCAACATTATTTTAAAAATTATTTTTAAATTATTATCACAATTATAATTACCTGTCTACCTTTGTTTTCCACTGCAAACCTGGAAATAAGGTGTACTTTTAGGCATATAAACTTTCAGATGAATTATGACAGGGGAAACAACACAGAATGTCACAACAGTAACAGGACAATGCTGCATGACAGATGTCCTGAAAGCAGGTATGGCTGATTTAATCAATAGCTGAAAGGGTATAATTAATTAATATTTATTTTATTTAGCATCTTTCATAGTTCAGCCCCAAAACAGTGTGGCTTAACAAGGAAAGATTATATCCATCAGTTCATTCACTAAACCCATCCAGTCATCCATCCATTTTAAAACTTGCTTAATCAGCAAAATTGCTTAATTACTGGGTATGTAACATGAAGTTTTATTTTTATGTGGGAGAAGTACTTACAGATAAGCCCACACAGACAGGTGAATTAATCCACTTAATTCAGACTAAGCAAGGACTGAAACTCTGTGTTCTGCAGCAGATGGGTAACACCACTAGACTGTGTTATTGTGAATATGTGCCAATGAGATTTCACCACAGCCTCATTAAATGTCAGTATGACTAATAAAAAGAATTCTATTTCATAAAATAGCAATGTAGAGAAAAGTCAAGTAAAATGGCACCTTTTATTGGCTAACTAAAAAGATTACAATATGCAAGCTTTTGAGGCAACTCGGGCCCCTTCTTCAGGCAAGATGTAATCATAATGGCTAACACGCTACAACACCCTAGTACTACAGACATAAAATAGCAATCAAAGCTTCATAATTGTTTTTGTCTAAAGCAACCTCTTGATACTGCTGCTTTACTCTGCATTGCAACTTGCTACATTATCCACAAGATGGAGTCAAAAGCTGCAAGAAAAAAATCTTACATGAACAAACATTTCTTACCATAAGCCACCTTTCCACTCCTTTCACACCACTTACTCTTATTCAGAATACACAGTATTCTGACTTAAAGAAATTCTGAAGAAAATACTTTTGGTGTCTGCCAATATTAAAGTGGGGCTCCTCCTTTGACCCAGTTAAATAATATAAAAGTAATAAAATGTGAATATAGCAACATAATTAACCATTCTCTCTAAACAATTTCCAAGCAGCTTACATAAGCATGCCCTTCTGTGGTTGAGACTTGTGTCAAGAGGGGTGATGAATCATGTGGTTTTTAATCTTAAATATAACGTCCAGGAATGTCTGTAGACTTTTCAAGGTTTTTCTTTGATTTGCATGCGATTTGAAGAATTCCTCATTTGCTCCTCAGCTGATGTCTTTTATGCAGATGCCTTGCCTTGGCAATCAAAGGACAGTATATAGTGACTCGATTGTATGAAAACTGAGTCATTTACACTTTGAAAGGAGCTGGTGCAGAAAGCATGACAAGCTGACTATTAGACAGATAGGATCAATTGGGACATGATAGTACTGCCTTAGACTAGGGTAAAGCTGTGCCTTTCCTACCAGGTAGCAAACAGTAAGGCATTAAAAATCTGACACATGTATGTTAAACAGATAGTTGCAATAAAGAGCAGCACCTGAGTGAAGCTACTGTAATTATATTGAAAAAGATTTTAGAGAGAACATCCTCAGTTGCACTATAAAGCTTTAAACTGTAAAAACTCAACACTTAGACGGTGCAGGTGATGGAGTGTTTAGCTACAAGGATGTTGTGTATTTTTCACAAAGTCAAGTCACTATGTAACACTGTCCTTTTATTACCTAGAAACTACTTGTCTCCTTGGTGTACTTAATCTGAATTTGCCCAATATATATATATAATATATGACCTTTACTGGTGCACAATATTTTTTTATAAAATCTATATACAACTTAATTACTTTTACCACAGCTGTGCACTATTCAGGTTGACCGAGCACAGGTAATAGTGTGTGTCCTTGCCATTTCATTAATGGCCTATATTTGTGGCAGCATCCTACATACTGCAATTCTTTATTCTTCAGAACTCTGATATTTTGTGAATGTTTTTTTTTCTCATGGGAAAATGTACACGCCTAAGAAATCAAATAAGTATTTTATTTAGGAGTGATGAAATTTTGGTTCCAAGTTTGAAGATGCTGATGCTTTCAAACATACAAATTTTTATCAAAATAAAGTACTAATATATTTAAATTAACATTTTTTGTGGTGTCATACCTGGATTTAAAATGAGTTGAAAAATGCACTTCAAAAGCAGTGAGAAGGATTTACACTTTTAACTCATGCAGATTTAACTGACCCAATCACTTGTAGAAGGTATTATGTTAATCAATGGAAAAAGTAAGACTCAGCATAGAGACTTGCACAGAGTGTTTAAAGATATGAAGCCTCTCATTTGTCTACTGGCACTGTTGCAGAAAGAAGAGCCACAACCTAACCCAACAGCATCAAATGTAAAGCAGGAATGTACCTTGCTAGTTTAAAAACTTACTGCAGGTAAACATTAAAATAGAGTATTAATATTTTCTGCTTACTTTCTCAAAAGTCTGATACATACTTTAGTTTTTTTCTCTCTATTTTATTCTTATAGTTTGTGATGCAGACTTTTACTTCAGTGCAGAGTATTCTATTAGCTTCTAGACTATTGCATAGAAGTTGATCCACAAAAACATACTTTTCAACGATATCTCTGTACATACTACCTGTTCACACAGTCTCTTTAAACTTCTGTTTATCCCATCTTTACCTGCTGTTGTTCTAAAGTTGCTGGTATTTTGTGTATTTTCTGTCTATAGACACAATAATATAAACTCACTTATGTGTATGGCTTATACTAGCTCTTAAAGAAGTGCAAAAGTCTGCAAGTTATGGAAAGCTCTCCAGGGTCTTAAAGTAAAACTATGAATGAACATGGACTGGAGATATATGCACAACTTTTCTTTTTTTCTGAGACATTTCATTTTTGCTGACTATAAGAAATAATTTTCAAGCATAATCAACTGCTATAATAATACAGAATATGATCTATGAATTAACAGCAGGGATGTAAACTTTGACCACAACATAAACATTATTTAACCCACTATACTTGGTCTATTAATAACCTTTAATCATTAAAAGGGATTCTCTGTTTAATTACAAATACATTAAACATTTCCTAGAAAATGTTTTATTCAAAAATCATTCGTTTTAAAATATGCTTCAGTATTAAGTGAATATATACCAGAAACAAGTCCTTTGACACTGTTGAGAAGTTCTGTACTGGAGGGACCCAGTAGGGTCCACAGCTGCAAGGAACGTGTAGGACTCATGTCACACAGGTAGTAAGTACACTGGCAATAATACAACCAGCAACACAGGACCACTAGTTCAGTGGGATTAAAAATAAACTTAAGCAGCGAAAATATTTGCTTGCACTACACAAAGCCAAGGGCAGACTGCACTGTCAATCCAACCTTTTTCAGGGATCAAAATTTTCTGTGATTACGCTACAATTGAAAATGCCGTCCACACCTTTCTCAGTTTTCATGGGTTATAAATTCAGCTTATAAAAAAATCTAGGTTGATTGTGCAGAGCTACAGTGCATCCGGAAAGTATTCACAGTGCATCACTTTTTCCACATTTTGTTACGTTACAGCCTTATTCCAAAATGGATTAAATTAATTTTTTCCTCAGAATTCTACACACAACACCCCATAATGACAACGTGAAAAAAGTTTACTTGAGATTTTTGCAAATTTATTAAAAATAAAAAAAAATTGACAAAGCACATGCACATAAGTATTCACAGCCTTTGCCATGAAGCTCAACATTGAACTCAGGTGCATCCTGTTTCCCCTGAACATCCTTGAGATGTTTCTGCAGCTTAATTGGAGTCCACCTGTGGTAAATTCAGTTGATTGGACATGATTTGGAAAGGCACACACCTGTCTATATAAGGTCCCACAGTTGACAGTTCTTGTCAGAGTACAAACCAAGCATGAAGTCAAAGGAATTGTCTGTAGACCTCCGAGACAGGATTGTCTCTAAGGCACAAATCTGGGAAAGGTTACAGAAAAATTTCTGCTGTTTTGAAGGTCCCAATGAACACAGTGGCCTCCATCATCCGTAAGTGGAAGAAGTCTGAAACCACCAGGACTCTTCCTAGAGCTGGCCAGCCATCTAAACTGAGCGATCGGGGTAGAAGGGCCTTAGTCAGGGAGGTGACCAAGAACCCAATGTTCACTCTGTCAGAGCTCCAGAGGTCCTCTGTGGAGAGAGGAGAACCTTCCAGAAGGACAACCATCTCTGCAGCAATCCACCAATCAGGCCTGTATGGTAGAGTGGCCAGAATGAAGCCACTCCTTAGTAAAAGGCACATGGCAGCCTGCCTGGAGTTTGCCAAAAGGCACCTGAAGGACTCTCAGACCATGAGAAACAAAATTCTGTGGTCTGATGAGACAAAGATTGAACTCTTCGGTGTGAATGCCAGGCGTCACATTTGGAGGAAACCTGGCACCGCTCATCACCAGGCCAATACCATCCCTACAGTGAAGCATGGTGTTTTTCAGGAGCAGGAACTGGGAGACTAGTCAGGATAAAGGGAAAGATGACTGCAGCAATGTACAGAGACATCCTGGATGAAAACCTGCTCCAGAGCGCTCTTGACCTCAGACTGGGGCGACGGTTCATCTTTCAGCAGGACAACGACCCTAAGCACACAGCCAAGATATCAAAGGAGTGGCTTCAGGACAACTCTGTAAATGTCCTTGAGTGGCCCAGACTAGAATCCGATTGAACATCTCTGGAGAGATCTTAAAATGGCTGTGCACCGACGCTTCCCATCCAACCTGATGGAGCTTGAGAGGTGCTGCATAGGGGAATGGGCGAAACTGGCCAAGGATAGGTGTGCCCAGCTTGTGGCATCATATTCAAAAAGACCTGAGGCTGTAATTGCTCCCAAAGGTACATCGACAAAGTACTGAGCAAAGGCTGTGAATACTTATGTATTACTTTCCGGATGCACTGTATGAGCTCTTTGAAATATAGCTTATCAAACTGCAATATCCATCCCCTAAAACACCGTTGAATCCACATCACTCAAGAAAGTATTGGTTCATGTCTCACACAATTCTGACTCATGCATTTGCATAAACAGATGTCTGACTATATTCCAACAGCTGGTATATTAACAGAAGGCTTGGTTCACAGAGGACTTTGGCAGTCTGTTGAATGCACAAGAAAGGCTTTAGTTTAGTTAGAGCACTGGATGTTTACAGCACAGTTTGTGAGCTTTAGCAAAATCCAGTGTGGCACCATTCATTCAGCTTTAGTCAGGATGGTCTCTGATCCATTGAAGTAATGACATGATTTTTCTAGTAAATCATGATTTGTATGATCACTTGTGGGGAAGTTTCTTTGCTATTATGGGGTGTGTTATAGGGCTTTTTTAATTGTATTTGTGTAGTCATTATTAAATACAGTGTGTATAGACTACTGTGTTTTTTGCCAGTTGCCAGCTTGTCACACAAATCCCAATGCAAATTGTTTTGTGTAATTTATGTAGAATGTTCCATCCACTCAGTTAGTATATTAAAGCTATTAGATTGTGTTTGATTTCCTACAAGTACAAATAAGCAATAGCATTTGGATGAATAATGCACTTGTCATCCACATGTCTCCAGGTTGGCAGCAGGTGGTATCCAATGTCTTGTCAGTCCCAGGTTTCAATGGACTTGGGATGCATCCCTGCTTTTAATCTTAACAATGATGTTTGTTAAACCACTACATACATTCTTAACCACACAAAACAATTAATTAATAAACTCTCAGCGAAAGACTTTCCATGTTCAGCAATGTACCTGGTGATTTTATGTTTACTTCCAGTGTATAACCTTTATGAACACCAAATTTAATTTTCAAATCTGGTGATAGTGAATGTGTGAGAGGAAACATACCCATAGCACACATTGATGAATCTTTCTGTTGTACAAAACGAATCTTGCGGAAATCACTGAATATGTTATTCTAATTTTTGCAGCTATTTTTATACCAATTTAACTCAGACTATTTTACTTTGGATGCATTCATCTGGCAACAATGACTAATGTTTTGATAAAAATAAAAGTTCATTATCCAATGTTTACCCATCCACATGAACTTTACAGGCTCTTTCCATGTTTTGTCTTAATGCTCTGCTTTTCTTCAAAAATTACATTAAAGCGAACTGGCTATACTTGGCTGCCCTGTGACAATATACAGTATATCCACTCATCCATTTTTATTCAACTGCAATTTTTATATGGGTAGCTGGAGAATATCCCAGCAGGGATACCAAGAATTATGGGATACCTACTCACAATCACACAAGGCCAATTTAGAGTCTTGAACAATGGGACATGAGGACACAGAATACCTAAGAAACCCCTGGCAGTCTGAGACCAGCTTTTACTCCAATTTGCAGAGAAAGGAAAACTAATGATTATACAGCATAGGCCTTCAGCATATTTTGCTCTAAAATTGTAGAAACTGCATAAATCCATCCATCATCCAACCTGCTACATCCTAACTACAGGGTCACGGGGGTCTACTGAAGCCAATCCCAGCCAACACACGGTGCAAGGTAGGAAACAAACCCCGGGCAGGGTGCCAGCCCACCACAGGGCACACACACACACACACACCAAGCACACACCAGGGACAATATAGGATCACCAATGCACCTAACCTGCATGTCTTTGGACTGTGGGAGGAAACCGGAGTACCCGGAGGATACCCATGCAGACACGGGGAGAACATGCAAACTCCACACAGGGAGGACCCAGAAAGTGAACCCAGGTCTCCTTATTGCGAGGCAGCAGCGCTACCCACTGAGCCGCCCTACTGCATAAATATAAGCAATCATATGTTTGAATAATAAATCAAAGCTTTAGTTTAAAAAAAACCAATAAAATAACCCTTTTAAACCTAATACAAATTAAACTGAAATCAAAAAAGTGTTTATATCACAGATAATACTGCTCAGAAACACACATGAATGCACATCGTGTTCTTCATTATTCGTATAAAGTAGAGTCAATATAAAACAAAAGTTTATTGATTTTTACTCATCAACTGTATTTTTTAATTAAAAAATATTTTTTTCTTACCTTCCACAAAATAGTAATAATATCTCCTTCCTTGATTGTCAGTTCATCTTCATTTTGTGCTTCATATGGAAATAACACCTTGCAATATTCTTTTCCTGTAAAATACGGATATCATTTGTTTTTAATCTCCAAATGTGAGTGAAAATATATAGGAGGTATTTTCTGCAAAAATTAAACTGAAAATGCAATCTCTATTTTGCTATTTAAATTTTTAAGTCTGGACACAAAAATGCTGCAAAAATTAAATGAAATTAGTTTCAAAGTCTAAGCGTAAGAATGCTACAAAAATTTAAATTAAATTTAAATAACCCTATTTGCAATTTCATTTTCAACCTGAACCGCAATGAAGCTGCAAAACAGAAAAGTAAAAAGCATTTACACTTTACCACTGACAGACTGAGCAGATCATTCCTCCCCCACACTATGCGACTCTTCAGTTTCACCTGGGGGAGTAAATGCTAACATTACTCAAAGGTATTGTCTGCTTTTACATGCATTTTTATTTCTATTTAATTTAATTTTTTTTTTTTTTGTATTAGTATACTGCTGCTGGATTATGTAAATTTCCCCTTGGGATTAATAAAAGTATCTATCTATCTATCACTTTGTATTTTTTTTGTAGTTCTCCACATGCAAATAGCGTGGGTCAATGGGCGAGGCTTTGTACCTCGAATCCTCACAATTCTTTGTCCTTAGTAGCTGTGGAGCCTTCAATTGATAGAATAATTCTCACTTCGACCATGTTTAATTCACATGATTTTGATCTTTTCGCCCCCATACTGCAAGCTTCACAGCAAAACTGTCTCACAAAATTCAAAGACCATGCATAATTGTATTTCTTAAGTAATTAATGTGCTATTTCATTACAATAGTGTGACGTGTCTTGCCATTTCATGGGCTGTATGGAGTGAAAGCAGTGTTGGGGTGGAGTATTGGGGATGACACTTTGTAAGGGCTCTGTGCACTTCCCAAGAAAGACAGAGCTGAGGGACAGGGATCAGGTTTAATTAAGTGTGTGTGGAGAAACAGGGAGGTGGGTAAATGTTGCTGGAGTGAGAGGAAGATAGAATCAGGCTGAAAAGGGAGCAGAGGTAGACAGGACAAAGACAAATTATTATTTTGGTGAAGTCCCTGTGACCCAGACAACAGGCGTCAGTAGGATATCGTTTATATTGTGGCATATCAAATAAGAAGCCAGTCAGCATTTGGAAGACTCATCCGGGCAAGCAGGACCTGAGTGTGTTTAATTTGATGGGATGTCACAATATTTAACATGACAGAAATTAGCCTTTATTATGTCATAATTTACATTTATTTACATTGAAGTAGAAAAGGGACACTTTGTATTATTATAGTACTATAGAATAGTGTCAGCACAGAGTACTGCAATGGCGTTTACATCTTTGAGGGGCTTGCTATCCTTAAAAGGACTGCTTGCTTTTGCTGCACTAGTTTGAAAAGCCCACGCAAGTGTGCAGAGATGTCCTTTTTATAGGCACTGTTGCAATTGGTGATACAATGCCAGCTCAATTTTAGTGACTCGTCCCTGGTTGATGTAATTGTTCTGTGCTGTTGCATAGCGCTCCCTTCAAAGTCACTGTCCTCAGTGGCCACTTCCAAGTCCTTGCAACAGAGCACAAATTCATCGAAACAGCTGTGCGGTCTTCCCTCCCGCTTTGGTCATGCAGCCGGTGTTAAGGTGCAGCAGGGATGTTGCGTACTGCACTGGCAGGTGGAACAGCTGGGATGTTAAGTGCAACAGGTGTGTTCAACACAGGTCGTCTGTAGGCAAGTAGGCAAAACTCCAAATGTGGAGATGCAGATGTACTGGTTTATTTGCTGAACTGGTGCTGCAAACCACTTTTCAGGTCTGGATCTCAGCTTTAGGGCTCTCTCTTCATCACCCCTTCACAACACCTCTATGATCTGACTTGTCCTTTGCTTGCACATTTTTCCCACCAGCCCTGCTTCTCCAATCTCACTTGGGGTCAGTGACAACTTGATCTGCCACACTTTTCTCCAGCTTCATGAGCCTGAAGCTTGCCAGTGTACGCGCACCTGAAAATATGGACCTTAGCCGATGAAGAAGCGGTGGTGGAGCTGCCCAGGTATCAGTCTCTCAGCTGTCTCCATCCCTGTACTGCTGCTGCAAATGGCACTGCAGGTTACAGATCTGAGCCTCAATCACCTCTGCTGAAGAGCCATTATGGTGCTCGGCACCAACTGTACAATACTACAAAAATGCAAAGTTTCCCGTTTCCACTTCAGTGTAAATAAATGTAATCTATGATGTAATAAAGGATAATTTATGTCCTGTTAAATACTGTAATTAAATTGCACATTAATGTCTTCATAACTACAATTATGCGTGGTCTTCAGAATTTCTGAAATCTCACAGTTCAGGGATGAAAAGATCAAAAATCACGTGAATTAAACACAGTCAAAGTAAGAAGTATTCTATCAAAGTGGCTCTACATCTACAAATGACAAAGAATTTTGGGAAATCAAGGTACAAAGCCCCATTTATTTAACCACACTATTTGCATGTTGAGAACTTGAAAATTAAAATGCAAAGTGGAAAATGAAAATTCAATGAGCAGCAGGTGGCAGCAGTGTTTATTTGCCTTTTTCTTTTCATTTTTGCAGTTTCGTTGAGGTTCAGGCTGAAAATGAAATAGCAAATGGGGTTGTTTCATTTTTGCAGCATTCTTATGTGCAGACTTTGAGAATGAAATCATAAATGGGGTTATTTCATTTTTGCAGCATTTTTATGTGCAGACTTTGAAAATGAAATTGCAAAAGAGATTGCATTTTCATTTTTGCAGAAAATACTTCCCACAGAAAATATAGAAATAAAATGTGTTTATTCATCAGAAAAAGGGTTCTATCAGATTGGATAAACCAGGCATCAATTTGTACTTTCAGAAACATGAGAGGCAAAACCCGAGTACATTGGTAGACTTCTCTCATGTTGTATTCCCCTGCATCCTCCTTCTATGGCCTAGACTGATCTATACATATATATGGTGTGTTCCTGAAAATCAAGACCAGTGTGGGATCATGATGCAAGGTTCACACAAGCTGGTGGAACTCCTTTCAAAGTAAATAAAACCACCAGCAATTTCCCTAGCACTGAAATTATCAGGCAGACTGCCAAGTAACCCATATGCACTCCTCCAGCTACCCCATTCTGTGGTATCCGATTTTTGAAGCAGCTCGATTTCATTCATCACGTTTCTATGAATTTCCAAATAAGGCATATCTGAGGTGTTTGCTTTTTTCCTTTCATGTGGTTTTCCTGTAATTTTTACATCAAAAGGCTACCAGAATCACCCTCACCTTGTAGCACACTTGGAATTCAAATAAGTGTAAAAGATCAGAAAAAAAATAAAAATGAATTACACACTGCGATTCACTTGCAGTGACAGCTTTAGCAAGTGATAAGTAGAAAGATTTTAGAAATCGCAATCCTTAAATGTCTAGAACATGTTGCAAACTTATTTTGACACATAAATGTGATGCTAGCTTTAGTCATAAAGCATAATTGACATGAATGACTCCCACCAAAGTAAATTTGCACATTTCTCTTCCCCTTTCAATTTAACTTGTGATAAAATAGTAGTGTTCTGACCACCTACATATGAAAACAGGTTAAACACTGGGGTTAAATTCAAAGTTTGTGTATATTCCTTTATTACTGTAAAAAAGTTATTTATTGTATAACTTTTTTCCTTTTTTATTTAATTATTTATTGGTGCATCCCACCTTTCTTTTCAGGGTAGAACTAAGCTTCACTCTGAACTTCATGGCAAAGTAAAGTACTGTTCAGAACAGGGCTGTCTTAATGAATGGGCAATGGCCAGGGGCCCCAGGAGCACATGGGCCCACAATGGTTCGGATGCTTATGTATGTTTCTGTTTAGCTATCAAAACAGGGGCCCCATCGCACTACTTTGCCCGGGGGCCTATGATGCTGTTAAGACAGCCCTGGTTCAGAATGACAGACAAATATTGTCCACATACTGTACATGAACTGCATTTGGGAAGTGAGACTAAGTCATGTTATATTAATTTTTTGAAAATATGGTCATATTGCTGTTACTTACCGAGTCATATGCTACCTGAACCCATGTTGCAGTGATTGTCTGGAGTCAGCATTCTCTTTTTTTACCTTTAACGTGTATATTTGAATTACATCCCTGAAATAAATGGACTAGTCCAATATAAACATAAAATGTAATACAATGAAAATACAATATTCATCTGTGACGATGCGGGTTCTGCTCCATGCTCCCATCTGCTGTTTGGGAGCCCTTGAACCCAACACCGTCAGTGCTGCTACCGATGAGCTAGAAAATGAGGCAATAATAGAGCAAGGGGATGATGAAAAAAAGTGCAAAAGTGCTTATTACAAACATTCCATTAAATAAGTGCAGTGCTTCAATTTAATAGTGCTGTGCTTCAATAAATAAATAATCAATTAAAAGACAAACGTGGAGGTTTAAAAATCAATAAATTGAACAAAAACAATCCCTTAAAACAACGAGGTTCAAATGATGCTATAAGCCCGGTGCTCTTCTACACTAGCGTCTCACCTGCTTCTCCCGGTTGGGCTTTTCAGCAGGCGACACGCTCTCTCAGCAGCTCTCCTTTCGTTCCTCTCACACAGGTCTGGAGTCCTCCCGATCCCAGCTTCGGTCTGGCACTCATCCCAGGCCCAAAACTTGGTTCTCACCCAACGGCCAGGACGCACACGCTTGGGAATCCACCACCAAATCTCCCGACTCCTGCTGCCTTCCCGGTCTTACGCAGCCAGTCGCCCTTCATTGGTTACTCCCGCTACTCATTCACTCAGCGGGAGCGACTACTACTACTACTGCATCACCCACCCGGGTGTCGGCCAAACACCCAGGCTTCCCTTCGGCTGCCTGCGAGCATTCTCTCTCTCGTTCACTCGCACCGACTTGCTCGCTTGCTTCCTGCTGCAACCTCCGTCTTTCTATTCTTTTCTTCTCCCCTCCTAACCGACTCACGCTTCTTTATATTGGGAGGGCATAGCAGCTGCAGCACATTAGCAATCCCAGGAACAATCACCGATGTGGGCAGTCCTTCACCTGTGCACTAGGTGAGAAACGCCCACACCGCAGATCGCCCTGAGATCATACTACAGCCACCACGCCCCCCCCCCCACTAAGCCGTGAGTGCGGCGATTATCTATTTAAAAACAACTGGCCCTTGCTGAGAGGGCTGTGTACCCGCTATTCCACATCATCATGTTTATACAGTGACTATGATTCTAGTTTACTGTGTCCATACCAGCATAGGGTAAGAACACAATATCACCTCCCACTCAACACAGTGTCACAGAGATTGGCAAATAAGAATTCACCTATAGAGAAGTCACAGTGAGCCAGGAGTGAAGGTGAGAAGTGTCATCAATTGAGTCATTGATGATTTTGAAGAACAAAGGATAATAAGTTTAATATAAAAGCTTTAAACTAAACCTATTTGAGTGACCTTTACATTTTAAGTTGAATTTCAGCATTCTTTACTTGTGCATTCAAAGCTTAAAATTACAGTTTCAATGTCATGTCGATTGTTTAGTTTTATTTTACCTTGTCTATGTGTTCTACACTACTATAACAGGAGGATACTATTATTAGTGTTGTGGTTATTATTTATGTTTTATGAAAAATAAAGCATAACAAATACAAGTTTCAAGGAAAGAATTTACATCATTCTTCTTACTCCAAATACCATTAATATTTCCTATAAATCAAAACTGGGAAAACCAAACTCCAGAACAGCCCCTACAATGCCTTTCAACATGTATTCAAAACCTCCACATTAGGCATCTCAAACATGTAAATCTCTTGTCTAGCTAAAAACATTACTGCTGAATCCTCAGCTGCTGAATATTTCAGTACAACTGCTGAATCTTTAAACTCAAACAATAAATGTTGTCAATTGTAGGCTGTTGGATGCAGTCAAACTGAATTACTATTATTTACTGTATGATGCATTCTCGCAATGATAAAGTCTGTGTACGTGAATGCACTGCCTATGTCCCAGTACTGATGCAATGTTGAAATTACATAAAAGTGAACTCTAAGGGCCTTTGACCCAAGAGCTTCACTATATAGGTGATGTTCGTGTGCTAATATATAATCTGTTTGTGCTTAATGTGATTACACCTGGTTTGATAAGCACCAGACCTTCAACTTTTTTAATGCTGGAGCATTTTCATGTGGAGGGTTTCTTAGAGGCAGACGTGACTTCTAGGACATTGTCTGAATATTTTTACCACCTCAACCTTCTATTCCAGTGGTATTTTTGTTATGGTTGTAACATGTCTAGAAGCTGTGGATAGCTGAGTAATATTGTCTAGTCTGGCAATATTAGGAATCATTTTACCTTTCTTGCCCTCTATAACACAGCTTCAATTAACAGAAATGGTAACAGGATGCATAAAACAACCTTCTTGTCACATTAGGAAAAAAACATTAATTTGTTGTACACTTTTAACATGCTGCCTCTGAGCATAAGCATTGCACTTTTACCTATTGCTGGCATCAAGATTTCCATTAGCAACACTGCCAGACCTCTTTAGGTAGCTGGCTTAAGATTTTTTTTCCAAGATTCAAGAATATTTATTGTCATTTCATCCATTTACAGTAGTACAGCATACAGTGAAACGAAAAAACATTCCTCCAGGAACCTTGGTGTTACGTAGAACACAGGACAACGAAGAATCCAAGAATAATTCAAATAAAATGTATTATTATTATTATTATTATTAATCCACGACACAGAACATAAAGACACATAATATATAACAAGGTGCATGTGAGTCAAATGTGCAAACATGTGCAACCATGTGCAACATTGCAGAGCAGAACACATCTATTAGATATCAGATCGGTTCATGAGTGTTCAGGAATCTGACTGCTTGGGGGGAAAAAACTGTTACACATTGTGGTGGTAAGGGCCCGAATGCTTCGGTACCTTTTTCCCAATGGCAGGAGTGTAAACAGTGAGTGTGAAAGGTGTGTTGGGTCAGGGTTTAATGCCATTTATCACTTTTTTAGAAACCAACATATATGTGAAACATCTGAGACATTCCTTAGTAAGTCGCTAAGACCTTGCAATGTTCAGACATCACCTCCAAATATATCTACAGTATGTCCAACTCCTGACCCTAAAGATTTTGGCAATCTGACCAACCACCACTTCTTACCAGACCAGCAGATTTATGGCTCATCATCTGTCAGAAATTGATACCCCATACCATACATCTCACAATACACTGCAGCACCTAACTGAACTCCTGGTCTTTCCTCATTTTCAACTTTTACCGGTTTACTATAAGCCCTCAGCCCACAGAAGGTGGGTGTAAACAGATGTCTTTTCTGATGCAGAGCAATTCTTCTAAACCATATCATGCAGGCTGCGCAGCATAAGCAAAAACAAAAGTAGGACAAAAACCTTGGGATTCCAAGCTTCTAAGAGTCTGATATAATAAGCAATTCATTTTCTAAGTGCTAACTTAGTGCTAACAGTGGTATTCTCAAGTACCATTTACTCTTCTAGCGAGGGAAATGGTCACATTCTCTGTTCAGCAGCATGAGATAGGACATCGTCATTTGATATGAAAAAAAAGTTTGAAGTTTTTGACAACTTACTGATTGAAAACTTAAAGATTACAATTATTGACATATGGCACATTTAGCTTATATTTAGGATGGAAAATAAATATTAAAGATTTGCATAAGAAAAGTAAAGTTTGTGTTTTGAGAAAGAGGGGATAATGTAGAATAAATGAAAAAATATTTTAAAAATGATCTGCACATTCCCTCATGCTGTTAGGGTACTCTGAAAATGAAATCCAAAATGATTTTTTTTAGCTTTGAGAGATCTCCTGTTCAAAACCTGATACAGTTACTTTTCTGTTTATAGCTTTTTGAGAAAGCCTACTGTATATAGTCATCTGAATACGGAAAAAAGCTCTGTGTTGGTTACAAATATGCGTTTCTGAGGCCTAAACATAGCTAAGCCAAAAACTCATAAATTTTGGTCAGTTACAAGGGGCTGGTTTAACCATACAGGGTCATCTGGACCAAATGTTTAATTTCGTCACATATTATACCAATTAATGTACCAGCGTGCAAAATCTGAACCTGCTTGGTGGGTTGTTCTTGAGCTATGGACTTGCGAAATTTAATGAAAAAATTAGGGCAAATAAAATCAACCCCACCCAAATCCTCCCTTCAGTAAACTTGCTGTATCTTGGAAAATATTGTTCTTACATCAAAAAAGAAATTACAGGGTGTCTCCTGACTAACATGGGTAAACTTGGTAATTTTTCCAAAATTTCCTAAGTCTAAAGTGAATGGGCAATTGGTTGATTTGACATGGAATGACCCCTTTGAGACATTGTTTGTTTGTTTCATGCTTCAAAAGAGGTGTGCCCATTTGGTACAAGATTAATGAAATTTGCTAGAAATACTGGATCATACAGATGTTTACTAGTTCTTCTTTTTTTGAAATTCAAATGTATTAATTTTATATAGACTTCACTATCCTGAGGGTCACAAAACCACAAAAAAGCAAGTTTTGAAGTTTAAATACCAAGTGCAATAAAGGCTTTTCAGAAGTACATAAACAATAGCAGGGAAGGGAGAGGCTACTGAGTACATAGTTTAGGAAATGTGATAGTTGATATGAGGCAGCAGATGCTTTAGAGTTCCATAAATAAGGTACAAATCTCCCTTTAACAAGACGTTATCAGCATGAGCAATAACAGATGGTGGACCTCCAGTATTGTGCACTACTGTTAAAGACAGGAAATATCAGGGACCCAACTGGAAAGGGTGTATTAGGTCAGAGCCTGTAGTAACGGCTCAGGCATCAGGGCAGATATAGTGATTTTCATTTGAACTGCAGGGATATTAAGGTGAACATGGAAGAAAGCCACCGTCTCAAAAGTCAGGGAGAGATCACTTCTAACTATAAGGCTGAGGCTGATTTTGAATGGAAGCATACAACATTTCTGTAAAACAAGATGGCCTAACCAGTACACAGTGAATAATAAAATTAAATGCCATTTAGAGTATATTGACTAAACTATTGCTTCTATGCAGTGTGGCCCATTTGTTACTGCATCTGTTTCACAGCCTTAGGTTTCATCACCTTAACAGGGGTTGTTCTCTAAATCGTCCAGTTTCTTTTCCTAATCCAAAGATATGCATTGTCAGATTGATTAACTGTAAATTGTCTTAATAACAGTAAATGCCAGTATGTTTATGTGTATATTTGAGCAGAAACCCTATATAATAATATTTATGTGTGTGTGTCCTGTGATGACTGATGTCATGTACAGGGCTGGTTCCTAGTCCCTTCAACCCTGTATGTACCCTCTAAAAGTTCTGATGAAGATCACTACTAACTATAAACCACATGCTGAAACAGACTCCTGAACTGTTACTACAGACTCTGACCTAATGCACCCACTGATATTTGTCTGAGTGACCACAGTTTGAAAACCTGTACCATTTGTCAAAAGGCCTTGTTTTCAACAATGGTATAGGGTCCATATTTTTACAGATAAAAACTGCTATAGATTGTTATTTTTTTGGGCACGAGGCAAATTAAAAGGGAGCTTGGAGCTACCCGATGTCTCCAGTGTAGATTGTTTAGGCTTTACTTGTTTGGATGTCGATGGAGATTAGGTTTATGGGTGACGTCAGGATAAATATTTCACAAATTTGTTGTGTTACAACAATATTTAACTTCTAAGCTGCATAGCTTCCAAATGGCTTGGCATTTATCCAGTTGTTTTTAACAGACGTACTGTTTGAATCCCTAGAAAGTCTACACATTTGATTTAAGTGTCAAATGCGCAAATTTTAGTTGAGGACGGCACACCATTTTATGCAGTCCTACCTGCAGCAGGACCCTACTCATTCTATGCGAGGTAATAAAAGTGCTTTTTCTGTAGTAAGCCTTAACTGGCGCATTAGCAACATCTACTGGATCGGACTCCAAAACCAAAGATAAGCAAAAGATCTACATATAGTAATTGAGCAGGATAGAGAGTCACAAGATCAATCTTGAGACTTTAAGAATCAATATCAAATCATTTAAATGAAAAATGACAATCCGAAAATCTATATATTTTTTTTTTTTTATTATTTTTTTTTATTAATTTTATTGTAATCATTCCATACAAATCAATCAATTTTTACAAATAAAAATAAAATTAAAAAAAATTGATATTTTTACGCAGGCCTCGTGTCCATGCCAATTCAAAGTCTCCCTCTGCTCAAATGGTATCCAAGGTAATGGCTCCCTCTCACTCCTCACCTCTTTGAGCAGATCTATACCAGGATTGAACTTTGCCCCTAGACAGATGGATTCTTGTGAAAGAGAGTATCTACATAGATGCAGCAAATCTCCCTCTCTCTGTCTCTGATCTGGTCCACCAAGGTTACAATGTTTTTAGTTCTGGTAAACTTTTTTCATGTGCTATCATTTTTATAAAAATTTTAAAAACTGTCAGAAATAATGGAAAAAAATACAGAATATGAGGAGAAAAGATAAATGTTAGCAATGATTATTAACAAAATAATCAAATGTAACTTTTCATTACAGTGTTCATTAATATTAATCAGCAATGTTCAGCAACGTTAGTCATTCTAAAAAAATAAATACAGGAACATGGTAAACCTAGAAGAAAACCACCTTACTCAATACTCACTTAATTCTAATCATTCTCAAGGAGAAGACTATTTTTGGTCAAAAATTATTAATTTCATATAACAGTATGCACTGGTACATACTGTTTACAAAAGAAAAAACCCACAGCAAGTGTATAAGAAAATCAACAGGACAAAGGCTTACCCTTCGGTCTGTTATCTGCTTCTGTTTTCACACCATCATGTGCTGCAGGGACTGAGGACAATTTCTTTGCTGCTGACTGCTAAAAGAAAAAAAAACATAAAAATACACCAAAATGAGCCTCTCTTTACTTAGTAGAGAATGTCTCAATAATAATGCAAATGACTGAAATAAGCATGCCAAGTAAAGATTACGAATGTTTAGCTGATGGGCATTACCTGAACAAGTGGTTTTCAGGTTTAGTCATGGATAACTCCTATGGCTGTACCAATTAATTCTTTACAGTGGAATGCCAACTTGTAACAAAACTGCACGTAGCAGTCAAATCTGTATACATTAAAATATGATACTCTATACATATCTGTATTGGTATAAGGTCTGCATCTGTGCTGTCATGTTTAATTTTCTTTTTGAATTAAAATGAAGGTATGTGACAGCAGCCCGGAGAACAGTGACCTGTGATGCAACCCTAGTGAATGGGGATATACTGGAAGGGATATTTAAATTGGAGGCACATGTACAAGGAAATGGTTAATAAAATAAAGGGATGAGTCATAACAATCTTACCCTATGGAATGATGATCAATGTTTTCCTGGATACTATAACCATTAACAAGGAGGTCTGTCTACATGAACTGTGGGAGAAGAACTTCATTAAGGTCAACTTCACAACATTTTGAAGGCTCTATTCATTAGTGACTGTTGTCCCAGGTTAATAATTTGTTGGTGAGTTTAATGTTTCTGTTTCTTCTGTGATTACCTCCATGGCCTTCAAACTTTATCTCTCCAATCTGATGAATAGATTTAACTCAGTCTCTTTTATGATGTTTGGGCACTTGTCATTATTCATGCTTCGATTTTCCATAAATCGAATAGATTTCACTGAATGCTAATGTTATAGATATGCAATACTATACCTTTTCTGGGGCAGAGGATGGTAACTGGTGCCAGGGCTACATAAAACAAAGTCAGCTCCTTAACTTTATCTTAGTAACTAGGTGTTGGGTTATCATTACAAGCTTATTAACACAATTTGTTACTTCTTTCTACCAGAATTGTGTGATAGGAACTTAACATGCATTAGTGGGTTTTCTATACCCCGTTGGGCCAAGATTCCATTAAACTCTTTTATTTGGCATAGTAAATTACACTTTCCTTTGAACTGAAGATCTGCAAACTGAAATCTACATTTCAACTTCCAAGGCACTACAAAAGTGAAATCCTTAAGATACCAAGTATAGTTTCCTTGTGGAGAACTGGTAAAAATAGGCCTTACAGTAATTATGAACAGATGAAATACTGGGAAATTTAAGTAGCCTTCCCCATCTGATAAGAGCAGCTGTAATCAAAATAATGTAGTACCTCCCTAGTATTCCATCATCTTGCTCACCAAACAAAAGAAGTAGAGTCTGAAGAGTAACCAAAACATATCTTTACAAGCACTGATGGACACAACTTGTGCCAGTTATCTAATAACTTGGACTTGAACTTTCCCATGAATTCATCAGAAAGTGTCTTTGTTTACAACTCTTTCTTTTCACCAATTTTATGCTCACTGCCCTGCTGCCAACAATAGGTTCTCCTGAAGACTTTCTAAGGTCTATAATATGGCCTTTAGGTTGACCACTTTTTAGCTCCAAAGGGGAAGACTGGTGCCATGACTTGGAGTATATAACCACTTGTAACAGATTCTACCATTCATCATAACTACAGCAGTTGTTGGCTCAACTAGACTAAAGATTGACTCAACGTACTAACTACTAGACCAGCAATCTTGTAATAGATATTCAAAAGCTGTCAGTATTTCCAAAGATATTTAGTTTTCTGAATAGGAAGAATTCATAAGAATGTGCCCTTTTAAAATTGAAAACTAACTTTAGAAGTTCAGAGATTACATTATCTGTTTTGTTTACTGTCTTTTTAATTTATATACATAGGAATATATATATTTTCTATTAGTCTTGTCTTACTAATGAATTGTAACATCAGGTTTGTTTTGATTCTCTTTGAAAGAAAAAAATACCATTCTGTCAAAGTCAAGTAGGTCCCCAAATGAGAAACAGAAGTAGCTAGAAAAAATGTTAAAAATAAATAATTAAGAGCACCTATCTCATATGCTAAAGACAGAGACAAAAAAGAGCTCTAGAAATGTAAGTCAGCAGAACTATAAACTGCAGCAGTGTGTTCCCATGCGAAAGGATATAAAAAGTATATATTCTGTAATAAAGTGCCTTACTGACACAAGTGAATCAGTACTCAGGATGTGTATTTATACTGGTAATGAAAAAGAGTCCCCATATCCATGGAGTAAGCTGTTAAGTCTAGGGAAAGTTCAGTTTGACAATGGCATAATATTGGTATGTGATGGTGGTCCAACACTGAAGAGGGGTGAGACTGGAGTAGCCTTTCACTCTTCATCTGACTGCCAAGGCTCAATCGTGTGAACTCCAGAAAGGTCCAAAAGAATTACAGGAAGAACAAGGTGAAAGCAACTGAATAATCCCATATCTGTTGTACCCAAGGTACCAAGCATCTTGAAAGGTAAGATGTCTGTTGCTCAATTGATAATGTGAGAGATGATGTCATTATGTATATATAAATCTAATTATAAAATAACCAAATACTAACATAGCATTTTGTAGCTCATAAAAGGTTTATATATGTAATCAAAGAATTGAGTGTTTCACATTGCACAGCAAATCCTAATAAACAATCTTGGTAAAGATACGTAAAACAATCAGTAACTTTTGTCAACTTTACAATTTCTATTCATTTCAAAATACACAATGATTTGCTATGTGAGACACTGAAGCAGTTCATCCAAACTGAAGCTATTGTTCTGATTTAAGTTTATGACACTATAATGTCAGTAATGAATTACTTAAAGGACTTCGCAGAGTTAGTTTACCTTTAAAGTTAATCTCCTAGGTGCAAGAAAGAATAGATGGCTCACCTCAAAATGCCAGGGTGGACTACTGCATATGTTGGAAACAGACAAACTGTTTCATTTGACAAACATTGTGTTATAGTGCAAGCTTTAAAATACTGCAAAAATACTAAATTTGGATGGAATATGTGACTGTAAGGGAAATAATGGTAACAGAGTGGTTAGAGCTATAACCTCTTTGCACCTGGGGTGTGTGTGTGTGGATCTGTGTCTGCTCAGATTTGTTTTTTTTCCATGGTATTTGAGTTTTTCTTCTAGCCTTATGTATTGACTGGCAACACTAAACTGGCCTGGCAAGAGCGTGTGAGCGTGTATGCATATGCTCTAAGACGGATTATATCCCATCTTCTGTTGACTCCTTCCTTGCACCCAATGCTACCAGGATGGACCCCAGTCCACTCAGCACAAGACTGGATATAAACTGATACAGTAATGGATAGATTAGACCATATACTCCTTATGAATGGCAGTGAAAACATAAAACAGGTTTTCCATTTGCATATGTGTTTTTAAAATGGTAACAAGATTAATTTTCTTGTGTACAGTGTGTATGGTATATACAATAAAAAGCCTATGACTCTGCTTAGCACCAGTTGACAGAGATGGCTTACACAGGAAACTCTCCACTTCACTTGAGTAGAAAACTGAGCAGACAGACTTGCCAGACAGGATACTTGGATTCATGAATAAACACCACAAGTGCCATTCCTTACTGAACTGAACTGAATGTGCCAAAATGGCACTTCTGACATTCCAGCTCCACAGCGCTAAGCTGAAGAACTCTAATCAACTAGCTACCTGATAAACAAATTATCTACATTTAAATTAATGAATTAAAACCCACCTCCATAAAAGTGTCACATTGCTTATAATTTTGTAAACATTTATTAAATAATAGAAAGTGCTATCAAAGATCAGATAGTCATTACTAAACAAACACAAGGGGCCTCATGTATAAACGGTGCGTACACACAGAAATGTTGCATCAGAACTTTTCCACGTTCAAATCGCGATGTATAAAACCTACACTTGGCGTAAAGCCGCGCACTTTTCCACGGTACCTCATACCTTGTCGTACGCAAGTTCTCCGCCCAGTTTTGCAGACTGGCGGCACCCAGCGTCAAAGCAATGCTACTGTTCCTGTGTGGTTACTCCTTATTTTCCTGACGCGGCTTTATAAATACACTGAAACTAACCGCATATTGTTTATTAGTGTAATGCATCTGATTGTAATTAACTTGTAACAATATAATGGTCCAGGGAATAGCCAAAGTATTCCAAATACCATAACTGCTTTAGCGTTGTTACTCTCACTGCACCTTCTTCTTTCAGCTGCTCCCGTTAGGAGTTGCCACAGCGGATCATCTTTTTCCATATTACTCTCACTGCACCACTCAGAGTATTTTTATCACTGTATCTGAGTGTGAATCACAGCAGCAGCTGATCAGAAAGAGAATTATCGGTATACAGCATCAAGCACACGCTACATCAGCCACAGCAAAACGTTTCAAAGCCTTTCCTGTACGGACCTCGCGGTTCAGAAACAGTTTCATCCCAAGAACTATAAACGCACTCAATCAATTGCTCCTTGTAGAACTGTTTGTACTTATAAGTACAATTACTCACTGTAAACTTGCACTATAGTTATAATATTGCACAACCTGAGCCACTTTATAAAGCGCGTATTTACATAAGATGACAATATCATTTTTAAGATGAAATGCAGCAAAATGTTTATTACATTATACAGGTAAAACTTTAACTTCATTTAAATAGTATATATT
Source organism: Polypterus bichir lapradei (assembly GCA_026402145.1). Taxonomy (NCBI): domain Eukaryota; kingdom Metazoa; phylum Chordata; class Cladistia; order Polypteriformes; family Polypteridae; genus Polypterus; species Polypterus bichir. Next base: position 12,375,191 of record JANRMT010062834.1, read on the forward strand.
TTTCGCTGGGACTGGCGTGAAGGATAGAATAATTAAACATGTACTACGAAGATAGTTCAATGTTCCTTAAACGTTTTGAAGAATCGGCGCTCTAAGCTTACAGATGGCTTAACATCTATTACAGAGCTGATTGTGTGTCGATTGGTTACTTGGAGAAAGAAAAGCAAGGACTGCAGGGGTGGCCACGCCGATATATATTGTATATAAAAAAGAGAAAGAGAAAATAACGACACAGCTAAAAACGCAGCTGCAAATTTCGACAAAAGTTAAACAATTGTGTCATGAACACGAGGCGGCTATGCAGTGTCCGCAACGGACGTGGCCATCCACCGTGCATAAGATACCATATTAACATTGGCGGGCGAAGGAGCCACCGATTCTTTCTCTTCCCAGGGCCGCCACAAGCCTAGAGCCGCCCATGAGTACTGCTGCAATAAATAATTTAATCGAAGGTCGCGCACAATCACTGCGCCGTGAAACCCATGTTTAATAACGTGCTTTAACTCCTATCATCATGAAAATGATATCACGTGTACATCTCAGTATTTTAGTTACTCGGAGACCTGTAATATCACAAATGTAATGGATTCTGTGTCCAGTTGGAGGAAGAGAGCCGGTTTAAGAAGCAAGTAGTGATTCACACACATAGAGCACATAGAAGATCATACACAAAACAAAGCATTTAACGTGCTACTTTAATTACAATGTGATTTGAGAAACTGGTTAATTAAACGATTTTAAGATGACATTTATGATGTTCTACTTTAATGAAAAAATAAACTACATGATTAAAGTGGAAATTTCGAAATTAAAGTTGAAATTTCGTGCTTTTTTCCCCACTGTGTGCCTTTTTTTTTCTCTGTACCCTAATAAGCTTTGATATGACACTCAGACGGTGGGCTACGACTCGCCTTTTCATGGCGACTTTGATATCTGAGCTTTCAAGTTTCTCCAACACGCTGTGTCACTCGATCAACTTCCTTTTGTTGATTATACCACGGTTTAATTAAACAAATAGTATGTTTTTCCTTTGCCTCCACTTGGTATTCGCTGAAATTCTTATATTTTTCCCCATGCTTTTCTCATTGTCTTTTCACAGAAGGCTGAGCTTAAGGGTGATTTATACTGATTTGCATATTCGAAGAGGCGTAATTCTGGGAGGAGTTGGGGCGTTACATAAGGCGTGTGCACAAGCGTTACTTTTCATGCTGACCGGGATTTATGTAGCGGAAGAAGGTGGAAGTTGGGGTACGCACAGTTTCTTGCATCTGGATTTTTCTGTGCGTAAGCACATTTTGTTTTTTGAGCTTACGTCATGTTATAGTGCGAATTCTACGCACGGCGTTATGCATGAGGCCCAAGGTCTTGTAAAATTTCCTCTCGTAGGTTTTACAAGTACTGTTATTGTCCAAAAATAAACCTGTAGCACACCCTTCACAGTGTTATATCTGTGGCATGTCAAGGCTAAAGACTCCCAGCTGAAATTTGGAATGGTAACCTGCAGTCCAGGCTTCATGCTCCAGCTGCAGCATTATGTATCACCAGTTAGCTACTGCAGACTAAGAGGCACTGAATAAAAGAAGGATTAAGGGTGAACGGCAATTTGTTAGTCGTTTGGACCAAAATGAATCTAAATTATCTGCATATATGACGAACTGAAATATATAGCAGTAGAGTGTTGTACCGTGTTAGCCAGAGATTGATACAGAAGAAAGTAGGGTGAAATGACACCTTTTATTGGCTAACTAAATAGATTACAAATGCAAGCTTTCGAGGCAGCTAAGGCCCCTTCATCAGGAAAGGTAAACTGAAATATACTAAGCTTATTCCCACCACTCAAAAAAAATAACTACATTATTTTGTAAAAATACTTCCTGCTACTGACCTTAATATCATGCATGAGCTTCCTTGGCTTGTCTAGTGACAACTAATGAGGGAGAGGTTAAGCACATACATACAGTCCAATCAACTGACAACAATTGAACGAAAGTTACACACACACACACACACACATATATCAGTGGCGACTGCTCTAAGACTACAAGGGAAGCTCCGCTTCCTCAACTATGTCAGAAAATAAATGCTCATATATGCACTGTCGTATTTAAATTGGTTTTAATAAAAGTGCGCTAGAACGCGTTCAACTTCATGACTAGCTCGTTCAGAATCAGGTATTTATTGTAGATTGTTTGATGCGATTTTCTTGTCATACATTTCCGTGCAGCACAGTGCGTTAAACCCTCCTGAAGCCCAGCCTCACTGGAGCTCTATGGGCAAGCACAGAGGAGCTTTTTTCACTGCAGAAAAGCTGGACGGTAATTGGATAAATGCACCAAAATCGTCACTTCCAGGGAAGCTCAGCTTCTCTGGGAGTGACTGGAGCATTGGGTGGGCCAGGGCACTGGGCTGCTGCATGATGATTGGAGGAGCTGTTTAAAGGGCGGAACCCCTTTTTTGATTGACAGCATGTCTTAAGTATACATCAGTACTACAGAGATTCGAGTTCAGTCCCATGCGGATTTGCAGGTGAAGTTGTACGACAAACTGCTGCACTTTGTATTGTTTGCTGGTGATATAAACCATTTTTGTTTGTACAAATCATTCTTTAAATAATAAAAAAAACACATTATAGCGTTCTTCACTTTGCTCCTTGTTTCAGCATTGTAAAGTAAGTTTGTTCATATAATTAAAGTAGCTCGTAGAAGGGGAAACTAGCCAGCTAGCAAGCTGTGCATAATGGCAGACAGTGCTAATATTGTTGACCTGCTTTTGGCAAAACCATTTAGTAGTCTTCCTTACGAGGAGAGACTCAGAATTAAACGGCAGGGCAGACCAATGCCCAAGATTGATCTGGTGCAAAAATCAGGAAAAAATAACAGGTCTTTTCAGCTCTCCTGGTATGACAAGGTAAACTGGCTGACTGGAAGTGCTGTGACAAAGAAAATGTACTGTTGGCCATGCCTCTTGACGAAACCTTCTCAGGGAATGGGATGTGTTTGGTCAAACGTGGGTTTTGGGGATCTGGGTAACTTTGACAGGGCATACAAAAGGCATGAAAAGTGCAAAGAACATGTGAGTTCATGTGCAAGGTTAAGTTGTCTGGGCAGGGTCAGGGTTGAACATGCAATCAATGAAGGTCTTCGAATTCAGGTGGCAAAACATAATGAAACAGTAAAAAAAAAACAAAAAAAACAAAAAAAAAAAAAAAAAAAACAGGGCCTTCCTAAACCGTCTAATTGATGTGACTTCCTTACTTGGCCGTCAGGAGCTGGCATTCAGGGGGCATGATGAGAGTAGTGAATCAGCAAATAAGGGGAATTACAGGGAATTTACAGAAACATTAGCTAAATATGACTCTGTCTTGGCCACACAATTTCAGTCATCAGCTGTGTTTTCTGGTATGTCCCACTCAATCCATAATGACTTGATCTCTGCTCTCACAGCCACTGTTTCTGATCATATAAAAGGTGAAATTCAGACTGCTCCTTTTTTGCATGGCAGGTGGATGAAGCAACTGACATATCTTGCCATGCCCAACTGTCTGTCATTGTTAGATATGTGGATAGTGCAGGTAAAATTTAAGAGTGCTTCACTGGATTATTGGATGTGTCAGGGGGTCGAGATGCTCAGTCTGTGTTTGAAGTTTTAAACGAGAACATGCAGGGTTACAGTTTTAGAGAAAAACTTGTGGCACAAACCTACGATGGGGCTGCTGTCTTTGCTTCATCTCTCAATGGCCTACAGGCCAAAGTTAAAATAATAGCCCCTAGTGCAGTGTTTGTGCATTGCTATGCACACAGACTGAACCTGGTGTTGTCCCAGGGTGCTAAATGCTTGCCTGAGTCAAGAATGTATTTTGCATCTCTCTCTGGGTTCACCACATTTTTTCAAAGTCCACAATAAGGATGTCTTTTCTTGAGTCTTCAGGGTCTTCAAGATGGAATTTCACATCACGGATAGTGAGCATTGTGGCAAACAATTATGATGGCCTTCTGCAGACTTTTGACAAGATTACCCAGGATGAGAGAGCATGGATGATGACACATTAGATGCTGACAAAGGCTTCATAATGAAACTGGAGGATTTTGAGTTTGTGTTCATGTTGTACACATATGAACAAATATTCTCTGAGACAGATGTTGTCTTTGATATTGTCCAGCAAAGGGCTATGGATGTTCTTTACTGCAAAAAAAGAATTGGGTCTCTCCTTGCTTTTGTCAAGGAGAAGAGGTCAGAGGAGGCTTATCAAGCAGTTTATGCAAAAGCAGCAAATCTCACATCAGACCCTCGAGATGAACCTATTAGAAAGCGCCGTCTGTCACAATTACAGGATCCCCAGGACCGCTACAGAAATTTGTACATGGCCATCCTAGACAATCTCATGGAGCAGATTTCTCAGCATTTTTCAAATTTGGAAAGCATGAGCTTCTTAGAATTAGTCAATCCAGGGAAATTTGATGAAATGAGACAAGTGTTTCCAGAGGAGGCATTTGAAAGTGTGCTGAAAAGTTATGGCCATTTCTTTGACTCAGGGAGACTGAGATCTGAACTTCAAGTACTATATTCAGATCATGACTTACAGGGGAGCAGGGGTAAGCTGTGTGATTTCTTGGATGATTTTTAAAGACAGAGATGGATAGTGCAATGCCTCAGCTATACAAGCGGTTGTCGTTAGTGGCAACAATTGGCGCTACATCAGCAGGTGTAGAGAGGAACTTCTCCTGTTTAAAACGGGTCAAGTCATACACCCGCAACACGATGGGCCAAGATCATTTGAGCAACCTTGCTCTTCTGGCCATTGAGAAGAAACTGGTTAAGTCCCTGGAAAAGACGGCCAATTGGTACGACAGGGTCACAGACCATTTTGTGCAAAAGGAATGGAGGGCAGAATTTACGTACAAATAACATAATGAATTTTATGATGAAGGCATAATATGAGCTTCCCCTGTTTCAAAAGCTAGCAGCCGCCACTGATATATATACAGTGGTGTGAAAAACTATTTGCCCCCTTCCTGATTTCTTATTCTTTTGCATGTTTGTCACACAAAATGTTTCTGATCATCAAACACAT
>JANRMT010062834.1:12395261-12434774 GCA_026402145.1 Polypterus bichir lapradei
CAGCACTCATGACAATGACAAAACAATTACGTTGTCAATCATGTTTCGTTATTATTAAAATGTTTCCTTTTCTTTATACTTTTCCGCTGCCAGGGGTGGGTATAGATATAGATATAGATATATATAAATATGACAACAACACTCATATCAATGACAAAACAATTACATTAACAATCATGTTACGTTATTTTTAAAATTTTTCCTTTTCTTTTTCATAACTTCTTTTATACACTACTTCTCCACTGCGAAGCGCGGGTATTCTGCTAGTTATTTATAATCGCTAGTAAGGATGGGCCCAAAACATCAAAGGCTTCCACTAAGAGACGTGGTGGAACAATTAATTCTGGTGATTTCAGCCAGGAGATTAAAGAATTCAGAAATTAAAGTATCACTAATTACAGGCGGTCTATAAACCACAGCAAACAGCAGAGAAGGGGAGTGGCACACTTCGAAAAGTTGAAGTTCAAAGCTGCTAAAAAACGGACCCCTTGTAAGGCTCCGACACAAGAACATACTTTTGAAAACAGTGGCAATGCCCCCCTCACGACAAGTCAAACGAGGAGAGTTTAAAAATGAATAACCTGATGGAACCAAGTCAGTAAAACATGAAGAGTCACCATTTAAAATCCAAGTCTCAGTGATGAAGAAGAATTCCAGATTATTTGAGGTAATAAAGTCTTACAGAATAAAACTTTTATTAGACACTGATCTCACGTTCAGGAGAGCAGCCTTGATAGAAGTAGAAAAGCTCGTTGCAGGATGAGCACGGGTGTGGGTGCGGAGATTAGCAGTGTTTACTACTCGATTGCAGACCGAGGAAAAGTGATGCTGTCTTGAAATGGAGAAATTAAATCCGGTGTCCAGCGCCCATGAAACAGTGATGGAGTCCTGAGCAGGAGAAGATGGGTCATAGTCGACTCGCAGGCATCGGGAATCAAATCTCTGGGACTTGAGTCGGCGTTGTTTAACAGCAATTCCGGCTCTTTTCCCACGACAGCGGCGGTTGCGTTTGCGTCTCCGAAGAGCATTCAACTCACTGATACAGGTGAACACCGGCGTCCAGGAGAAGAAGTCAGGAGATGAATAAAACAAAGGTCGAGGTTCACAAAAGTCCAATCAGGAGATGAAAATTGAGAGGAAAGCAAGCCAGAAAATATGTTTAGTAAAGACTCACGATCACAGGACAGTGACCGTTGGGATAAACTAAAACATAAAAGCAAAAAAAAAAAAAACAGACTAGAGAGACGAGCAGACAGCCAGCCACACCAGTCGGCACCATCTTCACTTTACCATGCAGTATCATCAGAGTTGGATGCAGTTTTACCTATAGCAATTTATTGCAACAAATATTATATAATACTAACACTTTTTCTATGTTTTTAGACGACAATAACTCTTTTTACTTTGCATGTAATCTATGCAATGCATATGTAATCATGAAAAAATCCCACCACCATTTTCAACCTCCCTAAGTATGAAAATATTTTAATATAAAGTTTGATTATAAATAGAGATGAATGATTGTGTATCGATATTATCAATTAGTTGTGATGAGAAACAAAAAGATATCATAACTGAGAAATATTGCACAACTGGAAGTGGTTTTGATGACCTTTTCCACTATCTCAGTATACAAGAAAGTCAGGGGAGCATACTCCCGATTTTTTTAACATTAATATTAATGAAATACTTCAACAGAAAATAAATAAAAACAAAATTACAATAAGAGACAAAATTGCTTTTGTACTTCAGCCAAGGTTCCCAGGTCAATTTTGCTAATTTTTGTTTCTTTTATTTATGTTGATGTTACTTTTGTTGATTGTTTACATTATTGGTTGTTTCTGATTGTGTCTATGTAAGTGAACTGCCGTTCCATGTGTTTTGTGGGTGGTTCCCCCAAGAGGTGGGACCACCTGCCAATCACTGTGAAGAACTGACCTCTGCCCTATAAATCTGGAGATTCTCCTATAGTTCCATGTGGTACATTGTGAAGGTGCTCTGGGAGTTTGAGATTTTGCACCTTTTCTTTTCTTAATTTTATTAATTTTAATTCATTCATTTTGACTATGTTTCTGGATGACTGTACTGGGACAGTATTTTCATCTTGCTCTACGATGTTTCTTTTTGGAAGTGTCTGTGTTTGTATCTAGCTGGGGGTTTGGTAGTATATCCCCTTTCAGTGGACATTATTAGAAGTGCTTTTGCAACTTTTTGGGACTTGTGTGTCCTGGAACTCCTAATCATAACAGTTACATAAGAACTCTCCTTTATTTTACCGTATGTGTTTAATACCGTAAGAAAAATGTTTTATTTTCACTGGCTGGAGTGACACCAGAGCTCATGTGTGAAGTGAACTACTAACTAGGTACACTGGGCCTTACAATGCATACTCCAGGCTCCATATATGCTCCATATATGAATGTGGCTCCATATATGAATGTGGGTTCTTTAATATCGCAGACACGTCCCATGGGAGAAGCCTGTGCAGGTGAAAGGACATTCCAATGACAATATTGAAGTGCGGTACATTTAAAGTTGGTACCAGCAACGTAGAAAGTTGGTTTAATTTGACTTCAAGTTGCTGACCGAAAACATTAACTGTTGCTGTGCACATGCACTTAAATAAATTGCCTTCTTGAAAGCTATTGCACCATTGCAGAAATGGTTTACATCTACAGAAACTTGAGTAGTTATGGAAATCCACTCTCACTCTTTAAACATGTTTTATGGATTTGAAGAAAGTGTACCTGGTGTTACCTTATTAGAACTGCTGAGAGAACATGGGATTTGGGGGCTTGTGAAGTGTGCCATTCAGTCTTCTTTGGGATTTATGTGTGGTTCTTCAATAAGACTTCTTGGTACCATTTAAAGTGTTAATTTCATTTTTCCCCAAAAGTAGTCAATTCATCTGGCCATGAATCATGATATTAGACTGAGAAGTAACAAATGATCTCAGACCCATGAGAGCTTCTTTGCTGTGTATTACCTCTCACATTTTCAAACTGACATTCCAGGTCCTTGACTGTAACCTCCACTTCACTCTCAATATGCAATTCAAAGTTATATCTAAAGTTGGTGAAACATTAGCCTTTAAGTTGGATATTCTAAATGTAATGCCTGCAGTGGTTCTATTCGCTGACTTTACCTGCTTTTTAGTTTTCAGTCTGTCATCTGTGTGTTTATCCTGGGCACCACATTTTTATGTTGAGCATGTGATTCTAGCTCAGAGTACTGCAGACATTATCGCACCTTTCCATTCCTTAATGGTCTGTCTGACATCCCATTGATTGTGAGAACATAACTGTCAATAGCTGGTACAGTCTGAGTCAAAATCAAAGAAGGCAGGGGGCATGCATTTCTAAAACTCTGACATATCCACAGAAATGAGTACCCCCCCAGTCGACGAGACAGAAGGCCACAGTAGAAAACAAAGTGATAAAGAAGACCTTCTACAACCTTTTAAAATACAATTTGAAGATTTTTTTACTGTCCAACGTTCATTCTGTAAGAAGGAGGCACACATTTTTACAGCTCTGCTCCAGCTGGAGCAATAATATCCAGTGGATAGGACAAAATGGCACTGTAGAGAAAAAAGTGACAAGAGACTTCTTAGAGTCTTTTTAAATAGATTTAGTTTATTTGAGTAGCTGTCCAGTGTTCATTTTGTAACAATACAATAAAGGCCCAGCTGTTGAAATGAGTGTCCCCACTGGTGGAAAGGATGGAGGGGCAAGGCATTTTTTTTTGATAGAACAACTTCATTCACATGGTTTTAATCACTCCTATCATAGGGATGAAATTTGAGTTCCACAACAAAACCATTCCAGTGGAAATTGTTTTTTCTCTCTCTTTCATTCCCCCCCCCAAAAAAAAACTACTTGAGTAAATGTTTACGGTCAAGGTACCACATATGGCGTAAAAGTGGATTAGTACATTTGTTTCATTTTTGCTTGACTTCTCACTCTATACAACTCCGAGTAACTGACATGCAGGTAAACAGACTTGAGCTGAGAAAACTGTGCACCGGTGGGGGATGTGATAGCAGGCTGCTTGCTGCTTATCAACACATTTAAAGGACAAAAGACGCTGATGGAGAGGTGCAGAGCGATTTAAGGTGGGACAGATCTATGAGTTTTTTCATAGGCTCTGGCAATCCTAGTGTTAATTATAATACAAGGCAGAATGTCAACACTTTTCTTCCAAACAGATCCAATAGTTTTTTGCACCATGTAGCTAATCTAAAATGCAGTAATTTCAAAAGAATCAAAACAAGAATTAAATCAATCTGAGTGGTGATCTCAAATGTCTTCACCATCCTTCCAGTTAACTTTACAAGTGATTCTAAAGTTGTCATTTCAATATTAACCTAGAAATGATTTTCTCTCTCTCTTATTCAATTTATGCATGCTCAGGAAAGAGCTGCATTTGTTACCCTTTAACTTCATTGCATCTCTGAAATGCTCAGTAAAATGAAGCAAACACGTCTCAGTGTAAGCACATAAAATTCACATCTCTGCAAATTCAAATTTAAACTGTTTTTTTTAAGTGAAAACTTGTGTATACTTTTCCAGAAAGTGTGTTCCATTGTTTCCCTATATAAAAGGGTGCAATTTTGGCCAATCAAGCACAGTTTTGCACTGCACAAGAGAATTTGGATCTGGCTAAAGGGGGAGTGGACAACTACAGAATAAATTACATTCTAGATTCTCTGGTGCAGGAAGGAGTTATTAAAACATTCAAAACACTTGGCCCAACACATTAACCCTTTTTAATCAATACAGCACTGCAATACACATTGTTGTGGTCTAACTGTGCCTCAAACTTCCAAAGAGTGCATAAAGAGCCTACATCCTGCTTTAAAGCTTAAAACAACTTCTAACATTTTGTGTAAAAAATGAATATGAATGAAAAAATAAATAAGATAATCTGGCATGAATTTTAAAATGTTTTCCGTGAGAGTATGTTAAAGGCGTCACAATACTTGACAGGGATTTTCAGTTGCAGCCTTAATTTAAAGAGTAAGACGCATGCCCTCCGGCTGTGTAGTGTGATATCCCCAGCAACTCGGTAACAGCAGTCTCTGATTTGTCACAATAAATTCAAACTGGTTTGACTCTGTCCCAGGTCATGCGGTGGACTGTTCTGTGTGCAGCAAGTTCTGCTTCAGTTAGTGTGTTCAGTACAGTAGGCCACATGTTCACCCCAGTGAGACCTTGCCTTTAACTGAATAAGTTCAGCATGTTGGTGGTCACTGGCAACAAAGGATACTATACATTTTGCATTCGATGATCTCTTACTTTATACATAGTCATTTTATGTATTTAGCTTACACAGTCTTTAATGTATGATACATGGCTCTTTAAAGCTGCAATGATAACTAGCTTATAATTGACAACTGATGGTAAAACCAGGTGACTAAGCATTAGTAGCATTGTGCCACTTTATCGAAACATTTAGTCTCTTGCACTTAGACAATCTCTCAAAACAATTATTGCAGTTTGCAGTTATAATTTTTTTAGAAAAAAATATACATATGCACACAAACAGTACATATCACTCAGAAGCAACCATTTTTTTACTATATACTTATAATTATGTACTCATCCAATCCTTTACTTTCAAAATTATTTTTCATGCCAGTCCTTGAAACAATTTCTGCTTACCACTAGACTAGTGAAACCTTACACTTTGTACACTAGAATGGGGTTTTTGTGCTGCAATTCACCCATATTCTCCTGACATATGTTGCAGTTGCCCCAAAGATGTTTAGGGCATTTTTATTTTTTTATATGTTCTTGTTGTTGTTTCTTTTACTTGCAATTCATGTCTAGAATAACCTAAGTACATGCATGAATTTTCATACCAGCTTCTTCCAGTGCTGGGTTACTGGGGTGGGGATGATGCCTTTGCAGGCAGCCCTGGCCACAGGGCAGGAAACAGGAAGCTCGGAGCACACAGCTAGGCATACCAATACCAACACCTCTAGCAGTGTTTCTCAGCCACTTTTGAATCGCAGGAGGCAGTCGCTGGATCACAAGCATATGAGATTTGTTCATGGTATAAGCCACCCCAACCTCACCATCGCCAAATCCTTCGAAGGGATAACACAGCTGTGCAAACTTTTTCTCTCATTTCTAATTGTACTTGCTTCACCAAGCACTCACTTCATTATCCCACTTGAATTTCAAAAAGACCAGACTAACTTCCAAATTTTAATCATGCTTGTTTCTTACTTCCTTGTGTTTTAGGGGGTGAGTGCAATTAAAAACAAGATAAAATAATATCATAAAATGCAGTCAAGTCCTATTTGTTTGTTTGTTTGGGGGGGGGCTTTAAACTGTGAATAAGATATTAGTTAAAGCACATTTTTTCCACGTGAAACTTTGACAGGCACAAGTAAAGTGTAAAAGAACTGACAGGCATGCTAAAAGACACTGCCTGTACTCTTAAGCTGAAATTAAAAGGCCACTGCTAAGTAAACCAACAGAGACAAAGTGCAACAGACAGCATCGGGGTATGGTAATTGCACCATGGTGCTTGAACTGCTAAACTTCAAGCATAACATTATGTCCTTCATCAAATGTGTCACTCTCAGTAAAGTCAAAACTGAGCTTTGTGCGTAATAGTGTGTAAAAATGAGCTGTGACATGCATTATAAACAACTATACATCATTAGAATGGGTGACACTCAGCTATCCAATGGTAATGAGTCTGTCACTGTATGTGGCTTGAAAAGGGTGACATCTGTGATAAAAGCAGATTCACTCAGTTTTGAGGCATTCCTCGTCTTGGTGCTATACAAGTGCAAATCACATATTTTACATGTGAAAGAGAGCAGACAATACAGAACAGTATGATTTATTTAAAAAATAACCGGCGGTTAGACACCTTCTGCATAATTTGCTACATTATACTACGACCTTTCTAATAGTTTGAAACCAGGATTTTGACAGGGAGATTCAATGATATTTATGTTGTTGTTCCACTGCTGCACTGTAATGGTGGATGCAGGTGTTTTCTTTTTTGTTTTTTTACACCAGCAACATTTCAAAATGTAACTTAATATTCTCAAACCCACTTAATAATTTATCGTTCCAACGGGTCCGAATTTACCACATTGCCACCATGCTATCCAGCATTATGTCATTACTTGACTAAATGTTTAAATATGGAAGCTATTTCCACTTCGTGGAAAGATCTGCAGTGCTATGTTTTTGACAATGTCCTCAAAAGATAGATTTATTCTCACTGTCATCTGTCAGCTTACCAAAATACAAATACATTATTTTGAGTCATCCTATGTACTAAAATGTGTATTCCATTCAAAGTTATTCTACCACGACAGTTTCTCCATATGCACCTCAATGTCCCACTTTGAGGGACAAAAAAAGTGACCTTGGCAGGAATTGGCCAGTATGACACACATATTTTCTGATCTGTGACTGAAAATATTTAACACTGAACCATTTTAATATCTCAATTACACTATAAATATCAAAATATACTTCTAGGTAAAACTCTGACCACAGAGCCCTTATTGTTTTATAATAATGTCTCAAAATCAAAAAATTAAGTCATATTTGATCTTGGTTTTAGCCTTATTAAATATTTATATAATCCTGCTAACTGAAACAGAGACTTGTATACATAATAACCCGTACCAGCATTATTTTTTATTTTATGATACTGTAAAAATTAACACTGCTTCTTACGGCTGAATGAGAAGCTCCTGTATACAGTATGTCCGCCTTGTCCGTGTATCAGCTATAACAGCGAAATAGCTCCTGTGATCATTTTACACTACATTACTCACTCATCTCCTTATCTTATTCAGGTGGAAACATCCTAATCCACCCATTATAACAGAGTGAGAAAAGGATGTCCTATTCTATTTAAACTTTAAACTATGAGGAAGTGTTCAAAGCTTCTTTTGAATTTGAGAATTCTGGGCCTCTGTTAAACCTCTAGATGTTTTAGTATTTTTGAGCGACGTCTACATAATGGCACAGTCAGTTTCACAGCTCTTTAAATGGGTTGAGGATGGTGAATTTAAATGTGATATAAAACACTGTTACTTGCAACTGGCACAAATGTTTTGTACTGTACTTATTGTAATGCATTCTAATTAGAATAATTAATGAGAAAGAAAAGGGTTTGCTACATACAACACAAAGTGACAGAATAAATGACACACGATGGTTGAAGGAGTGTTAGCCATAAATAAACTGTGCATGCTGTCGATAAAACAATATACAGTTATGTTTTCTGTCTCACAAAGCTGATATGACCAGCCGGAAGGAACATCAAGATGACAAGTTCAGAAAAAGCTAATAATGATTTACAGACAGAAAAGCTTCATATAATTTATATAATACACTCTGTAAAACTTGCTTTTCAAAAATAATTATTGCAGAGGTTAATTAAAAAAAGTCCAATTTAATACATGGTAGTTCTGTGAGCGCCACACTCTAAATATTTTATATCTTACAACATAATTCTACACGTCACAGGACCAAAGACATGAACATGTAGACTAAGGATAAAAAAATTATGAAAAGTACTTCACTCCCAAATATGAAGCAATGCTAAAAGGTGAATTTTCAATGCGGAATTACAGCAGTGCCCACAAAAGACAACTAATCAACAGGTTAAAACATTTGGGTATGATATTAAGAGTGGTCTAGCTGAAGATGGTCATTAGGGCCTCCAAGACATTAATTGCTGGAAGTAAGACTTATTTTTTTGTTTAATGACACATTTCAAAATTCTACCAAAATTCCACAAAGTGCCTTAAAATAAACTTTATTATTTCCCTTTACACTATGAAAATTGTACCATCTCCTGGTGAGTTATTTTGTAAATTTTAGTTCTGTCTTGCACTAGGGAGTTGCAAATAAGGAAGCAGGGCTTCAAAGCTTTAGACTCCATTCTGAAAGCCCTAAGAAACAAGTTTAAAAAAAAAAAAAAAAAATCTGATTTTGTGCTGCCATAATCACCACCATCACTTTCTGACCTTGTGCTGTCTTTAGTAGCTGCAATAAATTAAGTGCAAAAAGGCAAATCAGAAAAATTATAAATATATTTTCCTTAAGACAAGAAACAATTAACTTCCTCTAAGACTGATTCATTTCATTATAAAATATACTGTGCATACAGATACAGTCTGTAGAGTATACATGCTCTGTAAAATTCCAAAGCCGCTAAGCCATTTCTTAAATATAAATGGGCAGTAAAGCTACCTGCCCAATCTAATAAGCAGCAGGATCCAAACTTTTCCTACATGTGAGAATGTAATCACATTTCCTTCAAGTTACCAAAAGTCTGTCATTGTTTTCACTTTATTAATTTTATAAAATTATAATAAGCATTGTAATGACCCGTGGATGCAACAAACGGAGGAATGGATCTAGTACTCGGCAGAAAGCCCGATAGTAGTGAGCACTGTAAAGTAGTGATGGGAAAATTGTGCCATCTCCTGGTGAAATTTTATGTGTGGCTCCCAATTATTTTGTATATTTTACTACTGTCATGCACTAAGGAGTTAAAATGAGGATTGCTCGCTCTGCAAATAAGGAAGCAAGGCTTCAAAGCTTTAGACTTCATTCTGAAAGCCCTAAGAAGCAGGTTTAAAAAAAAAAAAAAAAAAACTTTCACCTTAAAGTGGAATGTATTGTAAAAAGCTTGTGTACTTGGCTGCTGTTACACCTTTCTATACGTTGCTATGTAATGTATTGCTATTTCAGTCATTTTTGTTAAGTTGGTGTTTTTGTGAATGTAATTTCTTATTTATTTGAATTTGTCACTGAGTGAATAAGGTTAAATGCAATTTCCAGTGTACTGGCTAATAAAACTTAACTTACTTTCTCAGGAGAGATGAGCTCAGTGTCGATATCCATAGACCTTGGTCTCAGTTTAATGGGTTTATCTTTAAAAATATCCCCAAAACCAATTCCTTTGATCTTCTTAGGCTGGATTTCTGCATTAGAAGAAACACTTCCCCCATCTGATTTTGTGCTGCCAGAATCACCACCATCACTTTCTGACCCTGTGCTGTCTTTAGTAGCTGCAATAAATTAAGTGCAAAAAAGAAAATGAGAAAAATGATAAATATATTTTCTTTAAGACAAGAAACCATTAACTTCCTTTCAAGAGTGATTCATTTCATGATAAAATATACTGTGCATATAGATATAGTATGTAGCGTATAAATGCATAAACACAACTGGAAATAAAAAATGTGACATCATTAACATATATATCAAGTGTCCATCTTGCGCGTCGTGAATAATGACTGCAACATAAATTATCTAGGTTTAGGGTAATATCTGCAGATATAGTCCAACTCATATGTTACAGCATAGGATACCGAGGCTCCATCTTCTCCCCACTTTAGTAAACTACCTGCTTAGCCACAGAAGTTTCTTTATTCTCCATTAGCTGCTTGGTGTCTTTGGCCTAGATGACTCTACCCACAGGCCTGAATATCAGAGTTGTTTCTGGTAATCCTGTTAAAGATGAAGTGCCGTATGTTTTGTTAATAGTCAGAGTTTAGACTTTGGATTGATTTTTGTCTGGCCACAGTTTGCAAGTATAAACCTATCAGGGGCACAAAGCTACCAACAAGATGACTGAAAGAATTACTGGGGCATGCAAACCAGTCTATGAAAAGGGACAATGACTCTTTAAAATTCCAAATTCCCTAAGCCATTTCTTAAATATAAATGGATAATAAACCTACTTGTCCAATCTAATTAGTAGCAGGATCCCAACTTTTCCTACATGTGAGAATTTAATCACATTTCCTTTGAGTTACAGAAAGTCTGTCATTTTTTCACTTTATTCATTTTCTAAAATCATAATAAGCATTGTAATGACCCATGGATGCAACAAACGGAGGACTGGATTTAGTATTCAGCAGAAAGCCAATGGTAGCAAGCACTGTAAAGTAGTAATGGGCAATACTGCTCATTTTCTTTTCAATCTAAAACCGGGTGATACGGAGTCCAGTATTGCCGATATAGATACTGATCCCAATATTGATGGAGCCAGATTGTTGTCTTACAAGAATGGTTAATCTTCTGTAAAAATGTACAGTATTTATGGGCATCAAAAAGTCACATTTTAAAGACTTTGCATTAGTATACTTTTACATATAGTAACAAAGATGGGATTTCTTAGGTTGTTTATTAACAGAAATTATTAAACATGTTCAGTTCTTGCAAACAATCTGTGGAACAACAAACTTAGCGTTACATTTTTTACTCAAGAAAAAAAAAGGTAAAAAGCATTGTCTTTTTTGGCTCAAAAAGTTGCATTTTTATTTTTTGCTGTAAAACGTGCAAAACACTAAAAGTACGCAGTCAGAAGTGTAAAAAGTATAGTAATGATGCAAGTACTGAGTGAATGTCACTTTCAGATTCATCAGACGCATTTTTAGTTCAACCATCCTTTTCAATTTCACTGACTGAAGACAAATTCACTTCGTCATCACTGCTCGTATCACTTTTCTTATGAGATGCTATTATTACCAGGCATGCCTAAAGGTGAGAGGAGAAGACAAGGCTATATATACCATTGCCCGGATAATGCGCGGAACTACTGATTTTAGTACTTACTACTGAGGACCATGACCTCAGACAAGGAGGTGCCGATCCTCATACCTGCTGCTTTATACCCGGCAGCAAACCATCCCAATATGTGCTAGAGTTCACAGCCCAATGAAGCCAGCAGGACTATATCATCTGTGAAAATCAGTGATGTGATTCTAAGGTCACTGAACTGGACTCCCTCCCCTCTCCAAATAAACAAAGCACAGCCCTGGTGGAGTGCCATACACACTAAAAACAGTGCAGATATTTTTCCAAGTGTGTGGACACAGCTCTCACTGTGATTATACAGAGACCAAATAGCCCTTATTAGGGGCGCTGGGAACCCATACTCTCCCAGCAACTTCCACTGCAACCCTCAAGGAACACATTCATACATCTTCTCTAAGTCAACAAAACACATGTAGACCGATTGGGCATACTGACATGCTCCTCCTGAATCCTCATGAGGGTAACGAGCTGGTCCACTATTCCACAGCCTGTACGGAATCCACATTGCTCCTCCTGGATCTGAACTTCCACAGTTGGGCCTGGCATAAGCTTTTAGAGGGAGGCTGAGGAGTGTGATCACTGATAGATGGTGCATAACCCTCTGTCCCCCTATTAAAAATGGGGACCACCACCTCGGTCTGCAATTCCAGAGACATAGCTCCCGATGACCATGCAACACTGAACAGGCGTGTCAGCCATGACAGTCCAACAATGTCCAGAACCTTCAGCATTTCTGGGAGAATTTCTTCAATCACCAGGGTCATGCCATTTTGGAGTTGCTTAACTACCTCAGTGACTTCCCTCAAGGAAATGAGTATTGATCTCCCATCAACCTCTGGCTCTGCCTCCTCCACAGAGTGTGTACCCATCTGGTTCAGAAGCTCCTCAAAGTGTCTTTCCACCACCAGACAACATCAGGGTCAGTACTTCTCCACCCTCGCTGACAGCAGTCTGGGTGAAGCCATGCTTTCCCTTTCTGAGTCACTTGATGTTTTTCCATAACTTCTTCGAGCCCAATCAATAATTGCTTTCCATTGGCTGACCAAGGGCTGCAGCCCTTTTAGCCTGTCAGCACCTCTGTGCTGCTTTGGGAGACCGTGCTAATCATATACGGAAAGACTAATTTTTTTAAATATTTATTTCAGGAAGCCTATCCAGGTGGATGAGTCAACCTGTGGTATTTCTATTCCACAGTTAAGATCTTCACATTTATAGCTTTTGGATGTGTATAAACATGTAAAATATTTAAGGAAAATATTTCTTTATGTTTAGTGAATTTATTTCTATCTACAAGTTTTGTTAATTTCCATGTCTGCATTCCAAAGAAAGTTCCTCTTGGAGAGGTCAATAAGTTGAACTCTGCTTGCAATCAGGGTATGTTTTTTTCTTTTTTTTATTTTTAAAAGGGGCAATACTTGCCCACACTAACTGAAATCCAGGGATATAAATACATCCTGTAAAATGAGCAGAACAACACTTTACTTGATCAGAATAGTCATTATATTAGTCTCATAGTGATGCCCCAGGTGCTCACAGCGTTGACATTACCTGTTTTCCAGGACATCGATAGTCATGTGCTGAGATGGGTTACTGCAATGAGAACTCAAAACTAGGTAAGTGCAAAAGTGCATGTTCATTTTATTACAACAAAGCAGTGTCCAGTAAATAGTGCAGTGAAGTCAGTAAATATATTATCCAATAAATAATCCGTAAAAACAAGTACTCTTGGTGTGAGTTAAAATCATTAAATTAATAAATCCAAAAAGTATGTTAAAATCAAGAATAAAACCAAGAAGATAAAATAGGGCTCCCTTTCATATCTGCCTGTGAGCCTCTCACTTGTCTCACACAATCACCTAATTGGGTCTTCTCAGCAGGGCTGAGACACCAGCAAGTGCAATCAACCAATACTAAACTTAACTACCTTAGCTACCTCAGCCAGTTACCACCATGACTCCTAAAGCCTGGACTCCATCATCCTACCACCATCCCAGGCAAATGTAGGATGGTCTGTAAAGCCATCAGCCGCTATTGTTCTCTCAACACTGAACAGGAGTGTCCCGCCCCTGGACCACTGCTTCTTAGTAGAGGCCTTCCAACTGCCTTGTCTCCTGTAAAACACACCAGCCCACACTCCCTATCCTCCAGTTTGTCCCTTCGGAAGCACCTTTATTGATTTCTCTCCCTTTGTCTCTTTAATTCTTCTTTTTCTGATCCTCTCTCTCTTCCTACTCAGACTCTTTTCACACTTTGTGGGTCCAGGAGCTTTCATTAACGACCCACGAAGTGTCACTGGGGAATGGCTGTGCTGGTTGCGGTTGCACTTTAACAAGCAATCATCCAGTTTCCCCATTAAAAACTCTGTACAGCTTTTCACTGGCTCACACCCACATCTGACATGTCTGAGCTACACTGTTACACGTTATACATCCAATTTATGTTCTTATTTTAAAAAAAAAAATACGTATGTGTAACTCAAACAAAACTATTTTCTAATAAATTTGATATTTTGGCCCACTATCAAAACCGATTCTAGTCAGAAATGGAATGGTGAGAATTCAACTTTCTAAAATAACAAAACAGAGCAAAAACAACTAGCCCTTCAAATGAAAAAAAAAATTTTAATTATGCAAACTACCTTTAAGCCAGATCATTGACAAATTTCTGACAAAATATTTAAAACCACATGGGTAATTAGCTTCTTTGGTATTATAGCTTACAGACTTTGCCACAATGTATTAAATAACCTCTGTCTTAGATGTATTATATCCCATTACCTTCTCTCATGCTTTATCAATTTTTAAATTCATGTACTGATTGTTAGTATAACAACTAGTTTTCCACTTTAAAATTATTTAAAAGGTATCCTCCATGCACTCCTCTCCACACAGATCTGAGCCTCTATCTCTGTCTTGACCTTTTCCCTGTAACAGAAGGTCTCCTGAATCTCTAAACCATCTCCTCTTCATTTCTCCTTACCACACGTATCTACCACTTCAATCCAGCTACTTTAATTTTCTTACTGAACTTCACCAGTCCTGCCCGTTTCCTAACCTCCTCATTGCTCAATCTATTTTCTTAGTGAGACACCCAAAGCCCACCTCAGCATTCTTATTTTAGTTCTTTCAAGTTCCCCTTCCTCTCTTTTCCTGACTGCTCACATTTCTGGCCATATTACTGTTTATAGCATCTTTATCTTTACTTCCTTTGGCATTCTTAATCACCTACCACCGTGAATGCCTCCCAGGATTTTTTACATGCTGCCCTAATTCTCTCTCTCCTATTTCCACTTTGTAACCCCTTTCTTGTGACATAACTGGGTTATATTTAAACTCTGTCTTCTTCAGGTCTAAACCTCTCTATCTTGTATTAATAATCTTTTCCCTCCTCCTCTGCTTCCAACCATAACTCATTTTCAACCTTCAGACTCGGCACATGGTGACTCAGTCACCGTTCTCTGCAATTCCTTTTCTGCTATGCCATAATCATTAGGTCATCCTAGAATTCACCTTCATAGACACCCTTACTAAGCTCATCCACCACTCTGACAAACAAGAAAGGCATTAAAGCCATACCCTGATGTAGACCTACTTGCACGTGCATCATTTCTAAGAATTCCAGTTTTTCTGGATTTGTCCTCCTTAGACACCCCAGACATCCCTTGAAATTCAACTGCAGGCCTTTTTCAAATCTATAAGTGCATGTGATAGTTTTTGATTTTCTTCAACCTTTTCTCATGAAGTTGTGGCAGAATAAATAATCACATCTACTGTTTCATTACATTTACTGCTGCCTAAGCTGACACTAATGATTACAGATGGTTCTTTCTTTTAAGGCTAAATTTATAGCAGTCTTACTTAGAAGTGAAAAATTGTTGAATTAAAACATTTAACTCCTTTGAAGACAAAAGAACAGAATCCTGGTAACTGCTACAAGATTGTAAGACCTATTTTTATGACTTGCTATTTAACTGTGCTATATTACTAAGGCTCCATATTAGTAATGAATTATAAATGAAAACCATGAAGGAGTTTTAGCTACTGTATGTAGCACCATTTCTGTTCCTCAAGTTCATGCTGTATCTTTTCAATTTCATTGCCAGTAATATGCATACAAAAATCCAACAACAGTAACTAGCATCTTGTCTTGAAGAAGCTCAAAAGTATATACATTTATTGCAATAGAGAACCAAACCTCAGACACAAATTCACCCACACAAGTTCTGAGTTTAAATAAATATTTTTACATTTAACAAAATATATTTAAGATAGACAACAGTTAACACAAACCCAATCGCAATTCTTTACTTCTCTCTTCTGAACAGACAAGATGTGCCCTCTGTCTCTCCCAACTCTGACTTGCCTGAGCAAGATGGATCAGCTACTTTTATGCTTGACTGGAGAGTGCTTCTGGTTCCAGAACTTTGCACCCAGGAACCACTCCTGGGAGAGGCTAACCAGCCATAAAATACAGAAATCCTCTTCTGCCAGTACCTCATAATGGCACCTGGGGAACCCAACAGGGCTACCCTTCAGAACTACAGTTTTCATGCAGCCTTGCAGGTGTCTACATCTGAGCACTCCACCTAGCATATGGGAAAGTGACCGCTATTCTTGGGAGGCAGTCTTCCTTCGTACATTCATTGTATCTTCCTCCCAACTGAGTAAGGGAATACAAACCATCCCAGCTGGGATGCACATTTGTCTGCATCGCCCATGGCCTCCCAGCCAAGTCAGGGAGCACTCTCCATTCTAGTCAGCATGATGGTCCATTCATTACATTTATCATGATATACGAAATGTGACATTATGGTTGTATGAAACACCTCAGATGTGTTTATCTTCATCTCTGAATCTATGTTCCATATAAACATCATAAAAATATATTATTCTTTTAGTTTGGTGAAGGTTTAGCAGCAAATAGAATTTAATCCCATCCTTACCATGGGATTGTCTCTTCCATGAAATAAAAATTAAAGGACATCAGAAAGCAGAAAAAAAGATTGGAAGCAAAGACGACAACATCCAAATCTTAAAAAATACATATAAAACATATTTTAAAGGGCGGAGTTCTTGCATGAGAGTGAGAAGCTCCTTTCTGGTATTGTCTGAAGGTTCTAAATATTTCCTTATGTTGTTAAGTGCTAGACTGTTCTAAGGTGTTTCAAACAATTTGTAGCAATGTGGAAATTGGTACTTTACGCCATCCCTGAACTGGATTAAGTGAGCTTAAGAATGTTGCATGATGTGTAGTATAGCAGAGTTAGGCTGATTACTCTATACATGTGTTTTAAAGACAGCTTTGATTTCAAAAGTTGGATTTTCCTGAGCTGAAAGAAGTAACAACTAGAAGCTGATGACAGTGGAGTTTCAATCTTTAATATAAAATGCTAGCAAGGGATGAAACTGGCTGGAGATTTAATACACTTTCAGCTCATTAAATGCCAGTTTTCTTTCACTTTGTAAAATATGCATTGTGATGCTTAAATAACAGCTTTCTTTATAATAAAGTGGTTGAAGGGCATTTAACGTTAATTCCATCTGTACAGTGTGTGTGTGAGACCGGTCCTGAAAACCAAAACAGGTTTCAGCATGGCTCATCAAAAATGAAACACAAATAAAGATCACAACAGATGTCAAAGGCTCGCACCATGACATTTATAATGCTGACACATAGTAAATACACTGGGCACAGCTTTCTGGAGAGGACAGCACTTGAACTGGAGTCAAAACACTTTTTTTTTTTTTTTTTTTTAATATAAGAGATCTAGCATAAACATATGATTGAAAAATCTGCTGATATTTTAATGAATCATGGCTTTTTGCAAGCTCCAAGAATATTATCTGAATATTTTGTTACATGTTAGACTTAAATGTCTTTAAATCTGTAAGTGACAAACTAAATTAAACACATTTTCTCTTAATGCAAACACTTTGTTTTATCTTGTATCACTGTCTCATGCATCACAATGACTACTGCAATGCTATCTTTTTAGTAGTCAAACCTTAAGTACAAAGAATACACTAACAATATAAATTAAAGTACAATGGGACAATTAGGAAAATACATTTAATTGTGAACCACAGCAGCTCTCCCGATGCAAATGATCCACAATCAAGAGCCATTAAAAATAACATGCATGGAAATCAATGAGTTTGGAAAACTGCCTTGCTCAAATATCCCCACATTTAGGACTATCTGCAGGTCTCTTTTATACATATTGTACTCAACAATTGTATTTTCTTAATCTGTAATTATGGGAAAAATGGTGCACACAAATGTCTTTTCAGTCTTATGTTGGTCATACAGCTGAGCTACATTAGTGCCAAAGAAATTATCTGCATCTCAACTTTTAAAATCAAGCTGTAGACATACTTCCTGTTGTCTTAAACTCTCGAACTAGAGATGTCAACACTTAACTTTGTATGATTAACTTACTTTAAAGTTTTAAACCAAAAAATCTTATCAATAATGTTATTAATTTAAATGTACATTAGGACATTTACTTGCCTTGTTGCACTATAATACCTGATAAAGACTTACTCTGGGTTTAATAAAAATGATGCCTATTCAACAAGGCTCAGATTAAAAGTGTTTCAGTTGAAAGTATGATAAGGTTTGCTGAAATGTCTGTAATGCTACACTGAAACAGAAAAACTGCATATTTACAATGCATTACCGCAAAATAAGAATGCCACTTTGAAGGTCTGACTGCAAAAACCCACCATACTGGCAGCACTAGCAAGGAAAAACTGCGTGGACCAACTGATTTTTAGACTGCATTAAAAGCAAAAAACTATACTGCAATAATGTGACAACACAGATGATGATTGGCAGATTAAATCGGTGGAACTACAGGCAACAAAAACTTTCAACACAACATACAGCTGACAGCCTTTCTTAAAAGCTAATTGTGCTGTATAGTCATGGAAAGAAGTCATGTGCACTCAAGATAAATCCCAAATCATTGAGACTACTAATTCACTGACACCTGTGAAATGGGCCTTGATAACATGGTTCACTCATACACTGCCAATCTTAGTTAATGGTGGCGAGAAGCTTCTAGAGGATGCCCTGAATATCAGTGATGTCACAGCGTGTGTTCTTAACTGCCAGCCTAACAGATAACAACAGGCTGTGTACATGACGAGCTTCCTAGCTTCTGTTGATAAACAAACATGCATAAAATACTTTTTAGTAATGTAATTAGACAGCTTTGTAATCTAATGTTAATAATAATCTAATAAATTGTTACATGCATTATGTTTGAATAAAACATTTTGTAAGAAATGTATTCTTGAATTATTTTCTGTATCATTAGGCAGGGCATCTCTTTTTAATGATTGACTATTATTAATCAATGAAAGATAATCAACAATTGATTATAGAATATAATCAAGCTTTGCATTCCAAAGATTAACATATATAGTGAATCAAAGGCGAAGACCATTCTTTTATCATAGTGTCCTTTAATTTTAGCTCCTGCTGAGGCTGTCCTTTACTAATTGCAACAATCATTTTCAGCACAAATGACTCACTTTTTTCTTTTCTTGCCATTCTATGGAATATCATGGAATGGACATTTCATTTTTATATCTTATCTTTTAAAAACTAACTCCATCCCAAGGCACTTAAAAAGTAGAGTTAAAAGTACAATTAATTACTCAGCGTTGTGTGTCACATCTGAAGCAGGAGCAGGATAAGTGACTTGTTTTGGGCCACAGAAGGCTATATCATATAGTAAATGATAGACATTTCTAAGATATAGTATTATTCTATACTGTATATAAATAAGTTTGGTGTGACAAAAAACATTACTTTAGTTCAGGTTAAAGTGTATGCATTTATTCAACAGGTTATTTTAAGATTATATAGTAAAGTGAAAGATGCTCCTCTGATTTTTGCTGGAACTGACAATTTAATGAGACAGATCCCATCAAACTTTAGAAACTGGCATTCAGAAGTCATAATATCGAAAGCTTGCTGTGGTCTCTGGGTGGATCCCGTTACCCCAGTGCAGTGACATAGTGCTAAAAAAATGGCACCATCCTTTGAATGAGATGTAAAACTGAGGTCCGGACTCTCTGTGGTGATAAAAGATCCCAGAGTATCTTTCAACAAAGAGTGGGTGTATCCCAATATGCTGGATAAATTGCTCTTCACAGCTTTGTCATTCTGGCCCCCAAACATCCCCAGTCTCTAATTGGCTATTTATCTCCCTCACCACATTCACCACCTAATAGCTAATGTGTGGTGAGCTTACTGCTGCAACCATGGCTGCCATCTCATCATCCAGGTGGATACTGCATATTGGTTGCGGTTGAAGTGACAACCCACTATCTATGTAAAGCGCTTTGAGTAGCCAGAAAAACAGTACAGAAATGTAATTATTATTATTAGTTTTCTTTCATAATAGCAAAACAATAGCTTAATCTCTAGTCTAGCTTCCATTAGCAAAACAATAGTATTCCTATGAATAACCTCGGTGGTTATTCTTTTTGCGAGTCTGCAGTGCAGGTGCATACCACTAATACAGTGGCAGGTGACGAATGCATACAGTTTCAATGATGAAATTAACTGAATTTCAATAATGACATCTCACAAAAAGGATCTTGCGGACAGCATTGAAAAAGCTATTATGCTATTTAACCTAACTGTGCAATAATATTTATGGCAGCAAATCTGAAAATTTGTAGGAAATTAATACACTGTGTCACACACGTGCACACAGGCAGAAGCTGAATTGGCCAAGTGAAGGAAATTCCACGCCAGGGGGTGGCAGGGTGCACTAAACCTTTCTTTGTTATCTCTGCAGACCAAATACAGGAAATTCTGCCTGATTCAACCTCGAAGACACTACTTATGGTTCCTGGGCCAAGACTGACGTCACTTCGGTTCCCTGCCTTAAATAACAGATCACTTGCTTCTCTGCTCAGTTCAATCTTGGACTTCATGAAATACACTTCAGTGTAACTTTTCATGCCCTTTTACAGCCAGGAATAATATACAGGTGGCTGCCCCAAATCTTTTAATATGCGTCGAGGATGATTATTTCACAGTGGCATAGTCAGTAGGATGACGGCTTTCTTGTTGAATCGGAAGGCGAACCTGAAGAAAGCCTCGACACACCATCGAGACCTCCAACCAAAGGCGGCTCATGTAGGAAAGTACCATTCCTACGTCACCGAGCTGGGGTCAGTCAGTGTGGGTCGGGGAAAGCTGGAGTGTGCTCCAACCCAGGAGCCATCCAAAGGCACTTGGGACCATGGAAAAGGGACCTTCAGACTAGGGCCAGGTTCAGATGGGAAAACATCAGGGACTTGTTATGGGCTCTCGGGAAAGGGGTCCGCTCCAAAGTTCCCCACAAAAAAAACTTCATTTGAGAAAGGCTGGGGTGCCCCGGTTTGGCAGGCAGAAAAGGTAATGGCCTGGGGTTTTAACCCTGAAAAAGGTACTAAAGGACAGGCATACCAAATATGGGCTAAAGTCGGGTGTTGGCTAAGGCCATATGAAAATAATACCAAACGAATGGTGGAGCAGGTAGCCTGTGCCCTATTGCTCCGAGCCCTGCCTAATAATATCGCCCAGCCGGCCTGAAGATGAACCGTTACAACCATGCAATCACTAGTAGAGGTGATCAACCAGTTAAGAGCGGAAGCAAACTTGGGAGATCCAAAACAGAACCTGTGTGAACCCAGACGGGCTTGCACCCCTACCGCTGAGTCCCATTCCCGCATGCCAGAGCTTTCTCTAGTGATCCCTGATGAACGGCGAAGTGCTCCGCAAAGTGACAAAGAGGCCTGCGAAGAGATACGGAGGGAGGGGTGGTGTGCTCTGGTTAATCCTCTGGCCTTCTCTCATACAGGAGTAGCAATAGTAAATGGCCGCAAAGTCCCTGGTTTATTTGATTCTGGCAGTAACATCTCCATTTTTGCTCACCATCTACTGTTATCGCAACAATGGTTCAAAACAATGACCCGTATAACCTGTATTCACCGGGACATCCATCACTATAAGTCCGCCGCCTGTTACATCAGCCATGATGGCATCTTAAAAAAAACTGGTACTGGCGGTACTTAAAGATCCTCCGTTTCCCATGATACTTGGTAGAGACTGATCCGATAATAAAATCGGTATAACACTTGCTACTCCCAAACAATCAATAGGTCTATTTATGGACGCTGAAACAGCGTCCTCAGCTTCCTCCACACCATGTTCACAGCCGGAGGAGAGAGAGAGAGCTCGGCCTCTAATAATGACGTGGAGACACCTGGGACATCGTGTAGCAATATGCCAAGCCGGCCCGGGAAGAAACCACTCTACCTTGAGGTAGAATCCAATCCTCTCACACGACAGCAATTTCAGTTTAAGCAGACTCCGACTTCTTTTAAAAGGGAGCAATGGAATGACGACTCCTTTAAATTCAAAACAATTTAGTTGTCCTGGTAGATGGCCATCGCACACTACATCCCATGCCACAAGGTCCCCACTTTGTATTAAATAACTTTTTGCATCAGGTAGCAGAAAACGAGGGGGAGGTAGGTCCCTGCTGTTAGTACTGTGGACTTCCCGGCAACAAATCTGTGAACTAGCACATACCCACCTCCTGGGAGCCCACCTGGGCCCAGAGCAAACATTAGAGCATATTAAGCGCCAGTTTTTTTAGCATGAGATTAATGAGGAGGTCCGCCTATTTTGCATGTCCTGTCCCGAATGTCAATTGTGGCAGATTCC
The DNA here is from genome assembly GCA_026402145.1 of Polypterus bichir lapradei. Lineage (NCBI taxonomy): Eukaryota > Metazoa > Chordata > Cladistia > Polypteriformes > Polypteridae > Polypterus > Polypterus bichir. Next base: position 12,417,593 of record JANRMT010062834.1, read on the forward strand.
TAGGAGGGACCACGCTCCTCCAGTTTCCTTACCCATTGATGGATGTACCCTTCCAACATATCAGGGTTTACCTGGTGGGACGCCTAGAGCCATCAGCAAGGGGACATAAATATATAATGGTCCTGGTAGATTATGCTACCTGATATCCCGAAGCTGTTCCATTGCGCTCAGCCACATTGAAAGCTATCGCATAGGAGTTGGTAGAGGTCTTTGTGCGAGTCGCCATCCCTAAAGAAATTCTAACTGATCAAGGGATGCCACTTACGTCTGAGATGTTCAGGGAGACGGCCAAGTTACTTACAATAAAACATTTAAAGACCTCGGTATATCATCCTCAAACCAATGGTCTAGTAGAGCGGTTTAATCAGACCCTCAAACAGATGCTGCACAAGGTGGTCAATGAGGATGGGAGGAACTCAGCTTCTCCCCCTCATCCTTTTTGCATATCGGGAAGTCCTACAAGCCTCCATGGGGGTTTCACCCTTTGAATTATTATATGGACGACAACCCTGAGGTGTACTGAATATTTTAAATGAAGGTTGGTAGGAGGAGGCACTCCCCTCTACAAATATACTAGAGTATATTGTGCAATTATGTGATAGATTTCCTAAAATTCAACCTATTCTTAAATCTCACATGGAGAAGGCGCAAGCAGCCCAGGCCCGTTGCTATAACCATGGTACGTCTCTACGGGAGTTCCGCCCGGGGGATCAAGTCATGGTGTTGGTTCCTACCTCACATTCTAAACTACTGGCACATTGGCAAGGTCCATATGAAGTTAAGGAAAGGAAGGGGCTGGTCGATTATTTGATTAAACAACCAAATCATCGACCCAGAAAGCAGGTTTATTACATAAATTTGCTGAAACCGTGGAAGGAAAGGGACACTGATCCTTCCTCCAGACAGCCCCACTCACTCTACGCTCATAAATTAAGACCTTAACTTCAGTACTTATCTGACTTGCCTACAATGACAGGAGCTCAAAGCAGTCATCCAGTCTGTCCCTGAGGTAGTAAGTGAGACACCTGGTTGTACATGAAATTTTGATGAAATCCAGGGTCAGAATCTGAAAAACGCCCATACAGACTTCCCACAGCAAAAGAGCAGAAGTAGAGTTGGAGATCAAACGAATCATGGAGCTAGGTGTGACAGAGGAGAGTTATAGTCCCTGGTCTAGTCCTATCAAATTGGTCGGCAAGCCTGATGGGAGGTGGAGGATTTGCAATGACTCCCATTGGCTTAACCAAGTCTCCCAATTCGACGCATATCTGATGCCGCTAGTGGACGACGTCCTCAAAGGGCTAGGACAAGCCAAATTTTTGACTACTATTTTTGACTTGAAATGACAAAGGGGTACTGGCAGTTTCCCTTAACGGACTCCACAAAGGAGAAGACTGCATTTAGCACCCCTAGTGGACACTGGCAGTATTGTGTCCTTACATTCGGGTTGCATGGGGCACCCACGACTTTCCAGTGTCTAGTGGAAAAAGTGCTCCATCCTCATAACTCGTATACAGCTGCCTACCTGCATTGCGGTCTTTAGTGGAAGCCAGTGTTTGTATTAATCCGAAGAAATGTTTCTTTGGATTGGTCGAAACCAAATATTTAGGCTACCTAGTAGGCCGGGGTATGGTGCGGCCACAGTGTTCCAAAGTTGATGCCTTATTGAATTGGGCCCGTCCAATGACCAAGAAGCTGGTTCAGGCCTTTTTCGGTTTGGCAGGCTACTATCGTCGGTTTGTACCCCGTTTTTCCAAGACGACGCCCTTGATTATCTTACAAGGAAGAAGAAACCAAATCATGTGGTATGGTATGATACAACAGAAGCTGCATTTAGTGACATAATGCAGGCTCTTATGTCAGCTCCAGTTTTGAAAGCACCTAACTTCTCTTTGCCATTCATCCTCCAGACAGACACTTCAGACACAGGTCTTGGAGCCGTGCTGAGCCAAAGTGTCGAAGGAGTCGAACACCCCATTACGTACCTACGTTGGAAACTGTTGGAAAGGGAAACCAGGCCTGCAGTCATGGAGCGGGAGGCATTGGCGATTAAATGAGTGATTACTCAGCTGAGGTACTACCACTTGGGTCGTGAGTTCACCCTGGTGACAGACCATGCGCCTTTACAGTGGATGCATTACACAGGGACTCGAACCCGGGAGTCACAAGGTGGTTCTTGGACCTTCAGTCATACAAGTTTTTGGTTGTTTATTGTCAGGGTGTCCTGCAAGCCAATGCTGATGCCCTTTTCTGGAGTCACAACCTCTCAGCCAGGTACACCTGACCCGATGGGTTTGGGCTAAGGGGGGGGCGTGTCACATAAATGCGCACATGTGGAAGCTGAATATACCAAGTGAAGGTAATTCCATGACAGGCCAGGGGGTGGCAGGGTACACTAAACCTTTCTTTGTTGTCTCTGCAGAATAAATATGGGAAATTCTGCCTGATTCATACTCAAAGACACTACTTCCGGTTTCCTGCCCCAAGACTGATGTCACTTCTGGTTCCGGGCCCAAGACTGATGTCACTTCTGGTTCCGGGCCCAAGACTGACATCATTTCTGGTTCCCTGCCTTAAATAACAGACCACTTCCTTCTCTGCTTAGTTCAATCTTGGATTCCATACAATACACTTCAGTATGACATTTCATGCCCTTTTGCAGCCAGGAATAATATACAGGTGGCTGCCCTAAACCTTTTTGTGTGTGTCAAGGCTGATTATTTCACAACTGATAGTTTTGCAAATGAGGGACCCATGCAAATATACACAACAGCATACAGAATAATCCTATCATTATAACTTGCAAACATGTTTCTAATTTAGTCATGAAAACACAAAAAATTCTTCAAAATATATTTTTTCAGATCCTGACTTTACACATACTTTTCTTCCAAATATTAATTAAAATATACTTTCAGCATCAAATATTTTTAACAAATATTCTTTACTATTCAAAATATGTCTTCATTTTTGTGTTTTCATGTGAAATTCATTTAACCTGAACATAAACGATGTGTTATCTTAATAAAAAAACAGAACAAAGATCTTTTGGCCTCAATATTCTCGTTTTTCTGCTTTTTAAACATCTGGTTATAGGCATATTTTTACTTGACTATAACCTAGATGCCAGGAACAGTTATAAAGTACAGTAACTCTGGGATTGTGTTTCAAGATTTCAATCATTTTGGAAGTTTTGAAAATTATCAATGATCATACTGCAATTATGCACAGACTAAACAAACCAGCTAAAACTGCAGGAAAAAAAAAAACAACAGCGCCACTTAAATATTTTGTGACGATACAAAAAAAAATGACAATTACTAAAAACACACTGTATCATACACAGAATCACTAATACAAAGTTTAAAAAATATTCCCACAAGAGATTAAAGGATTCCACCCACTGCTTCAAGTGAAAACACATAAATAACAGTAGTATATGTATATTGCATCAAACTAACATCTGGAGTATTGCGGGGAGTTCCGCATTGAAGTTTTGTATATGTTATTCTAAATATATTGTGAGGATGTTTGTTCTAGGTAGTCTGTTAAAATTTTTTGTTTTCCTTCAGTTATTTAACGTTATGCATAGCATAGCCTGAAATCAGGACTGTGCCTGTCACCTAGACATCTGGCCACCCTAGAAAATTATAGTGACAGTGAAATAGTGAATCATTATAATGTGAAAGTAATACTGAACTGTGAGCTTGGTTAAGTATAAGGTAAACAGCATTGACTAAATGTTAACTTTCTCTGAGCACATGGGCTAACCTGTCACAGGGTACTTCATTCATATACAATTAAGCCTTTGATTCTATTGTTGCATTTTATACTTTTACTGTGCTTTGGGAGGAGGAAGGCGCATGCAGCGGTGTTAGCACACACCTCGTTGGACTTGCTTATAAGAAAATTGCAGTCCTGCGGCGCTCAAAACGGCAGCAGTAAAAGTGACTTCCTACCTGCATGCACAATCTGCTGGTTTTTCATTAACTTGTGGTTGAGGACCTGTTTGCCACCAGTAGCGACTACCGGAGGTGAAAAACAGGACAATTTACAAAATATACAAGTTAGTGCAACTGCTGTCAAAGTAAAATTGAAACCATGAATTAATTCGTAACTTAACTTGCAAAGAACATTTCTTTGTTTTAAGTCAGACAAGTTTGTAAATTCGGCAATGCTTTTCTATAGGAGAATATGAAATTTGTAAAACTGTGTACAGCAAGATCTGTTCAAAATATTGAAATGAAAATTGAGCTGCCGTGACAAATTTCCTTAAAGAATAATTGTGCCACATTTCAATAAAATCTGTCTATCGGGGGTTAAGTTGTTTAAGCAGACATGCAAACAAACAGACATGGCTGTCGTAATAAGTGCTTTGCATATTATATGCCTAAAAATGATTACCTTTATAGATAACTAATAAGGAGTCTGCAGATATGTAGTAGATCAAAATATTTTGTTAATGTAAATGAAAATATTTATGCAAATAGCCATATACAGAGTGCTGTAAATATTAAAAGGAGTTAAAACATATGTACAGAAAATAAGGTGTCATACTGTATAACAGTCTTTAAATATCATTAACTACTCCACAATGCAAATACAATTGCTATAAAAAGATTACCAATGAAAAAATGTTATATTCAAATAATATGGTAAACACCAATGACATTTTTCGATAAAATGTGTATGATGATAGAAATACTATAAAACAATTCCATCAGCACAAGTTCTTTGATGGCCTACTTGTTTTTGTAATCTTTTCCTCCTGAGTAGAAGATGCATCTTCTGATTCATCACCAATCTCTTTAATAAAGTTGGAAGGAAACATTCCTGTTTTCCCATTGAGACAGCCTTCCCACCAGCCCTCTTCCACCTATAAAGTAAAACAAAATGTACACATCACTTGTAACTGAAGAAACCTGAGAACCTATAGAATGCGCAGTATGATGACCCATTACCAAGGTTTTTTTTTTTTTTTTAAACTTATGACACACTGTTTATTCCTGATTAAATTCCTATAAAACCCCGTATTAGTATATAATGCAAACTCCATGAACGTGAAGTCCACAAAATACCCTGATAAATGTGTCTCAATCTCCTACATTAATACATACATGTAGTATTCTAATTATAAATCCAAACAGCTAATAAATCAATAAAGACAATAATAAAATATGTACATTTGACAAGGAGTTCAGCTTTTTACTTGACTTTTACCTGCATTATACTGTTACCAACAAGTAACCAGTTTAAACACATTAGTGTAACTTTACAGTAATTCTTATTAAGATGAACCTCTAATATTTTTTGATGACAGCAGGAATTAGATTAATGTTTGTCTCTGCTTGAAGTAGTTTTTTTCTAGAGTCTTTTTTTAATATGTTAACTTTTGTTGCTGTTTGAACAAATAGTACAGGGGGCTAAAAGAAACATTTGCCAAAACTGTCCTATTTCCTGTCTCTGTCTGACACAGCTGCCACCATGTTTCACAGAAGGCTGCAGACAGGCGTCAATACAGTTCTCACTGCCATATCTTCTGGAATCCTTTTGAACAAAAAATGTCAAATTTGGACTCACTGGTATATAGGACTTTTTGTGACTAGTTTTAACTCCATTGTTTGTGTTTTATCTTCTGTTTGTCGTCTTTTGACATGAATTTTCCAAGCTGCCCATCAAGACTGTTTATTAAGACGTCTTAAAAACGTCAATGTAAATACTTTAGTGCCAAATGACTTGGAGACAAATACAAATGGGAAATAAACTGGAAGAGTGGCCACATGTGGCTGCCTGAACCACTTGCACACTTCATTAATTTGTGTCTGATGTGCTGTTGGTGGAATTTAAGAAATACAGGGAATGGCTAGGGCGCTCCAAGGAAAGAACTTTATTGTATTGCTATAGTGATCTTGTGAGATAGAAGACAAAATAAATTCTTGATGTTTATTTTGCATTAATGTTTATTTTTTATTTACTGCTGTGTCTAAAATGAATGTCAATAAAAAAAAAAACTAAATAGATGAATGGAAAAACATATACCTGGGAGAAGGGCAGGCTCTTGCAATACAGCCTAAGGGAGATGCCTGTCTGCTGAAGGGAAACCAGCACCAACAGAAAGAAAAATCAGTTCAGTTGTCAGGTTTATTGTATGGATACATTTCACATTTTCTGTTGTAATGTGCTGGTGAGTGATGATCATTTTGGATAACAATTACAAACAAATGGACTAAACAAAATGTTAAACAGGAAACGTGGTTAATTGCACTAACACAGCAAAGAGAAATAGTGGGTCTTTTAATAGAACTTTACAGAAGTAAGTCCGTATTCAGGCTCATCTTCTTAAATTTAAAAATAGCTACAAACTAACAGGCTTGCTTGAAAAGGTTACTGATGCTTATATAAAACTAGCTGTGTAAGCCCGTGCTGTAAAAAGCCTGGAGTCCTAGAAACTATTGAAATTGTCAGAATAAAAACTGAAATGTAGAGATGTCAGGTAATTTGAAAGGAACTACTCTGGGCATCTCTCTCCTAGGAGGATTTGTTTTGCTGATGTGCTCACATCACTTAAGCATTAGCTGTGAGAGGAAAAATAAAAGGGGATACCGCTTGCCGACGTTAGCGGCTAAGCAACTTTCTCTTTCTTCTGAGGTTTCATTTTGTTGATGTGCTGGCCCCGCTTGTGTTATTAGTGGCTAAGCAAGTCTTCTATTTCCTCGGAGGTGGAGCCCTTACCCCAACTCCACCTCTCACTTCCAGGCCAGACAGACACACACACACTTCCACGTGTAGACGTTTATATATAAGACTAGCAAAATACCCGTGCTTCGCAGCGGAGAAGTAGTGTGTTAAAGAAGTTATGAAAAAAAATAATGGAACATGATTGTCAATGTAATTGTTTTGTCACTGTTATGAGTGTTGCTGTCATCAAGGATTTGATTATCATTATTTCTTTCAATCAGGTTCGTATTTGGAGGACGTGTTGTGTTCAAGTTACATTCCGTGTTTGTCAACCGTTGTAAAGATAACAGGTTTCATTCATCGAAGTGTTCACTACCCAAAATCGCTACTCGTGAATCTAAGATGTTTAACAGGCATTCCCAGTATTAACTTGTGGATTTGCCTGCGAATATTTAGCGGCAGCGTGTGTATGAACTTGTGGAATTGCCTACGAGTATTTAGCGACCGCGTCTGTATGAACTTGTGGATTGGCCTGTGAGTATTTAGCGGCAGCATATCTATTAACTTGTGGGTTTTTCTGCGAGTATTTAGCGACAGCGTCTCTATGAACTTGTGGATTTGCCTGCGAGTATTTAGCGACAGCGTATCTATTAACTTGTGGATTTTTCTGCAAGTATTTGGCGGCAGCGTCACAAAGTTGTTTCCATCTAGCTGCATCAGAAAATGTACCACGACGTCTGACACACCTCCTTTTTACTGTTTTCTCACAGCTTGGATTGTTGCTGTCATAATCAGTTTGAGTTTCATGGTTTATTTCAATTACGTTAGTATTTGTAGGACTTGTTTTGAAGTGACATTTGGCATCTATCAAGCGTTGTAAGCATACAACCGGCTTCATCGATAACTTTGCATCCAGCTTTTGAGAGTTGAAACATTAATAAATATCAAAGTGTCCACTACTCAAATCATTACCTGTGAATCTAAGATGTTTAAGAGGCATTGGCAGTTCTCCAAAGGTGTAAAATATTTGGCCATTTCGGTACACTTGAAAGCGACAACCGAACAATTCAGCGGCAGCCATCAACTCGCATGCAGAAGCATAGGTGAAGGGCTTAAGCATTTCACTCTTATAGTGTTCCTGTGTAGTATGATTATTTCCTGTACCGTCATCAGTCCACACCTTGAAACTGTCCCAGTCATTCAATACATAAGACACAATGTTCCTCCAGATATCAAGATTGAGCCTGATATGGCCGTACAATATGTAACACAGAGAATGTAAAAGTCAGGCGGCATCTCCGGGCATTAAAACCACTTGGTAAGTGACAGTTCTTTGATCGATGGTGATCACCTCGAGAGACATGTTAATGGGGGTACGGTTGGAATGATAAAGGAAATGGGTACCTGAACAGTAAGCTAAGTCTAAAATACCTACACAATAACTATAATCATAATAAACGAACAATAAAACAGCGGAGAAGCCATGGATTAAATAAAAAGGCTGCAGTTATCAGCCGGGAGACGTGAATACCGTGGCGAACCAAGGAAGGGAATGAAGAGACAGGAGTGAAGGACGGCCTTATATGGGTAGGCAGTCAATTACATGGGGGATTGGGGATGGGAGATGCAATACAGGCAGGCAGCCAACTACATTGGAGGCATGGTGATGGAGGACGCAATGCCGCAAGGAAATAGGTACCTGAACAGTAAACTAAGTCTAAAATACCTACACAATAACTATAATCTTAATAAGCGAAATATTAAAAAAGCGGAGAAGCTGTGGATTAAAAAAAAAGGCTGCAGTTATCAGCAGGGAGATGTGAATACCATGGCGAAGCAAAGAAGGGAATGAAGAGAGCGGAGCGACGGATGGCATTATATGGGCAGGCAGTCAATTACGTAGGAGGCAAGGGGGACACAATATAGGCAGGCAGCCAACTACGTGGGAGGCGTGGTGATGGGGGACGCAACGCCGCCTCACACGGCGACCGAGCTGCAGGCTATGAACGTATATATGTACGTAAGTAGGATTCAGTTATGACCATTATGCGTAGAATTTCGAAATGAAACCTGCTTAACTTTTGTAAGTAACCTGTAAGGAATGAGCCTGCCAAATTTCAGCCTTCTACCTACACAGGAAGTTGGAGAATTAGTGATGAGTGAGTGAGTCAGTCAGTCAGTCAGTCAGCGAGGGCTTTGCCTTTTATTACTATAGATTTGTGGATGATAATGGTTTAGTGAACTATATATGGTTTTTACTTTGTAAAATGACAACCGCGGTCAACACAATTTTAGGTAGTTTAAATTTGACTTTAGTTGAAATTTGGTTTATATAGCACAACTTGTCATTTAATACAGGTAAATTCCTCAACTGTCCAAGGTTCTATTACTCTTGACTGCAGGGTATTGTTTCTGTCCTGCAAAATGTGGACATACACATTTATGAGGAAACATTAAAATTTTTTTACTTTGTCACTTTGTTTATAAAAACAGACACATGAATGCTGGATATTAGCTTTTTTGTGACACTACACAGCCAGAAATTTGATACAATGAGGTGTGCAAAATGACAGGACCGTAGATATTATAGTATAACAGACGACCTCTCAATCAATGTATAAACTTTGAGAAGCCCAAGCTTATTCATAAACTCATTTATTCATTTTCATTAATGTGTAAACTGATGCACAGAACCTGGATAATGGTTAACTTTTAACAAACCAACATCTGATATTGGGTACTAGTTTGCAGTTACAGTGCCAGTTGTTCTTTCAACTAACTCTTACTTGTAGGCCATGGTTTAGATGTGGTTTAAAAGGCATAGATACATGGCAAAGGCAGTTCTTTAAAACTGTACCTGTGTAGGACTCTATTCAGCAAATACACATGCCAACATGAGGAGACATAAACATTAAACAAAAAAAAAAAAAAAAGTGTCTAGGATAGCATTTGAGCCCAGTGCACTAACCACAGTGCTACACTAAATATGTCAGTAACACACTCACCTAAGCAGTTAGCTTTCAATACAGCTTTAAACATTTCTCAACTTATTAAAATAATTACTGAAAGATATTCATGCTATTTTGTCATCTGATAACCTGGAATATGAAGAGATGGCTTTAATTTTTAAAAGTAAGGAAAAACAAAAGTGGAAGTTTCAGAAATTGCAGCAGTCAGGCGTACTGTGAAGAAAGTCATGGGAAAAAGGAGAGATGACTTTGGCATTTTGCATTAGGACCAACCCTTTGGAAATGCATGGGAGCTGTCAGTGGAAGAACAAAGACCAAGAGAAGTCAGAGGGCAGGTGGAAGGACTTGGTGTTAAGAGATTTAAGGATGATGGGTGTGATGGGCAGAAGATGCTGCTTACAGGAATAAATGCAGACACCGATCCAGATGACCAGCCCCAAACAAATGGGAAGTGCATTTAAGTTAAAGAAAAGATGAAGAACACAGAGAGTTTAAAAATAAAAAAAGTAATTTGTTTGCTTGATGTTTTCAAATGTAGTTCTACTTTAACATTAGCACTACACTTCTTCATATTTCAGGAACTAGATTTAAATGACTGCATATTAAACTATTGGTTCCTTATCATTTTACCCCCTACTGGTGGTTGTGAGGGTAGGGAGTTGAACGGGAATCAGAACGTTGCTGGTTCGAATCCTGTAAAACGCCAAAAGTGACTCTGCTTCGTTGGGCCGTTGAGCAAGGTCCTTAACCTGCAATTGCTCCATCCTGGGTATGACGTTAATCTACACCCAGCCCTGCATGTAGGTCCTCCAACCTGCAGGGAAAAACCTGGGTGTTGGTGGAAGAATTGGCAGCCACCATAAAAAACTTCACATTTGTTCCATTCCATCTGAACTAGTGTAGTGCTGCGGTATCACCCATTGCATGGCTGTACTCGGGTCCTAATCTGGGATTGTCATGTGGTGGGTGCGGCAATGCACTGTATCAGCACATGCTCCTAACCTCCTTCTCCTCCTTCCTTAGTAAAATAATTATTAATTCTTCTAAATCTTTCTTCCTTTTTATAATGAGCAATAACTACATACATATTTATTACTAAATGATAGAACAAATTTACATTAACAAACCACAAAATGTGAACAAAGATAGCTATCATCAATCAATAAATTAAAAATTTTCAAACAAAAAAGTAGGCAGCATTTCAACTAATTTTGTAAATTCATTTATCAAGCGATTAACTTGAACAACATAACAAACGATGTGGATCTGTATGACTTGGCAGCCAACAAATGAAGAAAGCAACCCAATAAGCCAAATCCACTCATATTTTGTTAAGGTTTTATTTATTTATTTTCACTTCAGTTTTTTTTTTTTTTTTTTTTTTTTTTTTTTTTAAAGTAAGTCCCTTTTGGAAAGCCTGACTTCAACAATTAAAAGGATACTTCATCTGCTTGCAATTTTATAGTTCAATTTTATTGAAAAACATACATTAAATGTGAAATGGCCTTAGGCAATGACAAAAAAACAAATGATCAGATAAAAACTGGATGGATGATTAACTTTAGTGCAATGTTTAGTCAACAAATTACATTTTTCTTTACTATTATTCATTCATCTGCCCATTTTCAAGCACAGACTATCAATTTCAAAGTAGTAATGACCTGGGGCCTCATGTATAAACGGTGCGTACGCACAGAAATGTTGCGTAAGAGCGTTTCCATGTTCAAATCGCGATGTATAAAACCTACACTTGGCGTAAAGCCACGCACTTTTCCACGGTACCTCATACCCTGTCGTACGCAAGTTCTCCAGTCGGTTTTGCAGACTGGCAGCACCCAGCCGTCAAAGCAGTGCTACTGTTCCTGTGTGGTTTATCTTTCACAGCGGATCATCTTTTTCCATATTACTCTTACTGCACCACTCGGAGCAGCTGATCGGAAAGAGTATTATCGGTATACAGCATTAAGCACATGCTGCCTATTAAACTGCTTCTCACACGGCAAACACTTCAAATCCTTTACTGTAGGGACATCGCGGTTCAGAAAAAGTTTCATCCCAAGAGCTCTAAACGCAGTCAATCAGTCCATCAACGGCTCCTTGTAGACCTGTTTGTACTTATAAGTACAATCACCTCACTGTAAACTTGCGATACAGTTATAATATTGCATAACCTGAGCCACTTTATAAAGCGCAAATTTACATATGATGACGATATAATTTTTAAGATGAATTGCAGCAAAATATGTTTATTATATTATACAGATAAAACTTTATTTAAATAATCTATATTGTTAATAATTAAAGGACACGGTGTCGCTATGCTAGCAAGGATCTGGCGATCCGTTCACGGATTGTTCCTGCATGCCTCGCACTTTATGATTCACTGGGACTGGCGTGAAGGATAGGATAATTAAACATGTACTACGAAGATATTTCAATGTTCCTTAAAAGTTTTGAAGAATCGGCGTTATAAGCTTACAGATGGCTTAACGTCTATTACAGAGCTGATTGTGTGGCGATTGGGTATTTGGAGAAAGAAAAGGAAGGACAGGAATTGGAGGCTAGTACGTTTGAAAGAGGCAGTACTGCTGCAATAAATTATTTTATCGAAGGTCACGCACAATCACTGCACCACCGTGTTCCCATGTTTAATAACATGCTTTAACTCCTGTCATCATGAAAATGATATCACGTATACATCTCAATATTTTAGTTATTTAGAGAGCTGTAATATCATGAATGTAATGGATTCTGTGTCTTGTTGGAGGTAGAGAAAGTCTGTTTAAGAAGCACGTAGTGATTCACACACATAGAGCACATAGAACATCAAATACAAAACAAAGCATTTAATGTACTACTTTAGTTATGATGTGATTTGAGAAACTAGTAAATTAAACAATTTTAAGATGAAGTTTGTGATGTTCTACTTTAATGACCAAATAAACTACGTGATTAAAGTTGACATTTTCTGCTTTTTCCCCACTGTGTGCCTATTTTTTCTCTGTAGCCTAATAAGCTTTCATATGACACTCAGACGGTGGGCTACGACTCGCCTTTTCATGGCGACTTTGATATGTGACTCTTTTTTTATTTCGGACACTGTGCGACCTTGTGAACTTGAGTTTTCGAGTTTCTCCGACACGCTATGTCACTCGATCAGCTTCCTTTTCTTGTTTATACCACTGTTTAAACCAACAAATAATACATTTTTCCTTGCCTCCACTTGGTATGCGCTGAAATTGTTTTGTTTTTCCTTGTGGTTTTTCCATTGTCTTTTCACAAAACTCTGAGCTTAAGGACTATTAATATTGATTTACATATTCAAAGAGGCGTAATTCTGGGAGGAGTTGGGGCGGAACACCAGGCGCGTGCACGTGTGTTACTTTTCACACTAATGAGGATTTATGTAGTGGAAGAACTTGAAAGTTTGCGTATGCATCTGGATTTTTCCATGCATATGCACATTCCCACTTTTGTGCTTATGGCATGTTATAGTGCGAGTTCTACGCAAGGCGTTATACATGAGGCCCCTGGAGACTACTCTGGTACCTTTAAGCACAAGATAGGGAACAAGCGGGATGAGAAGCCATTCCAAGATAAAGCACAAATACACACTCACTCATTCTAGTCCAAATTATAGTCACCAACTACCCAACATGCACATTGCTGGGATATGAAACTCCAGCTGCAGACACTGGAAGAAAGTGTAGACTCTACTCTTAGGCAATGAAAACCACATTCCCTGCTTTTTTTTTACTGCATAGTTACACTCCTGCTAAAAGTGTCTTAAGTGAGCTAAGTAAGCTCCTTTGAGAAAATGAAGGGCAAAGTCACTGAAATTTGGGAGAAGGCCTACGTCCTCCACTGCAATAGTGAATGGGTGGGATTCATATTTTAGAGGGACTTTGCTCTCAGTTAAAGACTCCAGTTAATTATCCAGGACATCACTAAATACTGCAGTAGGCCTGGATCGCTATTATAATGATACTCAGGAGTTAAGAAGGTCTAAGCAATCCCAACAGGTCACCACTTACAATCAGCCATATGAAGAAGAAATGTTAGACTTTAAACCATTTTCCTCTGCATTCTACTTGTAGATTTCTCATGTATTAGGGGTAACTTGTGGTTAAGGGCACACTGGCTGTTTAAGATCTATAATAATAAAAGGCAAAGCCCTCACTGACTGACTGACTGACTGACTGACTCACTGACTCATCACTAATTCTCCAACTTCCCATGTAGGTAGAAAGCTGAAATTTAGCAGGCTTATTCCTTACAGCTTACTTACAAAAGTTAAGCAAGTTTCATTTCGAAATTCTACACGTAACGGTCATAACGGTCGATAACGGTCGACAACATCCACCATGTTGAACTTTCTTATTTATGGCCCCATCTTCACGAAATTTGGTAAGCGGCTTCCCTGCGCTAACCGAAACCAATGTACATACTTATTTCGGTGGCATGACGCCACTGTCAGCCGCCATATTGAACTTTCCAACGTCACTAATTCTTCAACTTCCCATGTAGGTAGAAGGCTGAAATTTGGTACTTATTTCGGTGGTATGATGACACTATCGGCCGCCATATTGAACTTTTACCGGAAACCAATGTCCGTACTTATTTTGCTGGTATGACACCACTGTCGGCCGCCATATTGAACTTTCCAACGTCACTAATTCTCCAACTTCCAGTGTAGGCAGAAGGCTGAAATTTGGCAGGCTCATTCCTTACAGCTTACTTACAACAGTTAAGCAGGTTTCATTTTGAAATTCTACGCGTAACGGTCAGAACGGTCAACAACGTCCGCCATGTTGAACTTTCTTATTTACGCCCGCGTCTTCACGAAATTTGGTAGGTGGCTTCCCTGAGCTAACCGAAACCAATGTACGTACTTATTTCGGTGGTATGACGCCATTGTCAGCCGCCATATTGAACTTTCCAACATCACTAATTCTCCAACTTCCCGTGTAGGTAGAATGTTTAAATTTGGCAGGCTCATTCCTTACAGCTTACTTACAAAAGTTAAGTAGGTTTCATTTTGAAATTCTACGCGTAATGGTCATAAGGTCAACAACATCCGCCATGTTGAACTTTCTCATTTATGGCCCCATCTTCTCGAAATTTGGTAGGCAGCTTCCCTGCACTAACCGAAACCAATGTACGTACTTATTTCGGTGGTATGATGCCACTGTCAGTCGCCATATTGAACTTTTCAACGGTCTTTGTTACTTATGGACCCATCTTCAAGAAATTTGGTATGCGGGTTCCCAACGCTAACTGAATCCTACTTACGTACATATATACGTCCATAGCCTGCAGCTCGGTCACCGTGTGAGGCGGCGTTGGGTCCCCCATCCCAACACCTCCCACGTTGTTGGCTGCCTGCCTATATAAGGCCGTCTGTCGCTCCGGTCTCTACATTCCCTTCCTTGCTTCGCCACGGGATTCACGTCTCCCTGCTGATAACTACAGCCTTTTTATTTAATCCACGGCTTTTCCGCTGTTTTATTGTTCATTTATTACAATTATAGTTATTGTTTAGGTATTTTAGACTTACTTTACATTGTTCAGGTACCCATTTCCTTTATCATTCCAACCGTACCCACATTAACATGTCTATCGAGGTGATCACCATGGATCAAAGAACTGTCACTTACCAAGTGGTTTCCATGCCCGGAGATGGCACCTACCTTTTCCATTCTCTGTGTTACATATTGTACGGCCATATCAGGCTCACTCTTGATATCCAGAGGAACATTGTGTCTTATGTATTGAATGACTGGGACAGGTTCAAGGTGTGGACTGATGACGGTACAGGAGATAATTATACTACACAGGAGCACTAGAAGAGTGAAATGCTTAAGCCCTTCACCTATGGTTCTCCATGTGAGTTGATGGCTGCCGCTGAATTGTTCGGTTGTCGCTTTCAAGTGTACCGAAATGGCCAAATATTTTACACCTTTCGACAACTGCCAGTGCCTCTTAAACATCTTAGACTCACAGGTGAAGATTTCAGTAGTGGACACTTTGATGTTTATGAATGTTTAAACTCTCAAATGCTGGATGTGAGGTTATCGATGAAACCGGTTGTATGCTTATAACGCTTGACAGATGCCGAATGTCACTTCAACAGAACAAGTCCTGCAAATACTGTCATAATTGAAACAAACCATGAAACTCAAAAAGATTATGACAGCAGCAATCCAAGCTGTGAGATTTGA
Organism: Polypterus bichir lapradei; assembly: GCA_026402145.1. Taxonomy (NCBI): domain Eukaryota; kingdom Metazoa; phylum Chordata; class Cladistia; order Polypteriformes; family Polypteridae; genus Polypterus; species Polypterus bichir. Next base: position 12,433,461 of record JANRMT010062834.1, read on the forward strand.
AACAAGATTGCTGTTCACATGGCCAACTGTACGTTGCATGCTCAAGAGTAAGCTCAGTGCACAGCTTTGGTCATATTACAACCGGAGGGCCGAACTCAAAATGTGGTATACAAAGAGATCCTTAACAAATAATTATTGGTATATTTTCCCTCAGTTTAAAAAGGTTTTAATTTCTTCTTAATAAAAATTTTAAGTCAGTACTTCGCCGCTGCGAAGTGCGGGTATTTTGCTAGTTTCTAAATAATTTAGAAAATGTATGCATGGTGTAACATTCAGATCTCATTGGTAGACTTAGTTGACCAGTTTGAAAGTTGGAGCATTTCATTCATTTCATTAGCTACTTCATGAAAGAGTCATATATCACATTTCTGCTTGTTAAATATTTAACAGTGAGTCTTATACAGTGACAATAAAAGAATTTCAAGAATTACTAGACTACATTAAAAACTTGATTTTTAAAATCAATTTACAATGTCATGTTGTAAAAAAAAATCCAGTTAAAAATATTGCCATAAAAATTGTCTTGTGTAGTTTTTAAATGAACATAATGCAAAATTTGTATGAGCTATTGTATAAAACCCATCCTATATCAATATAGTCCTCAACCTATGTGGTAGGCGAGTGCTGTCTTTTTAATGCCTCATTACAGCGTCTCCCAGGTCCGGCTTGGTAAACTTTTTGGTACACCATCACTTTTAGGTCAGTTTTCAAATTTCAAAATAAAAGAATATACTACATTGAGGAACTAAGACGAATGTTAACAATCTATACTAATAAAAGGCAAAGCCCTCACTGACTGACTGACTGACTGACTGACTCACTCACTCACTCACTGACTCATCACTAATTCTCCAACTTCCCGTGTGCGTGGAAGACTGAAATCTGGCAGGCTCATTCCTTACAGCTTACTTACAAAAGTTGGGCAGGTTTCATTTCGAAATTCTACGCGTAATGGTCATAACTGGAACCTATTTTTCTCCATATAATGTAATGGGAGTTGAGTTCGATGGCCGTGGGGGGTGGAGTTTCTAGTGACATCATCACGCCTCCCACATAATCACGTGAACTGACTGTCGACGCAGTACCTAGACAAGGAAGAGCTCCAAAAAGCGCTGAAGAAAACATGCATTATACAATTGAGAAGGCAGCGAAACAATAAGAAGCGAGCGAGTCACACATAGAACCATATTCATGAGTGCAGCTACTTCGGAAACAAAGCACGGTGTAAACCTAAAGTTTAAATTAAGTTCATAGACAGGCTGCCGCTGGCGTTTGTCATGCCCACGGCTAATGCGGGATACAAGTTTAATGAGA
>JANRMT010062834.1:12439774-12474698 GCA_026402145.1 Polypterus bichir lapradei
AAAACAATTACTTTGACAATCATGTTATGTTATTTTTAAAATGTTTCCTTTTCTTTTTCATAACTTCTTTAACACACTACTTCTCCGCTGCGAAGTGCGGGTATTTTGCTAGTTATTAATATTAGGATAAACGTCTTAACATTTCATTTTAGTGTTCGTTCACAGTAATCAATTAACAATGTTCTAAAACCTCGGTAAATCCTTAAAACTAAATACAGGAACAGGCTCAGCTTAGAAGCAGAACTTCACAACCATAAAGCTGGCTCAGCCTTCACACTGTCTTTGACTTTTTTTCCACTTTTTTGACTTACAAAAAGCCATATGTAACCTGTGACATACTTTGCAAATTCTTTTGATCTGAATTTATATGACTCGTAACAGTATAATTTTGGTAACTTAAAAATATGCAGATTTAGGCTTTCCGTTTTTTATTCCATGTCAAGGTACACCACTGTCCTTACATTAATAAGACAATTCTTTTAAAAAGCATTTGCTGTACATAAGAAAAATTAAAAGGCACAGAACCACACAAAAAAATGTAATACAGCAAGAATTTAAAAAAATATCATCTTTAGCTGTCACTAATAAGAGTGCAGCAATTAATTTAAAACCACAAAAAGACAGTACTTCGAAACATGTCAATTCCTGGAGGAGGTATGCCAAGAAAAACTGTTGACAACCTCAGTCCTAGAGATAACAAACATCATTTGATTGCACATGAATAATAGTCTGCTGTAGTTAAGCATTTATTTTGATCAAAAGGTCTACTATACTATAATCTCTCTGAGCAGACCCAATGTTCAAAAATCCTTAATGAAAACCAAGGTGGTCACGGCAGAATCTTGACTGATTTGTAAATAGGTTGCTACCTCATCGATAGTCCATCACCCATTTGCCAGAACCATCATACAGGCATGTTCAATGTTTCCAGCAGCAGTACATGTGGACATACAACATCTAGTTTCCTTGAGGGTGTCAAATTTCACTTTGAGGAATTGCGGGGAATGGACAGATATATAGACATTTAAGAACAGTAAGTATAACAAACTTGCTGTATTTCAACAGCCAATTAACATGCAACCTGACAGCATTTTCTACATTTAGTAAGATCAGCTGCAGTCTCGGACCATGTTTTTTTTTTTTTTTTGCTTTTTCCATCCTATTGTGGTACATAAACATGACAAACATTGAACAGATGAGCAGTTCTTCTGTCTGCATAGTTAAAAACATCCTTTTTCTTTCTTTCCCTATGGAAACGTCATATGCATTGCACTCCCAGCTCTGAGCTCATTGATTGTTGCTCACACATTAGGTTACCATTAAAACTAAAATAAGCAGGGAATGTCACCAATGCTCACAGACTACTGTAAACAACTTGCTAAAATTCGAAAAATAAAGCCTATGACTGAAAATCACTGGAAAAGTCATGCAGTGTGACTCTGGCTTTAGGCAAATAACACAGGCAAGCACAATTACACCACTGCAGCCAAACATATAGCAAAACTAAAACATTTTTGACTGCACTGTACTGTTTTTGTCCCCATAAACAAAATGAAAAGGATTATTATAACAAAGACAGAAGTGCTAAGACAGGACTGCTACAATTTGCAATTAAATTGAAGAGGTGCTGGGGCACTGAGAACATAGAAGTGTAAAATTTAAACAATGTATTGTGCAATAATAGTATGTGCCAAACAGAAATATACAATAAATACATTTTTGAAAAGGGCTAACAGACAGGACAGCTTCTGAAGGGAGGTTAACACTTTAATGAGGATACCTGGGTAGAATATAAAGAATGGGGGTGGCACGGTGGAACAGTGGGTTGCACTGCTGCCTCGCAGTTAGGAGACCCGGGTTCGCTTCCCGGGTCCTCCCTGCGTGGAATTTGTATGTTCTCCCCGTGTCTGGGTGGGTTTGCTCCAGGCGCTCCGGTTTCATCCGAAGTCCAAAGACATGCAGGTTAGGTGCATTGGCGATTCTAACTTGTCGATAGTGTGTGCTTGGTGTGTGGGAGTGTGTGTGTGTGGGAGTGTGTGTGTGTGTGTGTAGTTAGGATATAGCAGGTTGGATAATGGATGGATAAAAAGGATGGAAAATGGACTTATGGCAGTGGAGGTCTGATCTGCTTTGAATATAATGTATAGTACCATTACATCCCTTACTGAGTTAATTTTTGTAAAACAATACAATGTATTTAAAAAAGTAAACAAACATGCAAAGAAGTAGCACAGACAAAAGTTCCAATACACATGTATGCATAATAACATAAAATGATACTCTGGATACGCCAAACCTAACCAATAATCAATCGCAGGAATATTTGCTCATAAATACGATTGGTGTTATAACTCAGTGTATTTAAAGTTCCAGAAAAGAAATCCCAACCTGACCTCATATTCTTTAAATATCAAGGGATAATTTAGATTATGGTGGTTATTGAACCATTAAGAGTCAATGATCACAATACAATTAGTTTCCAGTGCAGCATTTAATTCGAATTTTGAGCTGATGCAGAAAAGATTCATTGCCTGCAGGACAAACTGTGCTTGCTATATGAAAGATTGCAACAAGGAATTTCAACTTAACTTTTCAAATTATCTAAGGTAGTATCTAAAAGGAAATTGAAAAATTCATAAAGACAAAATATTTTTTGTGTTTGCACATTTTAATCAGTAGCCTGATAACAAGGTAATGCATTCATCTTTAGAAATATTGGACCAAAAAGGGTTTTGACTAATTCAGATAGTCTATTCAGCATTTTTAGTCACTTAAACAACTAGGTAATTAAGTACAGACACACATTAAAGAAGTATGAAAAGTGGTCTAGAACAAAAGATGCTGCTGCTCTAAATTATTTTTTCAAGTCTTTTCTTTGGCAATGATCATCCTTTATCTAGAATTCTACAGAATATCATAAATCCTGTCAATAAAAAGTATGTTAAAAATTCTATGGGAAAATCCTAGAAAAAGAGGAATGTTGGTATTATACGAGGGAAAAGATTTTTCCAGGACATCAGGTATCCCAACAAGCAACTGTTGATTTTCTGCTGACATCAGAGGGCAGGAAGGGCATAAAGGCCAGATTGCCATACCTGTACATCTGCTGTATATAGTGCCACCCACACCACACCACCCCACCAATCAAGGCCAATTCCACATGAATAGCACTAACTGTTACATGCCATTCCCTTATTATGCATCACTGAGTCTAGAGTTGAGAGTTTTGGCAAAGACTCAGTGACAGAGCCAAAAAAGGAGATGAGGTAAAGAGTGAGGAAAGGAAGTGAGAACTAGAAGGTCTGAGGCAGGTGGATTTACATGGCAATTGAGAGGCAACCTATCTGACAGAAAGGGAAACAATACCAAGGCCAAGCTCGGCAGCTGGAATTAGTTTTCCTCCGTCTTTTACTTTAATTTTTCCTCCACTTCCTGTGCTTATTCCTCATTTTCATTTTGGTTTTAACACACAATAATATTGTTAACTAGATCTCGGGATTTCTGCCACATCAAAATATTTGTTTATGTAAAAATTAATTTATATACATATTTATTTTCCCACCAATTTATATACTCATATAGCCTTTAATCCACTTAGTTAATCTGTTTTATGAACACACTGCAGCTAGTGAAACCCTATCCTGATAGAACCGGATGAATGGCAGAAACAAGCTATGGACTGAAGGTTAGTCCATCACAGGGCATACTCCCATATAAGGCCATTATAAAAAGAACAACTAATCTAACATACAAATGTAAATGTATAAGATGCAAAAAAAACAAAACAGTACATGGACCAAGCCCATATGGAAAGCAGGAGAACAAACTCCACACAGATAGCTGTAAGCAGCAGTACGTTTATTTATTTGATGAATCATCTAAACTATTCATGGCTTTTTTTTCCCTTGTACATTTTTGTTTTACTATGCATTATACATTTTAAAATGCTACCTTTGTGCCAATTTTTGAAGAGTAATTTAATATTCAAGACTGAAAATCAAAATTATTGTACATTTATCTTTTTTAAGCACTGGGAATGGGTTATGAAGGAAATGGTTAGTACCTAACTGCAAAATAACTGAATGTCTGGCTGCTGTGTCTCCTCGCAGAAAAAATGTTGACACATAAAAAGCTGCCTTTGCAACTAAAATTAACTATAAATTAAATTCCAGTGCTCTTCTGTAAATTTGCTGGCCCTCTCTAATAGTTATGTTTTTTAAATTATGCCTAGTTCTTAATAGTAAGCAGCTCAGTGATTTTTTTATGTGAATGCCACGTGTTGTGCCACATTGGATTTCTCATGCTTCAGATGCTCTGCCTCATTTCACTGTTGTGCTCACAATTATCTCACCACATTAACTTTGAGGGAGTACAGTATAATGTTTGCTTATGCCAATACAATATTCGTTGAAACACCAATTTCAAATATGTTCACTAAATTGGAGAAAGGGTTAGAAGGAACAATTTATGAAAACCACTTAGGAATCCTAGCGGACAAATACAAGTAGTCAAACATTTTTTTTACATTACTACTATTTAGGGACTCAAGAATATATTTTTCAATTAAAAATGATTTCTAAATATCTGTTTTGGTGTGGCCCTTGCCCAGGGTTTAATACAACCTTGCATCCAATGCTGCTGGGATAGACTCAAATCAACCAAGACCACGAATTGGATTATGCAGGTTTAAGAATATCATGTTATTCATATATACATATACAAATATACAGGACCGTGGTGCAAAATATCACTTTGTTTACCTCTTCATAACAGCACAGCACAAGCTCCTCACCTAATGTCCCAGGCAACACAGCATCAGTAAGCTGACTTATAGTTCTAACTATGCAACACTAGGAATGTTTGAAGTCTACCAAAAAAGAGTTACTCACTAATACCTAAGAATGACACACTTTAAAAGAACACCACCTCTTTAAAATTGTACTTAATGTGGGAGAAAGTGCATTGCTGGCAAGCATCCTGTTTATTACTTAAAAAATAATCAAATGCTACTACTGTCCTACTCTTACTTAACAAAAATGTGGAGTAAACTAGTTGTTCTGAATAAAGGCAAAACTCTGTGCTCCTCAGTTCAATGTTCTAAATTGTTATGGCCATGCAACTAGGTCGGAGCACTTTTGAAATAGCAAGGCTTGAGGGGTGCTCACAGTCAGCCGTGGTGAGTACCTACTGATAGTATTCCAAATAGGGAAACACCACAAAACAAATGTTGGATGGTCAGTACTCATCAATGTGACAAACCAATGGAGGCAATCCTGTCTGGTATGAACTAACAGAAGGGCAACTGTAACACAAAAGGCATTAAATAATATTAATGATGGCTACGGAAGTAATATGTCATGACACACAGTGCATCGAACCTGACTGCTTATAAGATGACGTGGCCACATTTCAGTCAAAGTGCCCATGCTACCCCTCTCCTATATAGAAAATGGCAATGATGGGCACACAAGCAAAGGAACTCAACCTTGATCTCATAAATCCCGTTTTCTGTTGCATCATGTGGAGGGATGGATTTGTGTGCACAGTTTACCTGGGAAAGAAATGGCACCAGTATTTACTGTGAAAAGAAGACAAGTCTGTGAAGGAAGTGAAATGCTTTGGGCACAGTTCTGCTGGGAAACTCTGGGCCTAAGCATTCATGTGGATGTTAATTTGACACGTTCCACCTACATTACCTAAACACTGTTGCAGACCAGATACACCCCTTCAAGGCAATAGCATTACCTGACAGAAATAGAATCTTTCCACAGAATATTGAGCCCTGCGACACTGCAAAGATTGTTTGGGAATGGTTTATGGGATATAATGAAATCTTAATCTAATAGGGTATCAGTGCAATAGTTGGAACAAGAATCCAATCTATGGTGGCTCCACCTCCCAAATTATTGACATTAATGGATCAACTGCCTTGTTCTGGTGCCAGGTACCATAAAACACCTTCAGTCCACGGCTTTGTGTGCTGGAGGAGCAGAAGCATTATAGGCAGATGTTAGTAATGTTATGGCTCATCAGTGTGTACAGTAAATATTTCTTCATATACACTATATTTGTTTGTATTTTCTATTTGAATATTATATCATGTTCATTCATTTTTTTATAATATACCATGGGCTTTATTTTAACAAGACTGTAACTGTGTACAAAAATCTTGACTTGTACATGGCACTGCTCTATATAAAACAAATTACAGTACAACAAACTACCCATCCATCCATTACCAACCCGCTATAGCCTAACTACAGGGTCACAGTGGTCGGCTGGACCCAATCCCAGCCAACACAGGGCGCAAGGCAGGAAACAAACCCCGGGCAGGGCGCCAGCCCACTGCAGACAACAAACTACATCTGGAATATTATACAATATTCAAGACATTAACAGTACTAGACAAAGTCTAGAGAAAACTAGGCACATTCAAGGAATGAAGGTCAAAAGCTATTAGCAAAGGTGAACTGATTAATCTTTTCAGCATAGGCAAATCAACTTGCAGACGGCACATGAAGAGACATCCAAATATTATACAATATTTCTAAATACAAATAACTGCAGATGCATAGAAACATTATTGTGGCAGTGGGTATGAAAAGCCCACACAGAACAGACATGAAACTAAACAAAGCAAAAAAAGTTAGGTGGCAATGCTTCTTAGTGTAGCATTTGCCCACCTGTAAATGCTATGTGATTTTTCATGTCTTAAACACATATCATTTGAATTTTACTAATATTTAATATTTATCCAAGAATTTATTCGCTTCCTGTTTTATGTTGCATATGTTTTATTAAATTCTTAAATGTGATGCCAAGAAAGGGATATTTAAAAGTATTGTGAATTCTTATTTCAAAATATATGCAAAAGTTAATTCATATGAAAGTTCAGAGAACTAATTTTAAGAACAGTATAAGACTAACAGAATTAAACAACAAATAAACCTGTACATTAAACAAATGAAATGACTACAATCTTACTGAATTAATCAAGCAAAAGCAAAAATACCTCAGCTAGAACTTCTATGACATCCCCAATCTTCAGCTCGAGTTCATCTTCATTTTGAGGGGTGTAGCTGAAAGCCACTTTACATCTTCTTTTTCTAAGTTTATCACCTGTTAACAGAAAAGTCAAGTGGACACAATTTTAAAATGTATTTTACATATGAAAAAAAAAAAAAAATCAAAGGTACAAACAATAACATTTGTAAATATTACAGAAGATAATACAGGTATTGTCTAATCCAAAAAGGACACAAACTGTTCAAATGCCAAATCTAAAAGTTACCTAACTACACATTAAATAAGGACAAATTTAAAAAAAGAATGGACCAGTAGCAGGTTAACAAACAAAAAAGGATATTATAACAATGTATGAGAAACAAAACATTTTCTAGAATGAGGTAACTAAAGTTAAACTATAAGCTGTGTACTTTAAATTTGTCTTAGACCTTCTGCCCAGCTTGTGCACCTGGGTAAAGCTTGCATTATCCAAAAGACATGGGTAAAGCTGGAATTAAATATGAGTTTCTAACTTTACCCAGGTAATCTTAGGTTTATTTACCTGGATAAAGCCCTGTTGTAACAAAATGTTACTTCGAATTCCAGTTTTACCCAGGTCTGTTGGAAACCACGAACTTCACCCAGGTAATGCAAGGTTTATCCAATTTTTGGGCTTTACCCGTAACATATGCATTGATCAGCACTGTTATGTAAATTCAGTTGTTTACAAAATGGACCTCTGCCCTTATTTATTTTGACCATTCTGATCATTTTGTAATACTGTAGACTGCTCTGATGAATGCTCCCTCTTCAGCATTTTGCTGATACAGCAAACAAAGAACACCATGCATAAGTCTTCCTCCTGCCTGATTACTGGCTCGAAGAGGAATTATCAGGCTTGTGTTGTAGACAATACGTTTCTTTCTTTAAATAAAATGTTTGATTTCTACCACACTTGTCCTGCATTCTCATCTGACTTTAACCATACAGCTCACCATTGAAATGCCCTGAATCACAATGTTTGGAGAAGTGATCTTCTAGCAACCAATGACAAGCAACTTTGTCAGGCCTTCTTACAGACTGAGTTACCAAACTACAACTGTACAATAACCAGCTCACTAGCTGTATGTGTTAAAGGTGAATGGTCATGAGAAGCAGTCACACAACATACGGAAGGAACGGAAAACACCTGTTGATAATGCATAGTATATTGCTATTACTGCAATGTAGGATCTACATTTCAGGTCAACAATAAGTGTTGCCTTTATTTTACCATCAATATATTTAAACAAGTTAAATTTGACTTTTTAAGGGGGTTTACAGAGTGTATTTTCATGATATAATGTAAATAGTATTTCAATCCAAACTAAAAATATATAATTATTAATTTTTATTAAAAAAAATAGAAGTAATAACAAGTAAATTGGACATGTGGACATCTTTTTAAAATGCAGAGTTTTAAAACTAGGGTAAACAGCCTATATTATGCATCCTAAACTTTTATTTTACTATAAAAACTGTACAGCTATAGAATTATTCTTTCCAATATTGTGACACTTCTGTTGTCTTAGATACCTAAACAAGTCTGCCAGTCTTTTACATTATATAAGAATCAAATGGCTTTGTTTTTCTCCAGAATTCTCACAAAAACAAAACTGAACTAAAAAACCTTCTATGATCAGCTTTATTAGAAGTTTAATTGATCAGAGAGGTTACAGGAGTGTATTCTGAATTAAATACATACAAGATAACAACTTTTTCCATTCTTGCCCAAAAGTAATACAGAATCACCATGGACACAATCTCATGACTGGCTATCATACACAGTTGCCACACCAAATTTTCATGAAAGAAATGTATACTTTAACTTTGACTGGAAGAAGCAGCCATCACAAGCAAATGGGACATACAGTATATTGGGAATCAATGCCATTTGACTTTAAGACAAGTGTGATTGTGTACCCACAAAATTATTCAAATTTACTGCTTGTACAGCCTAGCATTGTTTCAATATCAGTCCTGTCTGGATAATAATAAGTTTTACCACTGTATGTTTAAATGAAAAAAACAAAATAGATAAACAAAAATAATGCAAAATCCCTCTTAAATGGAGGAGTTGTATCTATCAGAAAACATAGGGGAATATTGATCGACAATGAAAAAATTACTCATTTTAATATTCCTTGATATTCATTATGTTCCTAAATGTTTAATTCCACAATAGATGGAGTTTTAGGACACAAATAGTAGTGCAATGGAAAGAGATGCCACCTTACTGGTCCACAGTTCTGACCGGATTAATGTTTTTGCTGTATCTGCATCCATGCTTTTCTACAGACTCTCCCATTTTCCTCCCACATCTCAAAAACTTGTATAGAATGTTAACTAAAGACACTAAATTATCTGTATGAAGAAGTGCAGACGTGTGCAGGTATGCCTACCTTGCACCTAAGCGTTGCTAGGACTGGTCTCTAGTCCCCGTGACCTTGAACTAGATTAAGCTGCTTTAAAAAAGCAGAAAAGAAAAACTAAGACTGTACTATAAATACTGCAAGTGCAAACCCATCCATATGCACACAATTTACCCAGTGTATACTATACAGGTATGTAATGTATTATTTCGCTATTCCTGTGAAGATAGGCATGATAGAGAAAGGAATTATACAGTCTGCCAGATTTGAGTATAAAAGAGTTCCAGTAGGACCCATTAGCATAGAGTGCAGAAATGAGCTGGTGGCTAAAGGTTTCCAAGGACATCATGCCACAGAGAGGTTGGACGGCACTACCTGTAAATATTATGCCAACATCTGCCTTTTTGGCATATTTATGGTACATTGCTTGCACTTAATAACTATCTTGTTCTTTGGAATTAAAATTAAATCTGTTACTGAGCTAAAGATAAATGTGAATGTAACACATTTCATACCAATACAACTCTACTTATTCCCTCTTGGATGAGCCAGATTACAGAGCCTGTCAAAGACAACAAAAATAGTTCAAAAACAACCAAGGCCTTGAAGTCTTGAAGAACATGAAACAAAGTTGTTACAAGCTGAAAACCACAGGGAAGATCAGTTTCTAGCTTAAAAGATATTTTGTTTCTAAAATACTTAAAAAAAGTCCCTGTACTTCATGTAAGTAAGGGAGAGAAGTGATCATACAGTTTTACAGGAATATTTACATTTGCATTTCTAAAGATCTCGATTATAAGAAACTTCTTAGGTTACTAGGATATGTGTTTATGAATTATACAGAAAGCAGACATGTTAAATTGTGCCTCTATTAAGAAGGAGAAAGACAACGGTGCTTTTTGGCTTTTATTGAGACACATTGAAACCATTAAATTTACACCATGTACTTGTCACAGCCTAACATTACAAAGATGCTTCAGAAATGTTCCTTTGGTTTTTGTGCTGCATATTCAAAACCTTCAGTGTTTGACTGCCACATAACAGAGTAGCCTTTATCGAGTTTTTAAAAAAAAAACTTAACAAAACCCTTTTTTAAATTTGCAAACACCAACACCACAAAAATATAGAGAGAAGGAAAGACTGACAATGGATAGATAGATACATTTGATATAGCACTTCTCTAGGCGCTCCTAGTGCTTTACATAGACATTGGGGAGCCATTTCAACCACCATCCACCTGGATGATGTAACAGCTACCAATTTTTGCACTAGTTTGCTTGCCACATATTAGCTATTAGATGGTGAAGGGGCAAGAGAGACAGTGAGCCACTTAGAGATAGGGGATGATTTGGGGCCAGAATGGACACGGCCATGATGATCAATTTAGCCAGAACATTGGGGTACACCAAAATTTTTCAGAGGATGCCCAGTAATTTTTTTATGACCACGAGTGATATACCGATCAATTGGCCACCAATCTACACCAGCCACTAATCACTACAAAAGACTCAATCAGTGATAGGTAAACTGGCCATTCACAAAAAAATGTAGTTTTCAAAATCTGCTTTTCTAAGCTTTATGGTAATTTGTAGTGCTCCTTTATAAGAGTTTTTTTTTTTTTTTGTTTGTTTTTTTGATGTGAACTTCCTGTAAACAAAGAGAAGCAAGGCAGACTTTACCAAAGAGACTGAAGACCAGAATATTAGCTTTTACATTAAAGAAAATGAAGTAATACGCTGGGAAAAGGGAATCAGAGAAGACATCCCGAACAATTAGATAAACAGCAAGAAAAGTTACTTTAATGAATTCAGAGCTTCTATTTTGCCCCTTAATTAAAACGCATACTGCTAGCCTGAGTTTGGATTGTGAGCAAGTTTGTGTTTAGCACTGCAACTTACATTTTCAATTAGAAAAAGAAGAGATAAAAGAAAATTTGAAATTGTTGCTTAGCAAAAATATGAGCTTGTAGCTTAAAAGTAAAATGTTTCTATTTTACGTGTAAATTTGTTAAGCATGTTAGCCTCATATCACCTTGATAAACATTTTTTGAACATTTAATAGATTATGGCTTTTTTAAGGAGTTGTACAGTGTCCAACCCTCAACTACAGATTTCCAATTATAGGTTCAGTTATCTGTGTTTTGAAAATATTACATAAAAAAATTAAAGATTCATAAAATGTAATTAACCGCACACTTGCTTGTTGAACTACATCCAGCATCAATGATCTCATTGTTCATTGTTTTTAGCATCACCAGCCACAGCCACCCAGCCAGCTCCCCTCCCACCCTTTACTCAAAATTACGCTACACCATCCACAGCATAAAAATTATCCATGCTTGCAGTATCTCTGTACATAACTTATTTTGTTTAATACATTAAATCCTCACTGTGGATTCGCTTATCAGCATTCTGCCAAATCACTGCCATGCACAGTAGAAAAACAAATTCTGAGAGGCTACTCGCACAGCAGCAGTAATAGGTCTGTGATGCCTTTACACCTCTGGGGGCTGCAAGCATGCTGCACTGATTCTACAAACGTGTCTACTTGGTACCAAGAGGCGTGGGTAAGCCATTGAACCCTATTCATGATGGGGGAGCAAAACTTGCAATTGTTCCACACAAACAAGGAATTCCCAGTAAGTGCAGGTGATAAGTGCACAATAATTAAGCCCCTGCTCTTTGTACACACCACCCTTTACTACTACCGATTAGATGGTTTAGTGAGTCACTCACAGCCTCTGGTGGAGCACTTAGAAGACGATCAAACATGATTATACAAGGAGTAAAAGACGTAACAAGTTTTCTGTAAGTGAACGTGCAGAAGAATGATTACCGAGCCTCGAGGGACAAGAGCAGCGGGCCAGTGAATCCACCTGACTCCGCACCCATGCACTGGCATCCCGCTGGAACCTAACTCCATTTTTCTCATAGAATCAATGGTTCTTTTGCATCTGAGTACAGCTTCCCTATCAGATTGTCTGTATATATAGGGTTTGTTATTATTTGCAGATTTCACTCATCTGCAGGGGGCCATGGAAAGGATAAGAGGGCAACTACTGTACTGTAGTTATTATCTGCTTGTGTGTGTCATATAGTGTACGTTTTGGTAAAAAAATTCATAATAAAAATGGAAACGAAATTGATAATTAGACCTCAAGAATTTGAAGGACTAGCTGATACACTGGAGAGAAAAAAAAAAAACACCTGTATAAATATAATAAATTTATATTTTAAAAACAAAAAAGTAGTAGGGCAAATAATAATTAAAAATTATTCAAAACCGTAAGTGCAAATATATTTACTTTTATGCAGTTTTTATCTGCCAATATCAATTGACTGAATCAATGTGTGAGAATATATACACTTTTTTTACCAGACAAATGGTGAAAACAGAAAAAAAAATGTAAAATGTGCCAGCTTGTAATTATGAGCAGCATTTTATTTTCTGTTATGCCATATGTAGAATTAGATTTGCATTAGAGACAGGTAGTTACTCTAGGAGAGCTGGACAGGGCCGAAGAATGTCCTTAAACCCATCAGCAGAAACGGTATCTGCTACTTTGGGCAAGGAACAACAGGATGAGCATTGACAGAGCTTTACAAAATGACCTCCAGCAGGCTACTAGTGTGAATGTCTCTGACCAAACAATCAGAAACAGACTTCATGTGGGTGGCCTGGGAGCCCAACATCCTCTAGTGGGCCCTGTGCTCACTACCCGGCACCATGGAGCTCGATTGGCATTTGCCACAGAATACCAGAATTGACAGGTTCACCACTGGCACCCTGTGCTTTTCACAGATGAGAGCAGGCTCACCCTGAGCACACGTGACAAAAATAAAAGGGTCTGGAGAAGCCGTGGAAAATGTCATGCTGCCTGTAACATCATTCAGTGTGGCTGGTTTGGTGGTGGGTCAGTGATGGTCTGGGGAGGCATATCCATGGAGAGATGCACAGACCTCTATGGGCAGACAACGGCACCTTGACTGCCATTAGATATCAGGATGAAATCCTTGGACCCACTGTCAGACCCTGTGCTGGTGCAGTGGGTCCTGGGTTCCTCGTGGTGCACGACAATGCCCGGCCTCATGTGGCGAGAGTATACAGGCAGTTCCTGGAGGATGAAGGAATTGATACCATTGACTGGACCCCACGCTCGCCTGACCAAAATCCAAAAGAACACCTCTGGAACATTATGTTTCAGTCCATCCGACACCACCAGGTTGCACCTCAGACTATCCTGCCGCATCATTTTTTCACTATAATTTTCGGGGTCTTTCAATTCACCCCTCTGTAGGTTGATAATTTTCATTTCCATCAAACCATTTCCTTTAGAGAATGATGTCTGTTTTTAATGCAGTGCCGCCTGAGGGATCGAAGATCATGGGCATCCAGTGTTGGTATTCGGCCTTGCTGCTTATGTGCAGAGATTTCTCCAGATTCTCTGAATCTTTTGATGATATTATGGACAGTAGATGATGAATTCCCTAGATTCCTTGCAATTGTACATTGAGAAACGTTGTTCTTAAACTTCTGGACTATTTGCCCACGCAGTTGTTCACAAAGTAGTGAACCTCGCCCCGTCCTTGCTTGTGAATGACTGAGCCTTTTAGGGATGCTCCTTTTATACTCAATCATGACAAACACCGGTTTCCAATTAACCTGTTCACCTGTGGAATGTTCAAAACAGGTGTTTTTTGAACATTCCTCAACTTTCCCAGTCTTTTGCTGCCCCTGTTCCAGCTTTTTTGGAACATGTTGCAGGCATCAAATTCAAAATGAGTGAAGATTTGCAAAACAACAATAAAGTTTATCAGTTTGAACAGTTGCTATCTTGTCTTTGTAGTGTATTCAATTGAATATAGGTTGAAAAGGATTTGCAAATCATCGTATTCTGTTTTTATTTACGTTTTACACAACGTCCCAACTTCATTGGAATTGGGGTTGTAGTACTTTATGGTCACTGAACAACAAGCCTACAGAATTAAATTTTGTTAATAAAAATGAACAGTTAACACCTCTGGTGTTTAATTATAAAAAATACACTTTAATATAGGATATAAGGCTTCTATACATTTGGTTATACAGGTTGCTTTGTGTAAAATGTTTTAAAGAAAACAATCTGAATTAGAACATGAAAATCAGGATTGACCTTTAAAAATATGATTGGAGCATCTTTATATTTTTTGCAAACTGGAAAAAAAATGCCACAAACCATCACTCAACACTGTAGTCTAAGTTGTAGATTCTTTAGCTCTTTTGGTGTTGCTACTTCAAATAAATACACATACACACAGAGGGAGATTGTAAGGAAAATGTTTAAGAATGAGTCCCATACATTCCATGCAAAAACACTAACAAGTTAATACCGTCCTTTGTAAAGCAAGGAACTGCATTATAACTACAAATTACATTTTAAGGAACCTTCAGGTACTAAACTGAATACCACCATTTAAAATGCTCATTATTAACTAGAGTCTATGAGATCAAGCCGGCAGTGATCTTTTTCTTTGTTAGGCTTGTCTGCCTAGAATACATAAAATTTGCTACTTACATTAAGACACCAACCCCAGACAAGCTAACATTTTAATTATGTTCTGAAGCATTGCTTTTTCCTACTATTGCTAACCGTTGAGGTAAAACAGCTCTGCCAATACTTCCTAAAACTTAAATCTCATAAATAATTTATCCACTGATTAGTTGACATGATCAAAGCAAGAATTAGACATACACTTATGTCTTTCAAGAAAGAATAATTAAATAGGCAGGAGTACAAATTCCCGACTCTTTTTGGATAAGTCCATCTACGTAAAGAAGCTTTCTGTGACTTGATTCATTTCCAAAGGCATCAATTGAGTCATAGACCTTAAAACATGGAGGCCCATTCTTTCCCTTTGCCACTGAGCTCTTGCTCATCTGGCTTTGCCTTAAACAGTAAGAGTTATGTGCCTCCTTTCTTATTAGGGCTGCTCTGGCTGAACATTGTGATCTGAATAAAGCACACTGCAAAGCCACGGAGTTTGGGTGCCACCCGCAGTTTCAAATCAATGCTTAAATTTGGTACTGAAATTACAATTAGGCAGGGGGCCAAGCCAAAAGTATCTTCTACACAAAACAAACAAGGTAAATGACTGACCTTCATGGGAAAATGCAGGCTAACAATGAGACAGATACTTGTTGCACTGTGCAAGAAAAGGTTCAAAGAAGCATTTGAAGTCACAGAAATGAGAAACCATAAAGGCATATATTTAGAAATATATCAACCAGCTTTGCTAGAGACCCAGGACCCTGAAATTCAAAACTACATTCAGCTCAACAGACAACAATGACAACTAAAAAAAGAGCAGAGTGTCTGAACACATTTCTAATGTATACTAATACAGGATAGTGAATTAAGTCACCAATGGATGCATTAGGTTATGGATAAAATAATCACTGCAGATGACAGCAAGAGAGAAAAAAGTACTGATCTGGGCCTGAAAACTTTCTAAAATTTATAGACAGAGAAGAAGCAGTTCCATACATGGACAACCATAATGGTCTTAGCAATAATATTATTGACTTTGTAACTGTGTATTTCTCAAAGGGAACCTTTCTTTTTTTGTCTTAAAGTACATAACCTCTTTAGCTGCAAGAGATTGCATTTCAAAAACTGCTGACAGTATAAAGTCACACAGTTAGACTGAGGTTGATTTTTTCTTTACCTTTAAACTAAACAAATAATACAATTTAAATATTTGTGCTCTTGGGCAGAAAGTTAACTTTTTTGTTTGTGATTTTGTTTATCTAGTACATACCCTATTCATTAAACTATAAATATGTATTGCTACTATAATACTTTTTTCTGTGTAAGAGGCATTCCCTCATACATTAAAAATAATGCACATTCAGTTACTTAAAAAAACAGTTTATAAACTTTCTGTTTAGTACAACATAAATTAAGTAATATTTAGAGCAAGTCCAAAATAAACTAAGTGTAGAAGCCTTTTTCAGCCCTTAAAACTTCATCAGCCAGGCACTTCATAGTCAGTAAATAAATACTGAAACAGCAGGGGGTGCTGTTGGTTTTACTGTCACACTCTGAATAATGCCAAGAGAGGCACAGATATCGTTCCTGTCAGTTGGGATTACCTGTCCACTCCAAGGACCACACAAAAGTTCACCTATATCACTTTCTGTTTCTCTCTTTCACCAAACCCCAGTTTCATTGTTTTCTAATCTGTCAGTCAGCCTTTGCCCCCAATGTCCATTCAAATCTAGACTCAGTGAGTCCCCTGTTGTCCCAACACCTCTGCTCTCTGGAGTAGTCTCTCTCAAGAAGTCTCCAGGAAATACTATAAACTAAAAGTGAAATGGTATTTATTTAAAGTATTTATCTGAATACAAAGAGGCATGAACGGCACACTAGGTCATGTGAAAGATCCAAAAGATGACCAAAAATAGGATGTATTCAGGTCTTTGAATCCTGATTCCTGAATCCAAAATTCTTCCCTTCCCAGTATACCCAGTTTGAAATTAATGAGACCTTCACAAACTCAAGAATATACCTTCTTATTCTAAAGTGAAGAAAATGAGTAAAAATATTCACATAAGAATAAAGGACATGCTTCAATAAAACAGTGTCATATCAGACTGAGTAACTGCTAATGTAAACATTTCTTAAAATAAAGGCTCATTTAAACTACACAATAAAGTCACAGAGATTCCATGTTAAAAACACAAACATCAAACCAAGTGGAGACAGTCTGAATGAAGATTTGTCCAGGACTGAAAAAAATTCTTGACTTAAATTTCAAATGCACAGGAGATAACGAGGAATGCACTTGCGTTTCCCCAGGATGATGAAGGTAAATTAGAAATCCAGAAAGCGCAAACAGTTTTTCTTGAGTATCAGATGAAACAATGAAACCAGCAGGATCTGATTTAGATACTTTCTGATTGTAAAATGACAGGGAAATCCAGAATCATAAAATGTCAAGAGTTACTCGTGTATACTGTAAAGTCCTTATGTATTGCTCCTTACACTACTTTTCATACATTTCAAATAAATATCCTTATAAAGCTGCGTAGGATGATGTGATATGTTGTTCACAGGAAAAGCTTTATTTGTAGGTAATTAAACCAGTTGTTCTTACAGCGTTATGTCGAATCGTGAATCAATTGCATAGCATATGGGAAAGGGAGAATGTCTGTTCAAAATGGCACAGTACCATCTGCACCAGACACTGTACTTCAAAAGTGGGAAACAACAATAACTCAAAAAAGGAGTGCTTTTATTGGCACGTGAGTGAAGGAGGCTGGGCATCTGAATCTTAAAGGCAAAATGAAGAATTCAAGAGGGTGAAAAAAAGTTAAAAAAAAAAAAAATAGCAAAAAAAAACTCTTGAATATTATTTGCATAGAAACATGACCATCTCATAAGCAATCCTGAAGTAAGCTGATTGTGCTATGAAGCTTGCTGTTCTTGATATGACAGGCTCACACAGGTACTGAACCCAGCAAAGCAAACCACATGCTGCACAAGAGCAAAGTTGCAACATAAGCTTACTCTTTCCTGCCATGCAAGCTGTAACCTAAATATTATCAGGCAATAATCTGTAGAAGAGACAAAACACACATTGTCAAGTTTACTGTTTAGCAAGGAGGTCCAGAAAATATTTTTTTTTTGCCCAGGAATTTTACAAAAATGTTTGGTAAAAGCAGATTCTGAAAACTCTTGATCATAAAGAAAATATTACAAATGGGGCATTCAATGTTTAAATTGACAAAAGTATAAAAACAGTTGCTAAAATTCAGTAAACTTACAGTGAGTAACTAAATAATACACTTTAAGTCATGCAGTTAGGCTTCAGCCTTTGAAATTAGAAGAAATTTCAGGAAGTACAGTAAATCTTAGAATACAGGCTTTTTCTTAAATAGGAACAACTGCTTGACTTAAATTTGATTACACACCTTTTACCTTTATGAATTTTCACAGTTTTGAAGTAGGGCTGCAATGATTAGTCAACGTAATCGATGACATCAACTACAAAAAATCGTCAACGCAGATTTTTTTATGGTCGACGTGTCATATACAGAAACTTCAATAGACACTCCAGTCACAAAGAACCACATTGGTTTTTGTAACTGCAATGCACTACATGAAAGTCTGGGGGCAGTATCATTTGTTATTGTTTGTCAAGACTGCACACAGTCCTACCAACGAAGAATGATGTCTGAGGAGAAGAAGAATGTAGAGGAAAATAAACGTGGTTGCAATGGCGAATCGGATAGAGGAGGGGGAAGGAGATGGAAAAAAATTTAGACCAAAACTTTGTAAAGTGTGGGAGCACTTCAATGAAAAAGAAAAAGTTGAATGCAGATTATGCAAAGCGGAGCTTTCTTTTCACAGCAGCACCACCACAATGCATGAGCATCTGAAACGCAAGCATCCTGGAGCTGTAATGCCACCGTCTCTTAAGAGAGAAGTTTTAGCGAGTAAAGTTAGTGTCACGTGTTAATATTGATGTTTGTACTACAATGTGTATATCAAGGTATCTACAATAATAGTTAACCCTTAAACTGACACATACTTGGGTTAATGCACCCCTGGATGCCAAATACTTTTTAGCTGCACTTTTTAAGTAAATGTCACAATTCACAAAGAAAATGTGAAATTTTAATGGAATGCGCATTTTTTTTTCATGAAAAGAGCATCACAATTACTGCAACACTGATCATTTTACACACTGCAAATGAACTGTAAAAACTATAAAAAAAAAGCTACTGCAACAATCTATTATATGTTCCAGTTGCATCTGAAGCCATTGATGAAATTCAGTAAATCACCAAGCCAACTGCGCTTGAACTGGCTGCACGCAAACACACAGAGGTAAACGCTGTTGATTGCAGGCTCATCTAGTGCAGCGGCTGAATCCCAGAGTCAGTGGTGTTGCAATTCTGCCAGGCTGGCAGTGCTCATGAGCTGACTGCTCAATGAATGTATGGCACTGACTGATCAGCTCCGGCGTGCTGCCAAATTGCTCTGTGAAGCAAATATAGCCGGTTGCGGGGTTCAATGAATGTACGTCGCCGAATATACTCGCCCCCTGCGTGCTGGCAAATTGCAATGAGACACGACTTCAGCTGGTTGCAGCATTCAATGAATATACATCGCTGAATAAACTCGGCACCGGCGTGCTGGCAAACTGCACTGAGAAACAACTTTAGCCGGTTGAGGAGTTCAATGAATGTATGTCGCCGCATATACTTGAATTTGGCGTGCTTCCAATTTGCACTGAAAACTGACTTTATCCGGTTGCGGCGGTTTAAGGGTTAAGTGAATATAATTTCAGTTATGTTTGCTAACATGTTTGGAAGTAAACAAGTGAATAGTTGTAGCTGAGCCGTCCTAGTTTTTTTTTTCTTCTTTTTTCGTATAATATTTGAGTTCACATGAATAGTAAACCATCTCTAACTAACGTTAGGTAACTTGTGTTTTGGAGTATATCAGTAATTAGCTTGTTACATATTTTAGTCTGTTATTTTTTTTTTTATTTTGGCATAATACAGTGCATGATGTGATAAAATACAACACTTTTCCTTCACAGTGTGATAATTAAAACATCTTTCTCTGTCTGCAAAATCATTCTTGTGTATTCCTGCTACCTCTACTCCTTCTGAGTGTCTCTTCTCAGCAGCTGGGGACATTGTCTCAAAGAAGAGAGGCAGCCTCACACCAGAGCATGTCAAAATGCTCACGTTCCTGCACTGCAATCAGGAATATATTGAACTGAATCTTTTATAAACTGGATATTATTGTTTTATTTTATTTTATTTGTATTGAAGCTTTATTTAAACTTTTGGACTTTAAGACACACCAGTGGCCATTTTTAGTTAAGTTAAATGCACTTTTTTGTTTAAAGACTATGTGCACTTTAGTTTGTATTGTTTAATGTGATGGTCACACTAATATAAAACATCTAATTATTTTTGAATTCATATGTTTCACTGGTTGTTATTTTAATTTGATTATTATTAATTTTAATCGTGTTAATGCAGAGACATCAGGGTGACATTCACAGGAGGACAGACGTGGACAGATGAAGTACAGTGGCGTTGCGTGTGTGTCAGCCGCCCGGGGCGGAGGAAAATTTCGCTGCCCCCATATTTAGGTATTTTAATTTAAAAGACTAAAATATACAGTAATTCTTTGCCGCCCCCTAAAAGTGCCGCCCCTGCCGCCCCCACTACGCTACGCCACTGATGAAGTAAAACATGCACTGGAACCCAGAACAGGATGTGCAACCACAGGTCACAGGCATCAAAATAGTCAGGCATGAAATAATTGTGCCTAATTGACTAATCGGGGAAAAAAAATTGAATGATTAATTGACTACCAATTATTATAACTTATTTATTATTATTATTATCATTAGTTGCAGTCCTATTTTGAAGACCCAGTCTGGGTTGACATTTAAACATTCACTGCTAGTCCTAACATTCAATCATCTCCTCAGTCATGTCAAGTACATCTTATTTCAGCCTACAGAATGGAGTATGGCTCCATTCAATCAAAGTTTTAGTCATTCTAACAGTTGATGCTGCATTTACATGGTGTGGTTCAGTCAAATTGATACCTGTGCTACTCACATGTCTTCTCACAATAGCTCGAGAATCATGATTCCAAAAAAGATATTCAGTGAAAAGAAAATGTCTTGTTAGGGTATGTTTTTAGGGCTAATGTATCATTATTAAAATAATATTAAAATTAAAATATTAAGGCTAATAATATTATTATTATTGTTAAAATAGTTCAGTCAGTATTCATGTACTTTGATGTTATTTGAACAGAACTTGGGGTAATTTCTTGGTGCCAGGGATTGCTTAAAGATGCTTCTTTTTAAATTAATGGTAATTGCTTGTGTTATGAAAATTCAGCTTATGACAGGTTTTGTGGGAATGACGTTCGCAAAGTGGGTTAAGTCTGTATAATAAGGACTGGAGTGTGGACTAACAGACAACTAAATCCTTTGGATCATTACAGTTCTGAAACAGTATCTACTAGAATAAATGATGTCTGTATGGACTGGAGGTCTTTACAATTGCTTATTGAAATTCGTATTCTTAAAACTGGAGATCAGCCACATAGCTCTAAAGCAAGAGCAGGGGTAAAGATAATTGCTTCCATGTGGAAAAAAAAACATCCTGGAAAAACTGTAACATATAATTATTTTAAAAACTTGTCTGCAGGCAGCACTCTAAACTAGAAAGCACAGTCTATGGTCCATAAAAATTAAAAGAGAAATCATTGGACACTGGGTGTCATTGTTGCACATCATTTTTGAAAAAAGTGCTAAAAAACTGAAACTCTGAAATATTTTAAAAGTGTTTCAAAAATGTTTTGAAGAATAAGAACCTCAAATTTTTTTTACAGGTTAAAATGAATGTCTAACCAGGTACAGTATTTAAATTTCTTGATTTGCAGATTTTGTATATCTGTGTTTTTCTGTTTTGTTTAAGATGATGGCAATTATCTATTCATAAGCTCAAGTAAATTTTCAGTTAAATGCTATTCTATGATTACTGCAGTATAAACAAGTGTATATGAAATATTAGACAAAGTTCAATACTTTCAGGCATTCATTTATCACAGGGATATGAGGAAAACAGTTTGATGCAACAAACGGATGAAAATCCATCCAGCCATCCATTATTCAACCCACTCTTTCCAACTAAAGCGTCACGGGGGTCTGCTGGAGCCAATCCCAGCCAACACAGGGCGCAAGGCAGGAAACAAACCCCGGGCAGGGTGCCAGTCCACACACCAAGCACACACTAGGGACAATTTCAGATCGCCAATGCACCTAACCTGCATGTCTTTGGACTGTGGGAGGAAACCGGAGCACCCGGAGGAAACCCACGCAGACACGGGGAGAACATGCAAACTCCACACAGGGAGGACCCGGGAAGCAAACCCAGGTCTCCTAACTGCGAGGCAGCAGCGCTACCCACTGTGCCACTGTGCTGCCCATGGATGAAAATATATTCTTTAATTCCAAAAATAAATTTTACACTTTAAGTGAATGCAAAAAAATAAGAAGAAAGAATTCATTCTCTTTGCAATTCATTATCTCCAAAGTACAACTGACCTCCTCTGCAAACAACTGTAGCCAACCAAATGGGAAATAGACACAGCTTCTAAAATTTCCAAAAAAAAAAAAATCAGCAAGCCTAGATAGTACTTCATGCGAGTCTCTAAATATAGACATGCCCACGTCCATGCAGTGTTTCTTCCCACTCAAAGTAATTTGTGAAACAAATTCTATAGCCATTTGTCAAGGGCTTTGAGCTGCAGTTATTGATGCTGAAGATTCTTCAACTAGTTACTGAGTTTGTGAAAGTAATATTACTTTCATTGATTTGCAAAACTAAGCAAACTGTAATTTTCAGTGTTGTAGTCTGCATAAAAGCGAACTAAGCTTTTTAAAGGCAACCCCAAAAGCTTTTTGTTCTTGAATCAGGAATGTCCATCACAACAATCTCTTACTGACAAGGATTGAGTCATGACAGAGATAAACACAAACAGCTAAATTCAGGTGGACACTCATAACATTTAAAAAGGATTTTTATGATCAAAGAAATAAATATAGAAGAGAAAAAAATGGTTACTTTGGACAGCTTAGAATAGAAAAGACTATTGGTTACTACAAAAAATGACCTGGACATCAAAGTCATTAATAGTTTCAAGCTGGAAGCTTTAAAGAGTCAAAAGTGCATTTTTACATAAACATTAGTAGATCTGCTTTGCACACATAAAATCAATCTGACATAACCTTCTCATGAATCAAGTCAAATCTTTTTTTTATATGTCAAAATACAAATAAATACAACAAATAATCTTAACTATAAATTCATGAAAATCAAAAGAAAAAATCAAAGACTTTATGTTGCCACTTTTCAAGAAAAGAGGAAATTCAGCTTAGCACTTTATCAGGTGCACATCATTCTAAAAGGAAGTGTTGTACAGTGAAATGTTTTTCACCACTAGGGCTGCCTGTGGCGGCACATATTAAGTTAAAATCTTTCATGCATACAGAGTAGTCAATGGGCCAGCACTTGTGTATATGGAGGTGCTGTATTAATATTACTTATTATTTGGCTGATGCATTTTTCCCAGACAACTTACAACATTTGAGACACAAATTAGTTACATTTCATTTGTTTTTTCCAGCTGGAGCACAGGCAGGTGAAGTGAATTGCTCAGGGTCACTCCATGTCAGTAGCGGGATTTGAATCAACAACCTCACAGTATGAAGTCCAAAGCCTTAACAACTTAGCCACACTGCCTGCCTGACACTCTTAAAGCCCTAATGCTTCTTCTCAGAGGTGGCATCAAATCTCAATCTCCACTCTTTGCATGTGTACCTCCTAGCTGGTGGAATGAGCTGCCCACTTAAATTTGAACTTCTGAGTCCCTCAATGTCTTTAAGAAGTGTTTGAAAACCTTTTTGTTTGGTGAATTTCTGTCTAACTGATATTAGCTGCTATGTTTTTGTAAGCTAGAAATTGTTATTCACTTGTATTTAATTCTGACTTCTTGCTTTTGTAATGATCAATTTTGTAACCTCTCCTGTAATACTTGCTCCCAAACAATCTCCCAGACTAAATGTTTATTCGATTATGTTGAAGTCTTTTGCAAGTCACATCTGCTAAGCAAATAAATGTAAATGTACTGGGAATCAGAAGGGAAAAGATTGCTCATCTCCAAAAGCTTTATCCAATCAGAATGCTCAGTGGCTCTGATTAACAAAGACAGCACTAAATCTAATACCACTTGGGAGAAGGCCGTTAGTGTGGGGAAAGCCAAGACTGTTAACTTAATGGGTTAATGGGAGAACTACATCTTGATATTTCCCTTAAGGCTTTTTCTCTCTACACATTTTTAGTTTTTACTTTACCTGTGTTCCTTTCCTACTACCAGGTTTGGTATTCTGGGTTTATGTTCAATTTAGACTGTGTTGCATGCTGCCATTGTGGGATTTGTTTAATTATAAGATTTATTTTTTGACCAAATTTTCCTCTTCTATATTACCTACTATTGTGTGCAATTCCTAGTTTTGACCTAAGAGATAATTGAAGTGCATCAGAAAAGAATAAAGAATAAGATATAAGAAAGTAAGATATAATGCTCATAAAAATTTAAAGTCTATGGTGATAGTTTTTCATTCATTAAAGGCTACAAGTAAATAAAATCTAAATGCAGACAATATGTGGAGTTAAAATATCATGGCATCCCATCAATTTTGACAATAAATGATGCCTATTACCTAAAAGCATTAAAATTTTAATTTACAGAGGCCTAATCAGAAAACTTTGTTTCACAAGGCTTTGCAAAATGATAAGGAGAAGGAAGGAAGGAAAGGAAGATGGCTTGTCAACTACGGGATATATTTTAGAACAAACCAGTTCAGAAAAAAAACATGGAAAGATAAGTGGGATAACACTTGATAAAAGCCCAAAGACATATATGCTCATGTTTCATATATCCTGTTCAAGCAAGTCTAATAACAAAGTACATTTATCATTGCAGCTTTTTCACTGTAGGAAAACAAAAAATATTAAAAGAAAAAAAAAGATTAAAAAAAAAAAAAATAACGTAGCAAGTCAATTTATTAAAAATATTAACATGGCAAATATCAAACAAACTATAGGAACTTTGTAATATGGTACTAAAGACTTTTTTTACAATGCTCCTTCATTACAGGGTAAGGGAGTGGCAAAGGACAGGAATTGGTTTTGACAATCCTTAAGTCACATAAAAGAGGTTGGCAGACCTGACTGGACTTGGATGTGAGAGGACCAGGGGTCTCAATTAACAAAGCTTGCATATATACAAAAAAGCCTGAAAGAGGCTCAACTTCCCACGGAAATGTCAAGATTTATAGAAGAAAAGTTGACAGGGATGCATGCCTATATTTACAGCAACTCTGACACATGTGTATGCAACATTTCAGAGAAACTGGGAAATGATGACACCCGTGATCAAGGAGTGTAATATGGCAAACCAGCTAAATGACAACTCTCACTATAATAATTCACATCATAAAGTCATTACTATAATGTGCGTTGATGTGACAAGCATATTACACCACAAAAGTGATAAATATGATGTACATACTGTTAGTTTCTTTTGCTGCATATTTGCACTGAAGAACTTTTTTGGTTATTTGTCAGTTTATATCGGCTACCCGTTGTCTCTTCTCAAGAAACTGGCTGACAGGTCAGGAGTAGCTCAGCCAAGTTTCACTCCATAGTGCCCGCTGTGCTGAAAGCCATTAACTGACCAGCGAGGTGATATATCCAGTTATTGTATAATGTGGGTGTAGAAACATTTAACATAACATTAAAAGGCAATTTGCAGCAGTGTCTGGTTCTCATAACCTAATCAAAGCACTTCACTGCACTCACTGCAATAAGGGCACCAGCAGCAACAAAGCTGCTTTTGTTAACTGTAAGCAGTGACATTCCATTAACGCACAAGTTATCTGTGATACCAAGATGAGACAAACATCACTGCTTAGTGGCCTGGGTCAACCCGCAATTCATTTATTTTGAGGCAAAGTAGCCTTGGCAGACAGCTTATTGATAAGGCAACTTAGCTGAACTCTCAATTTTTCATGTGGCCTGTACTATTCATTGTAACAGCAATCACATTATTACATGTTCCAGATACTCCTGAAAGTAGATGGTGGCGTCTCGATGCATCATGTGGGAGTCTGTTCTGTCAGCCAATGTAATTCTGTAGGATCATGACTGTATATGTATGAAGCTGACTAGGATGCTCCATATAAGAATGCTTTTGGGTGGTGTTCGAGGGGCATTTACGTATGCACATTTACAAGGAGATTGTGATTTAAAAAAGAGATTATAAAAAATAAACATTTTGAGTTTTAGTGCTTTAAATATAACATCATGGAGAACAAGATTTTAGTGTAGGAATTATCGAGGAGGTAGGGTAGAAAGCAGCAGTAACTGATATCGGCATTTGTAAGCTAATAACCGCATCGTTGTAACAGCGATTCCTTACTTTAAAGGAAAAGAAAAAAGGCCGCGGCTGACTTCAAAGAAGTAAAAGGGGAAGGTTCAGAAGTGCGCAGGTAAGCGGCCAGCGTTAAGACGCCAATCAGGCACAAGGGGATGTAGGAGCAAAAAAGGTAGAAAGTTTTATTTATTTGTTTATTTTAAATTAAAACAGTCCTTAGCGGTCCAGAGGTAGAACAGTTAAGTGGGCGACAGTGTAAGGGTTCATTAATACGGGGGAATACAAAAAGTGCAAGTGGAGAGCTTATAAGTAAGAGGAGTGCAAAGTTAGGATAAGAGACAGAAAAGTAAAGTTAACCTCATAGAAAGACAAATAGCAGGCAGCTGAGAGGGAGAACAGTACAGGAGCTTAAGGGGTAAAGGTGTAAAATATCTGTAGCAGAACTTAGTGTTAGCATTTAAGCTAAGCAGCCGAAAGAAGAAGAAATTTAATTTTAAGAAAAAAAGAAAAAGAAAAAAGTTAAGGCAGTTTACTAATCCTAAATCAAATTTTAATAATGAGGCCAGTGCAATGCAAGTCCTGTTGGATGTTGGACTTTTTAGATGATGGTTTGGAAAAGCCAGTTGTCTATGAGAGCTACATCTGCAAGAGATGCCAGCTGATCCAGCACCTCAAGCTCAGGGTCGCTGAACTGGAGGAGGAGTTGGCTGACCTGCATTGTAATAGAGAATTGGCAGACTTGGCCCAGGTGTCCTTTAGAGAGATAGTGTGCACAACCAAGATGCCGTGGGTAGAGATTCCAGACCAGACAGGTAGAAATAGGTGGGTCACGGTCACAAGGCATAAGGTAAAGGGTGCACACTGTCCGGGGGCATCAACCCCAGAATTAGAAGTGTCAAACCGTTATGTCCTTGCGGAGCTGGATGGAGTCTCTGATAATTCTGAGATGGTAGGCAGGGATGAGGAGCCCCAACAAGCCACCTCAAAACCAGTTCCTAAAAAGTGAGAGGTAATGATAGTTGGGGACTCAATCATCAGGGGGATTGAAGCGCAGGTGTGCTCCAAAGAAAGAGACTCTCGCACGGTGAGTTGCCTTCCGGGAGCACAGGTGGGAGACCTCCCTGGAAGGGTGGATAGGCTCTTGGCCAGAGCGGGGGTGGATCCAGTTGTCATTGTCCATGTTGGAACAAATGACATACATAAGGGTAGTCTGTCATTTCTGCAATCCAAATTCAAAGAGTTAGGTGCCAAGCTGAGGAGCAGAACTGACAAGGTAGTCTTCTCCGAAGTTCTGCCTGTGCCACGCACCAGTCCAGGTAAGATTGAGGAGATTAGAAGGCTTAACGCATGACTCAAATCTTGGTGCAGGGTAGAAGGGTATAAGTTTATGGGGCATTGGGACTCCTTTTGGAACAGATGGGACCTGTTCCGCCGTGACGGGTTACATCTGAACTGGAGGGGCACCAATGTACTGGGGAGGCATTTGTGTAGGCTAGTCTAGGATTGTTTAAACTAGGGAATTAGGGGGCAGGGGGTTTAGGACAGGCCAGGTTTAGACCTATACATGGAAGAACAAACAATGGTGTAGAAATAAAAATGCATAGTAATGTAAATTCTAAGCAAACATTTAAATGTAGAAGGAGTAACACATTAAAAATAGCTTGCCTTAATGCTAGAAGTATCAAAAATAAGATAAGTGAGTTGGAGTTGTATGTAGCAGAGCATAACTATGATATTATAGCAATAACGGAAACCTGGCTAAATAACAAAGATGGGGATGAGTGTAATATAGAGGGATACACATTTTTTAGGAAGGATAGACAGAACAGAAAAGGAGGTGGGCTTGCTGTTTATGCCAAACAGGATTTAAATGCAAGTCCTCTTCAGTTGGATGATGAGCCCACCTTAGTGAGGACATGTGGCTTCACCTGGAAAATATTAGGGAAAGAGGTGTTATTTTAGGAGTGTGTTATAGACCACCCAATTCAGACAGTAATAACACACATCTTTTTAGTAATATAAAAAAGGCAAGTTTACAGGGAGATATTATGGTCATGGGAGACTTTAATTATCCAAATACTAACTGGGATAACCTTGCAGATGGAGGACCACAAGAGCAGAAGATTTTAGAAGTAATCAGTGACTGTTTTTTAACATTTAAGCATGATAAAGCATTAACACGGGGTGAAACCTGTCTGGATTTAGTGTTTTGTAATAATAAGGATAGAATTGAGGGTGTAGAGGTGATTGAACCACTAGGGTCAAGTGACCATAATGTAATACAATTCTCAGTATTTTGTAAGAGTGCAGATGCAAAGACTAAAATTGTTAAGTTGAACTTTGGTAGTGCTAATTTTGAGCAGATGTGACAATGTCTAAGTAGGATACACTGGGATAAGCTTTTAAGTGTGGAGACAATTGAAGAACAGTGGAACAGGTTTAAAAATGTTTTACATGTAATACAGGACAGATACATACCTAAATTTGGAATTAATAGGAAACTAAAAAAAAAAACTCCATGGTAGAGTTAATAAAGATTTAAAAAAGAAGTTATAAAGCAGTTTTTCCTTTGCAAGGCATATAAAACTAAGCAAAGTGAATCGTTGAGCGGATGAGAACATGAAGGCAACCATTAAGCATTAAGAAGGATATCAGGGAGGCTAAAAGACAGTTGGAGAGGAATATAGCAGATAAGGCAAAAGAGGACCCTAAGAGATTCTTTCAGTATTTTAGTAGTAAAAGAACAGTCAAGGAGGAGGTCAAGTGCATCACAAATAGTAAAGGGGAATTAAAAGATACAGACATTGAAATAGCGGATGCCCAAAACTTACATTTTTCTGAGGTGTTTACAAGTGAGCAAGTGGATAACTTCCCAGAGGTAAACACGACTACTAAGGAGGTACTGAGGGATTTGGAAATTGTACAGGAAGAGGTGCTGATCAGATTAAATAAGCTGAAATCAAACAAATCACCTGGGGCCTCATGCATAAACGGTGCGTACGCACAGAAATGTTGCGTAAGAACTTTTCGACGTTCAAATCGCGATGTATAAAACCTACACTTGGCGTAAAGCCACGAACTTTTCCACGGTACCTCATACCATGTCGTACGCAAGTTCTCCGCTCGGTTTTGTAGACTGGCAGCACCCAGTGTCAAAGCAGTGCTACTGTTACTGTGTGGTTTATCTTTATTTCTTAGAGCCACATTCCTGCCGCGGCTTTATAAATACACATATGATATGATGACAACATCATTTTCAAGATGAAATGCAGCAAAATATGTTGATTATATAGATAAAACTTTAACTTCATTTAAATAATCTGTATTGTTAATAATTAAACATGTGAGAACACGGTTCTGCAGCGCTAGCTAGTTCACGGATTGATCCTACCTTGTGCTGTATTCTTTCTGGGTTCTGACGCGACACTGGAAGGATAGATGGATAGAATAATTAAATTTGTACTACAACGATATTTCAATGTTCCTTAAAAGTTTTCAAGAATCGTTGTTGTAAGCTTACAGATGGCTTAACGTCTATTACAGAGCTGACTGTGTGGCGATAGGGTATGTGGAGAAAGAAAAGTAAGGACGGGAATTGTAGATTAGTACATTTGAAAGAGACAGTACTGCTACAATAATTTCATCAAAGGTCGCGCACAATCACGCACCATATTCACCTGTTTAATAACATGCTTTAACTCCTATCATCATGAAAAAGATATAACGTATACAACTCAGTATTTTAATTATTCAGAGAGCTGTAAATCACAAATGTAATGGATTCTGTGTCCTGTCGGAGAAAGAGAAAGCAGAAGCATGTAGTGATTCAAACACACAGAGCAAAACATCAAATACAAAACAAAAGATTTAACGTGCTACTTTAATTACGATGCGATTTGAGAAACTGGTTGGTTAAACGATTTTAAGATGAAGTTTATGATGTTCTACTTTAATGACAAAATAAACTACGTAATTAAAGTAGAAATTTTGAGATTTAAGTTGACATTTCGTTCTTTTTTTCCTACTGTGTGCCTTTTTTTTTTCTCTGCGCCCTAATAAGCTTTCATATGACACTCAGACGGTGGGCTACAACTCGCCTTTTCACAGCAACTTTGATATGTGACAACTTTTTTTATTTTGGGCACTGTGCGACTATGTCAGGCGATCAGCTTCCTTTTGTTGTTTATACCACTGTTTAAACCAACAAATAGTACGTTTTTCCTTGCCTCTACTTGGTATTCGCTGAAATTCTTCCATTTTCCCTCTTGCTTTTTCCATTGTCTTTTCACAGAAGTCTGAACTTAAGGGTGATTTACATTGATTTGCATATTCATAGAGGCATAATTCTGGGAGAAGTTGGGGGCGGGACAGAAGGCGCGTGCACGAGCGATACTTTTCATGCTGACCGGGATTTATGGAGCGGAAGAACGTGGAAGTTGGAGTACGCACAGATTTCTGTATCTAGATTTTTTTGTGCGTAAGCACATTTCAGCTTTTGTGTTTACGTCACGTTATAGTGCGAATTCTATGCACAGCATTATGCATGAGCCCCCAGGACCAGATAATATTTATCCTCGTGTTCTTAAGGAGGCTAGTGTGTACATATATAAATCCTTGAAACATTTTTAGGAAGTCACTGCACACTGGAGAGATTCCGAAGGACTAGAAAATGGCAAATATTATCCCATTATATAAAAACGGTGACAGGGCAGATCCAAGCAACTAGGCCAATAAGCTTAACACGCATCACAGGAAAATTTATGGAAGGAATTATTAAGAATAAGATTGAACGACATATGGCAAGGACAGGAGTTATTCTGAACAGTCAGCATGGGTTCAGAAGAGGGAGGTCGTGTTTTACTAACATGCTGGAATTCTATGAGGAGGCAACAAAAGGATACGATCAAAGTGGAGCATATGATATTTATATCATTTGGACTTTTAGAAAGCATTTGATAAGGTGCCACATGAGAGGATTGGGAATTAAGTTAAAAGAAGTGGGAGTTCAGGGTGATGTTTTTAGATGGGTGCAGAATTGGCTCAGACACAGGAAGCAGAGGATGATGGTGCAAGGAACCTCATCAGAACTGGCCGATGTTAAGAGTGGTGTTCCACAGGGGTCAATGCTAGGGCCGCTGCTATTGTTTTTAAATTATATATATATATATATATATATATATATATATATATATATAAATGATTTAGATAGGAATATAAGTAACAAGCTGGTTAAGTTTGCAGATGATACCAAGATAGGTGGATTAGCAGATAATTTGGAATCCATTATATCATTACAGAAGGACTTGTATAGGATACAGGCTTGGGCAGATTTGTAGCAGATGAAATTGAACGTCAGTAAATATAAAGTATTACACATAAGAAGTAAAAATGTTAAGTTTGAATACACAATGGGCGGTCGGAAAAATCGAGAGTACATCTTATGAGAAGGATTTAGGAGTCATAGTGGACACTAAGCTATCGACTTTCCGACAGTAATCAGAAGCCATTAAGAAGGCTAACAGAATCTATACTAATAAAAGGCAAAGCCCTCACTGACTGACTGACTGACTGACTGACTGACTGACTCACTCACTCACTCACTCATCACTAATTCTCCAACTTCCCATGTAGGTAGAAGGCTGAAATTTGGCAGGCTCATTCCTTACAGCTTACTTACAAAAGTTAAGCAGGTTTCATTTAGAAATTCTACGCATAATGGTCATAACTGAATCCTACTTGCGTACATATATACTGCCATAGCCTGCAGCTCGGTCGCTGTGTGAGGCGGAGTTTCATCCCCCATACCCACGCCTCCCACGTAATTGAGTGCCTGCCCATATAAGGCCGTCCGTCAGCAGCAATCCAATAGACACAGTTTGCCGCTAAATATTCGCAGGCAAATCAAAAAGTTAATACCGGGAATGCCTGTTAAACATCTTAGATTAACGAGTAGCGATTTCCTTTGTAGACATATCAACTGGAAAGCAAGGTGTAAAGCTTAAGTTTAAATTAAGTTCATAGACACGCTGCCGCTGGCATTTGTCATGCCTAAGACGAATACGATACAAGTTTAATGAGAAGATGCAGGGTATAAACGAGACTTTTGATCACTTTGTAACGGAGTTAAAATTGCTGGTGAAGGACTGTGCTTATGCAAACAAAGATGAGATGATCAGGGATAGACTAGTGTTTGGCACAAACTCAGCGAAAGTGCAAAAGAAACTTTTAAGTGCCGGGTCTTAGCTAACATTAAATAAAGCTGTGGACATCGCAAGATCGCACGAGATAGCACAAGCACAGCTGAGAACCTTCGATGCAAGTACGCCGAGTGGCTCAAGTGAACTGACTGTGAACGCAGTACACAGACAACAAGCAAAAGCTCCAAAGAGAGCTGAACAAAAAACGCATTACACAATTGAGAAGGCAGCAAAAGAATATGAAGCGAGTGACGCATACAAACATATTCATAAGTGCAGCTACTGCGGAAACAATGCACACGGTGGAAAAAGTCAATGTCCAGCTAAAGGAAGACAGTGTAAAAAATGTGGTAAATTGAACCACTTTGCTAAAGTTTGCAGGACAGGGAAAGGTAAACCCGTTAATGCAGTGTGTGATGTCTCAGATAAAGAGGAAGACGAGCTGTTTACTGATGTAGTAAGGAACAACCCTCTGAAGCTGAACAAGCCTTTGTAGACATATCAATAGGAAAGCAAGGTGTAAAGCTTAAGTTTAAATTAAGTTCATAGACACGCTGCCGCTAAATATTCGCAGGCAAATCCACAACTTAATACTGTACTGGGAATGCCTATTAAACATCTTAGATTCACGAGTACCGATTTGGGTAGTGAACACTTTGATGATTGAAACCTGTTATCTTTGTAACGGTTGACGAACACGGAATGTAACTTGAACACAAAATGTCCTCCATATACAAACCTGATTGAAAGAAATAATGATAATCAAATCCTTGATGACAGCAACACTCATAACAGTCACAAAACAATTACATTGACAATCATGTTATGTTATTTTTAAAATGTTTCCTTTTCTTTTTCATAACTTCTTTAACACACTACTTCTCCACTGTGAAGCATGGGTATTTTGCTAGTGTTAGGATATATAGCACGATGTGTGAAGTACAAGTCCAAGGAGGTTATGCTCAACCTTTATAATGTACTCGTGAGGTCTCATCTGGAGTACTGTGTGCAGTTTTGGTCTCCAGGCTACAAAAAGGACATAGCAGCGCTAGAAAAGGTCCAGAGAAGAGCGACTAGGTTGATTCCAGGGCTACAGGGGTTGAATTATGAGGAAAGATTAAAAGAGCTGAGCCTATACAGCTTACGCAAAAGATTAAGAGGTGACATGATTGAAGTGTTTAAAATTATGAAGGGAATTAGTACAGTGGATTGAGACTGTTATTTTAAAATGAGTTCATCAAGAACACGGGAACACAGTTGGAAACTTATTAAGGGGTAGATTTCACACAAACATTAGGAAGTTTTTCTTCAAATAACGATAGACACTTGGAATAAGCTACCAAGTAGTGTGGTAGACAGTAAGACGTTAGGGACTCAAAACTCAACTTGATGTCTTTTTGGAAGAAATAAGTGGATAGGACTGGCGAGCTTTGTTGGGCTGAATGGCCTGTTCTTGCCTAGAGTGTTCTAATGTTCTAAAATTTGTTATTCAATAACATTAGAGGCTAAGGGATTGAATAGTTTCTCAAGGTACTCTATGTAGCTTCCAAGCCAAGTGACCACCACATATAAACAATACTACAGACCATTGTAACTACAAGACAGAATCATTTTTGAAATGAACGACTTACTGTCAATATTGCAAAGTGAAACAGTGGTTCAGAGTCACTGGGTCTTTTTCAGAAAGCTGCAGGATGTGTTGTTTGTGATACTCAGTGACTTTGTGGAGATAGAATTGAAGCAGATTTTAAACATTGTGAGATTTGTTATGGAAATCATATATTATAAAGCACCAATAACAGGATTAAAGCAAATAAAAAGAAAATTTAGTTGATTTAATTTCTTTAATACATATAAAATCCAAACTCTTCTCACGCTGCTCCACGAATGAGACCTCATAGCTTTTTTTCTGGCATTCAAAAATGAGCCCTGCAATGTGTTGGGAGAGATAAACTTTGGTTTTAAAAAAAAAAATAAAAATTCTTTGTACACCAGTTTATAGAGTAGATATTTCTAAACGTAAAGTCTGACAGTACCTTTCTTTAGAACCTTTAAATTTCTACAAATGCAAAAGTGAAAGAATTTGCTTCAGTTTTTTTATGTTTATTAGGTAAAGGTTTCAGGTAGCTGATTAGTAAAGCACCATTTGCAGCACAACAAACATAGTCAAACTGTGCATTTCCCGACTGAAACTCTGCATTGCTTTTTCACACACACACACACACACACACACACACACACACATACATACATACATACATACATACATACATACATACATACATACA
>JANRMT010062834.1:12485617-12498475 GCA_026402145.1 Polypterus bichir lapradei
ATTTATTTATTTATTTATTTTTAATAAATTTGCAAAAACCTCAAACTTTTTTCACGTTGTCATTATGGGGTGTTGTGAGTAGAATTCTGAGGAAAAAAATGAATTTAATCCATTTTGGAATAAGGCTGTAACATAACAAAATGTGGAAAAAGTGATGCGCTGTCAATACTTTCCGGATGCACTGTACCATAGAAGGCACAGCGTAATAGTAAACTAATTGTAAAAACATTGAATAACACTGAGAAAACCTTGAAAACAGAGAAAACTAACACTGCAAGAGTTTGTGCTATAGCGCTACGAACCACTTGCTAAAAACACTTTTTTTAATGAGTTTTAAGCACAACGAAAAAATGAACATTTGAAAAATCCGTAATTCAATAAACCACCAAGAAAAGTAACATTGCAACAATGCACGCTATGAATCGATTGCTGTACACAGAAGTGAAGTGGAGGTTAAAATCCAATAGAAAAAAGTCTTCATTAAATACGAGGTTAAAACAATGCTCCAATCAGTCTCTTTAAAAACAAGCCCGGTGCATTCTTTAACTGCCTTCTCGGCCTTATGCGGCCAGCCCTCTCTCTCACTCGCTCGTGTGTGTGTGTCGTGTGTGTATGTGTGCGTGTGTGTGTGTCCCTCTCTCTCTCTCTCTCTCTCGCTGCACAGGGAATGCACAGGGAGAGACTGAACACGTGCGGGTTGGCGGGGGCAGCGGGACCTGACTCGAATATAAGCCAAGGGTGATGTTTTTCAGCACATTTTGGCCGCTGAAAAACTCGGCTTATATTCGAGTATATACGGTAAGTCTCACTACTGAAGTACTGTAAACCGAGTCTCAATCATGGTGTAAGGAGTGCAGAACAAAGACCAGAGGAAGGAAGGAGGGAGACAAGGAGGACAGGGTTACTGGTTTCTAGAAACTACCAAGTCAACACGACCAAGGAGCATAGTGTTTGTTTTTTCATGTTTGATTAATACCCTGTTCCCAAATGCTAAGTGACCCACATTTAAGAATCAAGAACTTTTCTAATAAATCCTCATTTTGATCACTTTCTAGCATCCTCTAGCTGTGTTTATGGTCTGGGCTGTTGCAGGAGCAGCCTCCTAAGTACATCTCTCTATTATATAAAAAAACTAGCAAAATACCTGCGCTTCGCAGCGGCGAAGTACTGCATTAAAATTTTTATTAAGAAGAAAATTAAACCTTTTTAAACTGAGGGAAAATATGCCAATAATTATTTGTTAAGGATCTCTTTGTATACCATGTTGTCAGTTAGGCCCTCCGGTTGTAACTTACAGTTGTAACTTACAGTTGGCCATATGAACAGTAATCTTGTCTCAAATCTCACAGCTTGCATTGCTGCTGTCATAATCGGTTTGAGTTTCATGGTTTGTTTCAATTACGACAGTATTTGCAGGATTTGTTGTGTTAAAGTGACATTTGGCATCTGTCAAGCATTGTAAGCACACAACCAGTTTCATCGATAAAATCACATCCAGCTTTTGAGAGTTTAAACATTCATAAACATCAAAGTGTCCACTACTGAAATCGTCACCTGTGAATCTAAGATGTTTAAGATGCATTGGCGGTTGTCGAAAGGTGTAAAATATTTGGCCATTTCGGTACACTTGAAAGCGACAACCGAACAATTCAGCGGCAGCCATCAACTCACATGGAGAACCATAGGTGAAGGGCGTAAGCATTTCACTCTTATAGTGCTCCTGTGTAGTATAATTATCTCCTGTACCATCATCAGTCCACACCTTGAACCTGTCCCAGTCATTCAATACATAAGACAGAATGTTCCTCCGGATATCAAGAGTGAGCCTGATATGGCCGTGCAATATGTAAGAAAGAGAATGGAAAAGGTAGGTGCTATCTCCGGGCATGGAAACCACTCGGTAAGTGACAGTTCTTTGATCGATAGTGATCATCTCGATAGACATGGTAATGGGGGTTGGAATGATAAAGGAAATGGGTACCTGAGCAATGTAAAGTAAGTGTAAAATACCTATACAATAACTATAATTGTAATAAACAAACAATAAAACAGCGGAGAAGCCGTGGATTAAACAAAAAGGCTGTAGTTATCAGTAGGGAGACGTGAATCTCGTGGCGAAGCAAGGAAGGGAATGTAGAGACCGGAGCGACGGACAGGCAGCCAACAACGTGGGAGGCGTTGGGATGGGGGACCCAACACCACCTCACACGGTGACCGAGGTGCAGGCTATGGACGTATATATGTACGTAAGTAGGATTCAGTTAGCGTTGGGAACCCGTGTACCAAATTTCTTGAAGATGGGCCCATAAGTAACAAAGACTGTTGAAAAGTTCAATATGGCGGCTGACAGTGGCATCATACCACCGAAATAAGTACGTACATTGGTTTCGGTTAGTGCAGGGAAGCCGCCTACCAAATTTCGTGAAGATGGGGCCATAAATAAGAAAGTTCAACATGGCGGACGTTGTCGTCTGTTATCGACCGTTATGACCGTTATGTGTAGAATTTAGAAATGAAACCTGCTTAACTTTTGTAAGTAAGCTGTAAGGAATAAGCCTGCCAAATTTCAGCTTTCTACCTACATGGGAAGTTGGAGAATTAGTGATGAGTCAGTGAGTGAGTGAGTGAGTCAGTGAGGGCTTTGCCTTTTATTAGTATAGATCCTGGGACGAGATGAGACTTTTTAGCCTGGGACGAGAAGTGTCTTTTTCAGAGATATACTTTCACGTCCCGCGAGATAAGACTTTGTGCCAAGAGATTTAACCACACCCGAGGCTGGAAATAAAAGACAAAGAGTAGATGACAAAGTAGAATGTCAAAGAGGTTTAAAAACGTTAGCGCGATACACATGCAGAGCAGATTAGAGATAATGAAAGTACTAAAATTCGAAAGTCTCAAAAAAATGATAGTAAAGATCGCATTAGCACAAACAAACGGAAATTATTAAATAAAGGAACAGCGAAAAGAGATCAAATATATTGTTCGGATTTAAACTTTAAATCGGAGACTTGCAGATCGTCTAATTCGTGTTGCCATAGGGGAAAAATAGTGTTTCTCCCAGTGAAGAGGCGTATCTGCGAGAATTAAAAGATTAGTTGTTTGGTGAAAGTCAAATCCACATACACGTGTGGCAGAGACGCGAAGTGGTTGGCGCATGGCGTAGGCCAGGGGGTTGGCGAGTGAAGCCAGCAGGGGACAAAGCCCAAGAGTATTAAATAAATCATTAACTATTAAAGCCAATTAACACACATTGATTAGAAATTTCAAGAATTATAAAAAAAAAAAAAAAAAAAAAAAAACAGAAATGGCAATACCTTTTTTGGGATTGCGAAGATTAATGTCACCTGTGATGATCAAGGGGCTCCCATTGGAAAGTTCCTGCTTTGGCTTGTCTGCTAGCTTGTGTCCTTGGACCTCTTTCTTAACATCCTTTTTAATTTCCTGTCACACATACAAAAAGAAATACTGAAAATAAGAACAGAATGTCAAAAGAATAGTTGTTTATAGCTACAAAATCTATTAAAGAATGAGTTTTTGCAGTTAAGAAAACAATATTTTAATCTAAAATAATACTATAAAACAGTGGTTTTTACATAATAATGGTGTTTTTATTAGAAATACTTAAAAAAAATGTCTTAAATAAAGAATAACCATCTGTTTGAATCTTTTCAGTAGTTCTTCCAACTATACCAAAGTACTTAAAGGTCCTTATTCCGATCATCCTTTATTCTTATTCTTGTTAGACTTTGTGGTTGATTTTAACTCTAATGACAATACTGCCATGTTAAAACCTATTACATGTCATGTTGCATTGACTAGAAGCTACAACTTTGAACCTGTATGAAATTCCTCTAATTCTGCTCTCTGCTTGTTTATGAATAAGCCAAATTCCAGTTGGGAAAATATACTGTTTCACAGCCAGTGGTTCCACAATAAATAAAATACATCACTCTATACAGGGAAACACATTTAAATCAGAGTAATCAATAACTACATAGGCAAAGCAGAATGATACATTAAGCATAGGAGGCAGGAAAGGCTGAGGAAAAGAATACTAAAAAGCTAAAAAGAGTGCACAATCATGTTTGAGCATATGTTCATAATTAAAAATAACTACCTACCTATATATATATATATATATATATATATATATATATATATAAGTTCAACACAAGTAACCTATAGAATTTCAGAATATTTAATACATTACTCAATGTACACTTTAAACAGCCCATTCATGTCTTTCAGCTAATTTATCAAGATTTAAACAATACATCAAACTAAAGAAAATTTTAAAATGCACAAGAATAAACAGGAGTTAAAAAATGAAAAATTGAAGTTTTCTTTCAGTGCCCAAGACTGGAGACAAAATCTTCATCAAAAGATGTCCAACTCCTGGCTGCAAGCTTTCACAACACATTTTTTGAAATGACAAGTTCTTTATCTTGAAGAAATGTTTTTGAGAATTATTTGATTTTGAGGCTTCTTTATTCTGTCACATCTAATGTTAGGTATTTCCCTTTTCTGAGTACATTATGAAAATGTTTTGCAGACAAGTGAAGATCACTATTTCTAGAAGCTTCACTTTCTAATACAGTAATCCCTCCTCGATCGCGGGGGTTGCGTTCTAGAACCCCCTGCGATAGGTGAAAATCCGCGAAGTAGAAACCATAAGTTTGTATGGTTATTTTTATATATTTTAAGCCCTTAGAAAAACTCTCCCACATTGTTTATAAATATTCTCCGCACAGTTATACAGTAAACCCTTGTTTATCACGGTTAATCCGCTCCAGACAGATAAATGAATTTCCACGAAGTAGGATTCTTTATTTATAAATCTAATATTTTCGCAGTTAGAGCATAGAAAACCTGTTTACGACCTTCAAATATGTTTTTTAACATTATTAGAGCCCTCTAGACATGAAATAACACCCTTTAGTCAAAAGTTTAAACTGTGCTCCATGACAAGACAGAGATGACCGTTCTTTCTCACAATTAAAAGAATGCAAATATATCTTCCTCTTCAAAGGAGTGAGCGTCAGGAGCAGAGAATGTCAGAGAGAGAGAGAGAAAAGTAAACAATCAAAAATCAATAGGACTGTTGGGCTTTTAAGTATGCAAAGCACCGCGATAAAGCAGCCGCAATGAAGGGATCAATGCGAAGGTAGTCTTTCAGCATTTTTTAGACGAGTGTCCGTATCTTCTAAGCAAACAGCCACTGTGCAAACAGCCCCTCTGCTCACACCCCCTCCATCAGGAGCAGAGAATGTCAGAGAGAGTGAGAGAGACAGAGAAAAGTAAACAATCAAAAATCAATACGGCTGTTAGAGCTTTTAAGTGTGCGAATCACCGCACGGGAAGCATATCGTATATCATTGAGGAGTTTTATTTAATATGTAATACGTGCTGATTGGGTAGCTTCGCAGCCATCTGCCAATAGCGTCTCTTGCATGAAATCAACTGGGCAAACAAACTGATGAAGCATGTACCATAAATTAAAAGACCCATTGTCTGCAGAAATCCGCGAACCAGCGAAAAATCCGTGATATATATTTAGATATGCTTACATTTAAAATCCGTGATGGAGTGAAGCCACGAAAGTCGAAACGCAATATAGCGAGGGATCACTGTAAACACATAGTTGAAAATAGGACTAGGATTATTTGTGTTTGATCATGGAGGAATGGACCAAAGCATGAACAAGTTCTTGGGTGCCCAAGCTCTGTTTTCTGTTTTTAATTGACTACTTAAAGAGACTGTACTCATAAATCTATTCAGATTTTGTTGTGGCTATTAAACACTGACAAATGATAAATAATGAGGGGTCAAACAATCGATCGATCGATAGACTGATAGATACTTTATTAATCCCAAGGGTAAATTCACATACTCCAGCAGCAGCATAATGATAAAAAACAATATTAAAGAGTGATAAAAATGCAGACAAAAGGTAAAACAGACAATAACTTTGTATAATGTTAACGTTTACCCCCCGGGTGGAATTGAAGAGTCACATAGTGTGGGGGAGGAACGATCACCTCAGTAAATAAATAACAAAATAAATAAATAACTAAATAACAGTACTTTAAAAGGAATAAGATCTAAACTTACACTTGTATAATTCAAGTAACCTGGTGAACGATGAAGGACCAAGAAAAAAGTTGCTTGGCTTATATTCTTCTCTAATGATAAAGGGTGGTCCCAAAAAAATAATCAAGTTTTTCACAAGACATATTATCATATTTATAATAAACTCACAAAAAGAGCAGACATCTGTTCAACACTTGTAAGCCTACAACATTAGCACTGTCTTTGACGAAGTTTCGGCAATGGTTTGCAACCAGTCACTGTTTCTGTTCCTAATCCTTTGTCAGTACTTGTACTTTTCGATTAGGCTTATTGCTCTTTCAGCTACATTTTTCACTACTGTCATGCATGCTAATAGTGCACAAAATTCATTGAAGATTGGATTAACCGTCTACTGTTCTGGGGGTTTTCTTGCAACCTTTTTCTGCCTTTCTCCTTGAGCAGACCAAAGAAGGATGTTATTGTTTCTGTTACGGATCCTCCAGCTTCAGCTTCTCAGATTCATTTGTCAGCTTAAGATGTTGAGGAATGTCTGGTAACATTGTCCACTGCAGGCTTTGCGCTCTCTTTTCCTTTATTCCTTAGTCTTTATCATCAAAAAGGGCTAAAACAAAAACTCTTCCTTACTACTAGAATGCTCTAAAACTTCAACTTATTAGAATGTTCTGCAAACGTCCACTTACTACTAGAATGTTCTAAGACCTTCACCATTTCTCCGCTCTCTGTTTAATTTTCTTTGTTGTTCACTAATCACTTAGCCAGTTAAGTATGCCAAACAAGAGTATATACGTAGTAACATTACAAATAAAATGATCAGAATTGACCAACCTCTAAATGTTTCATAATCAGGACGAAATTTCAAAGGTAAGCTATACATCCCTAATGGACAAAAATAAGCCTTGTGGAAAAATGATTCTACAAACATCATCCCTTTGCATTGGTTTGTGGTCCACCCAAAGCCTACTACTCAGTGTTTACAAGACTGTGCAAGATTTATACAAGTAAAGTTTTCATTGGTATTAGAAATATTACAAACATCAGAACTGATTCAGATACAGTAAGTGGATCATAACAGAATATAACTTCACATTTGTTATATTTACAGAATAATAAAGAATCCATTAATATGCCATGGAATGGTCTATTACTTTTTTTGCAATATCTACTTGTACAAAAACTGTAACATCAGCATACTTCTTGCCATAGCAGCTAATTTTGACTGTTTTTTCACTTTTTAACATGCTATATACTGAATTTTTTAAATATTAATATACTGTACAATATATTACTAAGAAAGATAATTAAAAGATGATTTAAGGATAGGAAATGGCACTAATAATTTCTGAAATGACAAGCATCAGCTTTTTTGTCTATTACTGTCTGCCTTTGTTAAATTACATTCATAGCAAATGCTTCTACGGCTTCAGAATAATTCATGCAAAACGTTATTAGCAATGCTCTGAAATGTACAGATTCGAGATGCTGCCATTTGTGACAACCCAATTAGTTTACCTTTCTGGCTTCTTAGGACAAAAACTATATATATATATATATATATATATATATATATAGATATAGATATAGATATAGATATAGATATAGATATAGATATAGATATATATAGAGAGAGAGAGAGAGACCAGTTAAGAGGAACAGAAAGAAAACACAAGATGAAAGGTTATTCTCAAATGTACAAAATCTCCTGTAAATTGACCTTTATAATTTA
Organism: Polypterus bichir lapradei; assembly: GCA_026402145.1. Taxonomy (NCBI): domain Eukaryota; kingdom Metazoa; phylum Chordata; class Cladistia; order Polypteriformes; family Polypteridae; genus Polypterus; species Polypterus bichir. The sequence continues at coordinate 12,493,431 of JANRMT010062834.1, forward strand.
CTTTTTTTTTTCCTGAAACTGTCAGTTTAATTGTACTTTGGGGATGGTGGCATCATGAAAATTGACTATCTTAGGTGAAATAAGGAAATCTCAATATAACCAAATATGTAGATTACACTTTGGGGTATTTTGGCACGAAGACAAGTTTTTTTTTCTAATTGGACAGTACACTGCTGAATGTAGTCTAATGAACCCGAAGAGTTATAGAAACAGCATTTTCTGTTTATTATTAATTTTAATTGTGGCATGATGTAGCCCTTGAATTTAGGTATTTCTTTATTCTTATGTCCAGGACCAAAATCAGACATTATGTGCTGCCCTCTTCTCTCATTTTAGCCTGATACTTTTACATTGCTAAAATGTAGTAAAGCTCTTCCAGATGTACTGCACAGGGTAGTGCATGAAAAGTTGCATGGTAAGGACCCCAGCCATGGTTTTAACAACAGCAAATGTAATTTGGTGAAGCTAGTAAAGTCCTAATGCTCATTTTGTTTGTTCTTTTATTTGTGTACATGCTGGAGAAAAGACATGCCCTATTCATAGCAATGGCATATTTTGTTTGTGAAGCTGTATCTTCACACTGATAGTTCCAAAGGAAATGCACCTGAAACAAACCCACCCACTGCCAAAATAGTGGATGCAGCATTAAATAAATAAGAGAAAATGGTTGACATGGTAAGATATTTGTTTGGTACAACACTGAGATCACTAAAGTTAGGTTAATCAGCATTAAAAAAAAACAGCTAAATCATTACAACAAATGAAAAAGTACTAAGAATGTACAAATGGGAAGAAGATACTTGAGATATGTGTAAGTTGGAATGATTTGGTGAAATTTACAGAAAAGGAGTTACCAGTAATAACAGCAAATTTTTTTCACATGGTGAATCAAATGGTATGGAAGCAAATAATACATAAAGAGCTAAAAAAAAAAAAAAAAACAACAACAACAAAAAAAACAAAAAGACATTGAGTGGCAGAGTGTAAGGGAGGTGTTACCAACAAGAGCAACATGGTATAACGGTAATTTGGAGAAAGAAAAATAGGTCCAAGAGAAGGATGTACTGAAGAAGAAAAAGTAACGTGTGTTTTAAGATGTGCGAAACAGCAAATTAGCTAATGGCACACAATAGAAACAAGATGGAGTAACTTGTAGAAAAGCAAGCCATTAATTAGACACATGGTGGTGTATGACTTGGAATAGTCAAAAGGAGTCACCCAATTACAAGAAAACAATGGATGATATTAAACATGGGGAAAGAGGCATTATGGTGGACAAGAAAAAAAAATGATAAAGAACAAGAAAATAGTGACAAAAAAGAGAATATTACAAAAATGTGTGAAAGATAAGAAGATAACAAATTTGACAAACAAGAGGAGACCATTCAGTCCGTCTAGCTAATAGCTAAGCTGTTCCAATATCTCATCCAGATTTTTCTTAAAGGATGTCGAGGCTTCTGGTTCAAATAAATGTCTTGGTAGTTTGTTCCAGAGTCCCACAATTCTTTGCGTAAAGAAGTGCTTCCTGGCTTCAGTTTTAAATGCACTTGACCTTAATTTCAACTGATTTCCAAATGTGCGTGATTAACCCTTAAGCTGAAAGAATGTTGCTGGATCTACTTTGTCAATGCCTTTGAGGATTTTAAATAAATAGGTTTAATTCTCCAAGGCTGTTAGAGCAGAACATGTCCTTAAGACCTGTGATGAACTGGGTTGATGTACACTGCACAAGTGCTACTATGTCTTTTTTATACCGTGATGCCCACAAAATTCTGCACACAAAACTCCAGATGTGAACTTACTAGCCGATTATATAGTTTGAGCATAACACCTCTTGACTTAAATTCAGCAGTTTATGATATAACCTAACATTTTATTTGCTTTAATGCATTGCTTAGTCAATTAAAATGTTGGTTCAACATAGACCTCTAAATTCGTTTCAAAGGTTGCTTCCTGTATGAGAGTGTCCCCATCTTGCATTTATAATTGATATTCTTTTTGCCCATGTGTAGCACTTTGCACTTTTCTACATTAAACTGCATTTTCTAGGTGCTGACCCAGTTCTGAAGGTTGTCCAGGTCAGTGTTTGCTATCCTCTAATTTTAGTGCCATCTGTGAATCTGACAAATTTACTAACAGAATCAATATCATTAATATAAATCAGAAAAAGTAATGATCCAAGGACAGACCCTTAAGGGACTCCACTGATGACATCGCTCAATGTGGAGCATTCTCCTTTTATCTGTACCCTTTGTCTCCTACTGGTTAACCAACTAGTAATCCAGTTTTGTAGGTTACCTGTAATGTATACAGTATCTACTTTAATAATTAATCTTTGGTGTGGGAATGTATTGTATGCTTCTAAAAAAATCTAGGTAAATCATGTTGTATGCTTTGTTTTTTGGGAATTATTCCGGTTGCTTCTTCAAAAAAACCTAAAGGAATGGTGTGGCAGGACTTTCTGCTCATAAAGCCATACTGGCTGTCATTTAAAATGTTATATTTGCTTATGTAACTTTCTGATTCATTTCTTATTATAGTTTCCATTATTCTGCATTGCACAGAAGTAAGACTGGTTGGTCTGTAACATGTAGGATCCATTTTGTCTCCTTTCTTGAAGACTGGAGTCACATTTACAACTTTTCAGAACTCAGGTACTTCTCCTTTCTAAAGTGACTGCGTGAAATATGCTTAATAAGGGTTTATAGATAACATCTTTCATTTCTTTCAATCCAGTTGGTAAGATCCCATCAGGTCCTGGGGTTTTATTAGTCTTCAACATATTGGAGGCTCGAAGGACATCTGAATCTTTTATTTTCAAATCTATGAACTCAGAGTTTGTTTTTACTTCTGCATAAGGCATTCCAATAGTTTTATTCCTTTATACATACTTGGGTGAAATATTTGTTCAGTTCATTTTGCATTTCCTTCTCATTTTCAAGGTTTTCACTATCCATGTCCATAAGGTTTCTTAAAATCTTTTTTATTGTCTTTTTACTGGAGTAGTATTGAAAAAAATGCCTTCTGTTCATTTTGCCTTCTCTAGCAATCTTTATTTCAGTTTTTCTTTTGACATTTCAGATGCTTTTTTTGATCACTTGCTGTAGTTTCCAGTAGACCTCTATGTCAGAATTATCTGATTTTTAATTTTCTTGAACAGTGATCTTTTCAGTTTTACTATTTTTAATAATATTGCTATTTACTCAGTTTTGCTGATTTTTTAGTCTCTTTCTTTTATTGCTTTTTGGAATAAACTTATTTTGAACTTGCATCAGAAGATCTATGAAGCAACACCAACGTTCATTTTATACTGTGATTTTACAGTTGCTAAGTTTTTGCTTTCCTATTTGACATTTTGTAAATACTTTTTCATCCCCATAAATTCTGCTTTCCTCAAGTTAGAAACCTTTGTTTTGATATACATTTATGTGTTTCAAAGATTACCTCAAATTTTACCAGGTTGTCATCACTGTTGCTTAAAGTATAAGTAACTTCTGTTCTTGTGACTCTGTCTTTATTGTTTGAATCTAGACAGGTGTCACCATGTGTTGGGCTTGTGACAAACTGAGGGAAAAAAACATTTGTCATGTGCACCATTTCAATTTCTTCTTTTGTTTTCCAGATAGGGGCTTCCCAATCAATGTTTGGAAGGTTACAATCATCCATGACCACTACGTCTTCTTTGTTGCACATCTATTTTATTTCATTAAATAATATGGTATTATCTAGCATATCAGAATTTGGCACCCTGTAGCAAACTCCAATAACCAGATCTCTGTCTTTCTTCCTTACCAGCTTAACCCAAAGTGATTCTGATATGTTTCCTTCTTCCATCTTGAAGATGTGGGCTTAAATATTAGCTTTCAAATATAATATTATATTTATAGGGGGCGTGGTTCTATATTTCTCTTTGTCACTCTCAATTAGCCATGACTCTAATTCCTACAATATCACAGTCCCAAGTCAATACTGTTCCCTCGAGTTCATGCATTTTATTTCTAATGATTCTGGCAATAACGTGTAAACATTTTAAAGGAGTAAAATTATGATTTTGGTTGAGTTTTCTTTAGGTCAGATTGACTGTATTTTATTTTTTGCACCTTCCTCAGTTTCTCCCCCCACATAATCTACTTTAACGGTCTATACACATCCTTGAAGATTCTCAATCCTAGAATGTCTGTCCCTTTCTCTTGTAGATGTAGTCTCTCTCGATGGTAAAGGAAATGTTTAAGGTAAAAGGCTTTTATTTCCAGCGGCTGTGAAAAGTAAAACCTTCTTGGTTTCTGCATGCTTTCATTCATGCTACCTGAATATTAAATTCTGCTCAGGTAGTCTTTTTCCTGGTGCTGGAAGGATTTTGGAGAGAATGACTGATTGGATTTGGCCTTAAGCTTGTTCCCAAGTTCCCTAAATTTGTTCTGCAGAGAATATGCACTTGTCTTTCCAATAAAATTTGTTCCAATTTGAACTATAACCAAGGGATCTTCTTCTGCATTCGCCAGGAATTGGTCCACTCTTTGGGTTATATGGAAAACTTTTGCTCCTCACAAAAAAGCAGCATACCATGGTTGACTCATGATCTCTACCACATATTGAGCTGGCAGTATTTCGGAGGATTGAATATCCATCAAAGAGTACTCCCCTTTTCTGCCTCTTATACTTTTTAACTTGGCTTGAAGGCAGAATTTTTTCAGACATTTGAAGCTATTTTCTGATGAGATGCTGCAGTGTCTTATTCCTCTTTTGACTACCTGTTCTAGTCTGTAACTGCTTGCTGCTTTCCTAAATTTGGTATCTAAAATAAGTATCCAAAATTTCTGGTTTGCACTGATATACAGTGGGATGCAAAAGTTTGGGCAACCTTGTTAATAGTCATTATTTTCCTGTATAAATCGTTGGTTGTTACGATAAAAAATGTCAGTTAAATATATCATATAGGAGACACACACAGTGATATTTGAGAAGTGAAATGAAGTTTATTGGATTTACAGAAAGTGCGCAATAATTGTTCAAACAAAATCAGGCAGGTGCATAAATTTGGGCAC
>JANRMT010062834.1:12519327-12589099 GCA_026402145.1 Polypterus bichir lapradei
ATATATATATATATATATATATACACATACAGAGAGAGATAGAGAGATAGAGATAGATATAGAGAGATAGAGATAGATATAGATTCATTCACACAGAACAACTATTCCACATTTTGAAAACAGTATTGTCCTTATATTCTCCATCTCTTTGCTTCCTAACAGATAAATTTTACTGGACATTGATTAGACCTCTGGCTGGCTGTCTCTGGTGAATAAATACTTAAGACCAACACCCACACACGTTCTCTAGCTGTCCTCCTTGAGAGTACAGAGGTTGGATGAACACCCTGGTTGCTTGGATCAGAGACACCATTTCTGCCACTCAGCCAAAGAAGATCTCTGTTACCCAGTTGAAGATCTGACTCTGTTTTCTGTGTGACGCAGCTTACATACCTGTATAGCAGGTGTCTTCTCTGACTGGCTACACATGCTGCCGACATGAAGCCTGTTACATTTGCCCACTCAGTGAGGAATCCCAGACAGGCCACATTTATCACTTGTTCAGGACACTGCTCCCTCTCAGCGACAGCAGAGGTGAGATCTGAACCCAGGACGCTGTTGTGAGAGCCACCGTTTAACAGCGAAAGAAAATCTCCATAAGCCGGTTTGAAATCTGTTTTTCCTGCAATATAGTTTTCTTCTAAGCCTGGCTTCCCACAATGGAGGTTGTAGTCTCCTTGAAAATGAGAATATACTTTGTTCTCAGACCTAAATAAAGAATTTCAATAGTGTTGTGCCTAAAGGTATCCATGAGAAAAAGCAGCAGAATTAAGGTCAGGCACATATCCGGAGCAAACATATTTCAAAACTGTCAAGATAGTACATTCTCTAAAGGGGAAACTTTTATATGCCCCAACACTGACTCCAGGTATGACCCTGAGCACTCACTTATCCTGGTAGATACTGAACTGTGGAAATATGTAAACTTTTATGTTATACATCAGCAAACTCTAAGTCATGCAGGACAAAAACGTTAGCTAAGTACATGTAAATGAGTGCCATCATGGCACTCAGTCTATTCTGTAAGCAACAGAATCACCAGAAAAACATTTTGGAAATCCTAATTAGATCAACAGGTAAGCATTCTGTCCATTTAACTAGTTTAGTGGAGACTGTAGGTTCTTGTAACTGACTACATTATTATACAATGATGGCTTAGCTAGTGAGCAATTAGATTCAGTCTGGTAATCGGCCTAATGGTTGAAGTCAATCTCCATGGTTACCTGAGCTCACCATTTACACCCACACATACTGAAAGAGAGACAAACAGATGCAAACTGTAAACTGTGGTATAAAAAGGTATGTGAAAACAGACAAGTAAAGATTTACGTAACGCAAGATTTACATCACAAAAGTGGCAATGTTTTAAACATCAGTGTGGTATGCTGGTGCAGCTCTTAGTCCTGCTGCCCCACAGTTCCAATCTTTAAATTGAGATTGAACATGCAGCGTCTTTCAGAGTTTTTATCCATATTAGCATGCATTTCATGATAACTAGCATTTGTAAATTGCCTTTGTCAGCTAGAGTGTGTATGGACAAGTGTATCTTGTAACATACTTTTGTTTCACTTTAGTTTAGGTGATAGTCTAATTTCCTAGCAATTCTGGCCAAAGTGGTAGAAGTGGTAATTAACATTGTCATGAGCAAAAGTTAGTATAAAGAAATGCAACATTCTGTTGAAATTGATTGCACCAAAGAAGCACACTTAAAACTGCAGCAAGTTATTACATAGTTCTGTTCATAATTTAAGTGTAACATCAGCAACAAAGAAAATATCATGACCATAAATTAATACCTGGAAAAAACAGAGTTTTTAAAACTTTATTGGTTACCACATCACTCAGCTATAACAAATGCCAAATATGTTTGATCATAATGTGACATTGCAATCAATAGCAATATACTATTCATTGAGCAGACCTTCTCAGAGTACTCACTTGCCATGATAGACTCTTCATGAACCCCTTTCATGCTCACAAACCAAGAGAACCAGCTCTGTGACATACTTTGTTTCGTCCAAGATACTAATTCAGGTAGGTGATCCATTTCACATAAAATGTTTTAAAATGTGTCGTGACTCTCCTGAGCAAAATGGAAATCAAGCACAGATTCCGAAAAGAACACAGCATTTGAACACACAGTTTCAAATAAATGCTTGACAATTGATGACAACATAGTTTCTATTGGACTACAACAAATGTGCTTTTAATATTCTTTGCTAGAATCATTCAAAAGGTAGCATGATGATAAACAGCTTTCAAAAACAGAAATTTGCTTATTCATGTTTCTCCATTTAACCTTAGTAGTATTTGCTCCCTTTATTGTAGCCAAACTTTGAAAATTAATGAAGAGCACATACTCTTGCAAAACAGTGAATGCTGAAAAGAAGCTGCTATTTCAGTATCATTTCCCTCTATGTACTGTTTAAGAAGCAATAAATTACATAACCTCAGAAATTTAAAATAAACAAAATCAGGTCTTTTATTTCAATTCTTCTGCAAAAATTACAAATATTTTTCTTAAACCAGTGCTTCTCAAGTTCAGTCTTGAACGCCCACTGCAACTACAGGTAAGGCTAAGAAATCAGCTTAAAATGTAGGTTTGAAAATATAAAAAGATGTATGTATTTCAATGTACTGGAACATGGGTTAAAATCTGGGTGCTATATGTACACTTATACTGTATGTACTGCTTCTTGTACTTTATTATTACTTGTACTTTTTTGCTCACAGTTTTTCTGTAAAGCATGTGCTTCATAAAGAATGCATGTGAACACTGCTACTTAAAAAAAAAAAAGCAAAAAAAAAAACAAAAAAACAAAATCTGAGCAAAAGGCAACAAACTGGGTTTAACCTAAGCAGAGTATTTTTTCTTTCTTTACAATTGATGTGGAAATGTAGTCCAGGTAACCTCAAGTTTCTTTTTTGTTAGTTCAGGTAACCTAAAGTTTGTCATTTTTGTTTTGTTGTCTCAGAAATGTGTCATAGCTGGTTGTGTTTGAGAAGCAGAGGATCTCCATTTTACTAATGATTATAAAAGTTGACTATTCAAAAATACAAACAGGTTGGAAGTGATGTGCAAATGCAGATCTGTACAATAGCACAGTACTGCAGAGCTTGTCTGTAGTAATACAATGTCAAAATTAGTGCAAGGAAAAGAAAACTTTGGTTAGTCTCGCATAGCTCAGTGAATTTTTCTATCTCTGTAATCAACTTGTTTCTCTTTGCAACACTGACTATTTATCTTTATCCCCCCAGAAGACTTAATTTTAATTAACTGATCAATCATAACTGGGGGTATGTGTGTACCTTCTGATTACCAAGACGCTAGCATTCTGCACAGGACTGACTGCTGAAGGCTCCCTTAACCTTTTAATAGAAAAGGTGTGTTTAAAAAACAAATGAATAGATGTATAATAATTTTGATCACCTTGGAAACCTAAATCATTTATAAGTTATTACAGTGTTTAGGATAATTTCAATATAATAAGCATTTTGTACAGATTCCAAGCACAATATTTATTATACCAGAAAAACGGACTTGTGGATAATTGAATGCTTAGGTGCAATGTTTCTCAGGCTGGTTGTATGCATCATAAGAAAGCTCTCACTAATGTTAGCAAAAATAATAACTAAAAACAGCATGTAAACATCAAGACAGAAAAAGAGATTCACAAAATTTTTTTTGTTTGTTTTTTTAAAGAGATGTATACCCAAATCTACAGTTAGTGAAGGAAAGTGTTTACAAGTTATCACTTGTTATGGGGTTTGTAAACTAATGGTCTTATTCTCTTAAATGCACTTTGTGATGTGCCTGGGTCATATATGAACAAAACAAGTTTATTTCAAAAGGGAAACAAATGTAACTGCGAATACTGTACACTTTTTTGATTTTATGTACTTTGAGATGTGCTTGGGTCAGGCGTGAGCAAAATGTTTTATTTTTTATTTCAAAAGTGGAAAAAAGTTTTGTACTACCTAATTTTCTGTTCAATTACAGCTTTATTGTTTTTTATGCACTTTTGCCTGTGCCTGTGTCAGATGTGACCAAATTAAAAAGGGAAACAATAAACACTACTTGTTTTTCAATACATTCATTCGTGTTGGTTTAAAATTTGTCATTACTGCTGCTTACCAGCTGTTTGAAAATGTCTGGCCCAGTTATACTTCTTGGTTTGAAAATCTTGACCAACTGAATTTGTAATTGAATAGCCCTGCCCTAATATATTGATATTACATAGTATAGGACAATGGAAGAAAAGAGGCAGCCACCGTAAAAGTGTAACTTTATTAACCTCTGTGTATTTTGCACTCCATGGTGCTGGTTAGACATTTGTTGTAGTTAAGGACTGTGTAACCATCTATACCTGAATCTTCCTGGGGAAACTCCTGTAGGTATGGAATGCAATTGCTGAAGTGAAGGTCTTTTTCTATGTTATTCATTCAACCTTCTTTCTCACTAATTATGTTTTTCCCAGGACCTTTGGTGGTCATGCTAAATCAAAAGTTACAAGCTGTAAAGCTTCAGTTTTCGCAATTTAACTTTACTATATTACAGTAATGAAGCTCAGTTAACTATTATTTGTTTCAAATGTATGCAGCAACAAGGCCAGTCTTCTTTCAGTGGAAGATCTCATCAATAGGAGATTAGCCAATCCATCAACTTTTGAAATACTTTAATGGTTCAAGAAATTTTCAGTGATGACTTAAGAGCAAGAAGGTCACATTTCTACCATTGGCCTTAGGATGAATTATTTTTTCCAACTGGAAGAACATAAATGCCATATTACAGCACTCTTTTGTTGGTCTCAGCCTTTTGAATGCAGACATACTGGTGCTATCTTCTTCCTCATTCCCTCTCCCTCTACATGTCTTGAAGAATTAAAATGGTGGAAGCTTAGTAACTTTCTCCGGTTAATTAAAATAAATCAAAGGTGTTTTTATTTGGGTCTTCAAAACATATCAGTGGTCTGTCACAAAACATAAGAAAAACTGTCACCATACACAAGCCAGAAAGTATTGGGCGATTTTTGACTCTGACCTTAAATTTAATAAATAAGTTAACTCTGTTATGAACAATAGTTTCTTCCAGCTTAGAATAATAATAAAAATGTATCTTTTTTCGTGACTTAGAAAATAGTTATCCATGGTTTTGGATCATCCATGCTAGAAAATGCAGCAGCTAGACTACTGACTGGAACTAAGAAGAGGGATCACATTACCCCGGTTTTAGTTTCCTTCCACCGCATCACTGTCTAATATAGGATATATTTCTAAGTTTTTATTTTTTGTTGTTAAAGCAGTAAATGAGCTAGCCCCTCTTACATTATTTGTCTGCTCAACCTATGTTCTGCCTCTAGATCATTAAGATATTCCAATCAGCTGCTTTTAGCTCTTTCACAATCACAATTTAAAACAATGGATGAATGAGCTGTTGCAGTCATTGCACCAAGATTGTGGAAGAGCTTACCTCTTAATAACAGATCAACTCCTTCTCTTACTGTTTTTAAATCTAGGCTTAAAATCAATCTATTTTCTTTAGCCTCCTAAAATATCTATTATGTTTTATGTGTGCATCTTTGTATACATTTGAAGTATTTCAATTGTGTTTCAATTTTGTTTATTAATTTCTTTTTGTTTTTTTTAATTGCTTGATTTCAGTCGTTTTTAAACTATGGGTCATGACTATTTCGGGTAGCGTAGTATCTGAACTTGGGCCAAATCGAGTCCTGAATCACAACAGAACTAAATAGGAAAGGGTCACAAATGGTTTGCAGAATACCTTTCGATGGGTCCCCTATGGCAAGGGGAACCAAGGGGTGATAATCGGCAGCAATTTTACAAGGGGAGATCAAGACAACATCTTTGGCGATTTGCCAAGGAGGACCCAGTCCCCACAGGAAGATGATAGGTTATGAGTCTACAAAGGGATTCACGGATGATGATCTATGAAGATTCTACACGGGGGATGATCCACTGGATAAAGCTTTGTGGAGATTATGGGTCGTGAAGACATGAAAAAGGCAAAATTGGGCTGTGAGAAAAAAAAATTCAAAAACCACCGCTTTACTTTAACTTCTGTATGGCACTTTGGGCAACATAAGTTGTTTTTAATATATGTTTTGAAAATAAATTTGGTTGCATGCTATGACTTTAGAATCAAGCCATGAGTTCAATTTTTTTTATTGTTTTTTTCTGGATCACTGGTTATACTTTCATACTATATATCACCTATCAACTGCACAGGCAAGGGGCTACTGTAAAATATCCCACTCTGCACAATACATAGTTATTTCAGAATAATTTTAGTCTACCCTCCCAAAATGTCACATCCCAGCAAAAAAAAAAAAAAAAAAAAAAATAACTGTCTTTGGAACATTTTAAATTAAGTATCAGAAAATGGGGGAAAATAAAAATCATAAATTAGACTGGAATGGTGAATGAGATGCCTGAATGAAATGAGTCTGAAACTTAATGATTTATCACTTGTAGGCTGATATACAGAAGATGTCTTATTTTTCACCATTTTTATCTGAGTATTGACAAGAATGCATGTAGCTTTGTAATAATCAGCCTTGTCAGAAAGCCATTCTACTGTAAATTTCACCACTGATGAAAATCCAAAGCTAAATGACACTTGTTGCAATATAAACATTAAATATATAAAATGATGCTACAATACAATTAAAGTCATAAAGGCATATTCTGACATTTGTGGAATAAAGAAATAAAGAAAACAATTTTTACTTTCCAAAAAAAGCAAGAATATTCACATATTTACAGCTATAGGTAAGTTGTGGGTTTCAATAAAAAGTTTTACAATAAAGGAAGTAGAAACAAAATTGTGCAGATTGTAATCTTGCACAAAGGATTAACTTTTACCATGGAAACTGAAATATAGACAAAGGATTTTAATTGCCAGATGCCACAGAACTGTCCCTGTAGAGTTGCTCACTAAAAAGGAAAGGCTAATTTTAAACATTAGAAAGACTCATTTGGACTTCCTTTGCAGATGTTAGTCTTAAAATACAAGTTTCAGCAGCTATTTGGTAATGTGTATACTGTAATGTTCTGAAGGCCAGATAAGAAAAACTACTAAGAAGATGCTTAAAATATAAAGGGAGATGCTAGTGTCTTTAAAAAAAAAAAAAAAACACCACAAGGATAATCTGATCCATTGTATTCATTCATGATTTCCATAATTCACAAGGAAAAGAAAGAGTGGGATCAAAATGAGAGTAAGTGATAAATTGCTCTCTACATAACTATATTTATATCTCTCCATTATAAAAACAAAATCTTGGAAGGGAGACGAGATGTGATCTTCTCGGAAGACAATTTGACGTCCCGTGACAGACATTTTAACGTCGCGCAAGAAGTGAGACAACATTTAAAACAAGTTCACGGATATCTAACCTAGCAGTTGTTGGAATGCTTTTAGCAGACACACTTCATGGGCTCCCAGCTCTTAAAACAATGACAAGCAACAAGCAGAACACGCAGCTCGCCAGCAGATGATCTGACCACTTATCCTTAGCATGCGATCAGCCCTCCCCTCCCCCTTCACAACGTGAGTGGCAGAGATGCGAAGTGGCAAAAGGACAGCTGCTGTACAGGCTTTTAAATGATTGCCGCACAGCGCGACAAGCAGAACACGTAGCTCGCCAGCAGCAGCAACAAGCCAGCAGATGATCTGACAGCATCTCCATAGTGTGCGTTCAACCGCCCCCCACTTCACAACGCAAGCAGCGTAATACATCCTGCGAGAAAGAGACCATGCCCGGGACCGGAAAAAAAGGACAAGTATAGTTTTCACAAAAGTTTTAAAGTAAAAGTGAAAATAATGCATATGTAACAATTCCCATGAAAATAACAACCTCTTTAAATCATATATCCAGTAAACCAAACCCGGGGGTGAAGCGAGCAAAGCAAACAAGGGGCAGAGCCCCCTAGCATTGTATAGAATTTTTATATTATTTATGACACATTTCTTTTGCACTGAAATTCTAAAGCAGAAAAACACAAGAACACACAGTTCAGATGGGAACAGGCCACTCAGCTGAAGAAAAAAAAAAAAAAGCTGAACAATGGCTATTCCCCAAATGCTTGCCAGGCATCAAGATTTGATATTTGGTACATTGCTCTATGTGTATATTGTTCTCTGTGTGAAACAATACTTCCAGACATTTGAGTGAAATTTACCCTTAAATGAGCCAAATCTGATGACAAACCAATGTTGAAGGAACAGTTGGCAAGTACACTACTAATTCCATTCTTGACTTCAAATTCTTCTGTCTTTGATTCATCCACCTTATAACCCACAAAAATTGAACTTGGGGTCACGCGAGGCTAAAGCCTTTTCTGATAGCTCTGATTTCAAGGAAAAAAGGAATAATCCATCCCAAAAATGATATATTTACTTTACATACCCCAAGTACTTTGTAGTGATGGCAGAAAAAAAAATCTAATTTTTTCATGCAGAATGGAGAAAAAAGTAGTTTGTGATACAATACTATATCACACCTACCCCAATGAATTTGGATACAGCGTTGGTGACCAATGCTATACAACAAAACAAAATGTGCAAAATGCATGCTTTTTAAATTAAAAATGTCAGTGCCATGTGGCTTTATTTTCTCTTTTATGATTTGACTTTTTGTTCCAGAATATTTTGGCAAAAAATGTTTTTTTTCATGTTTTGAGCAAGTGACTGGATGAAGGACATTTGAATTATGCAACATGAGTAATGTGAGTTTTTTTCTTTCCCCCTCTCTTCCATGATCTGTTATCTGAACACAAATTGAGGCTATTTTGGGGCAAGGGAATGTTTAAAAATATTTTTCATTTAAATTAGTTGTAACTGGGTATCCATGTTATGAAATTTAATTTTGTAAAAGTAGCGTCAGGAGCTGATTAGCTCTTTCTATAAGGGGGAAGTGAATCTGCATGCCTCTCCTATTGGCACCTACCCCACTGAATTTGGATACAATCATTAAGATAACAACTTAAGCTGATTGTGCTTAGGTTACACTTAATTGGCTCATACTTTAGTGAATGTAATACAAATCATACGCAAAAAGAAGCTAGCCTGAAATATTTTAAGTTTCTAACAACTGTTCTGAACTATATATAAAAACAGGGAGATCCTACATGTACTTGTACTTTGACATTTGTGTACAGTTAACATTAGGCAGTTTACACCTTCTACTTGAGTAGTTTGCTCATAGGCAAACTTTACTTTTACTTAATGTAATCTTTCAGAGAGGTAGCTCTTCTTGAGTATGGCTGTTGAGTACTTTAAATACAACTACAAGGAGCCGACTTTTATCCATCCATCATTTAACATCGCTTAATATAGAAAAAGTGAACAAGCCAATTTTGCTGCCATCAACAAGTGAACCTTGAGTTTATATTTCTGTCTGAAAACTAATACAGTACTTAATGAAAACCTTTTCTGAAAATCATGATAAATAATTTTGCCTGTGCCACAATGATAAATGCCTCATCACATTCTGTCAAACAAGGCCTCATCCATGTTGAAAGTTCATTAATTTGCTTCTTCTGGATAATATGCATCTCTTATACTAAGTTTGCATCTGACAATGGTTCTGCCAGTGTCATGTTTATTGTGCACACTATCTCCCAACACAAAATTTAAGTGAGATCCTTCAGCAAAGCTCCATATAATAAAACAAACACGCTACCTCCTGAAGAGAAGCAAACGATCAAGTTGTTAGATTACCTAAAATTACATACAGATGCAGGAAAACCTCACTTTCATGAATCTAAATATCAACCAAGACTGTAGTTCTAGGCTCATTCTCGCATTGCTTTGAGTTTAGGTCTTAATTTTTAAGATATAAACAGTCTAAAATTAGTAGTTGTTACATGGCTGTTTCTCCTCTATTCTAAAAATTAAACCTCACTTTACTGTTTTGTAGCTTTCTATTCAAATTTGTTGCCAAATTATTTTTTCAGTCTTTGTAGGACACTGCTCAGCATTGCTCAGTTAGTACTCATACAACTTTTGTAGTGCCCTTGAAAATATAAGACAACTGCTTTTAGAGGGAACTAAATTCCACTTTTAACCCAGATGGGCAGACTTGTTTTTTGATTTTGCTGCTTCACCCAACTGAGTATGAATTAACTTATTTAAATCTCCTTGTAATATATTTGTCTTCTTTGTAGGTTGTAACAAATCTGGCACTCATTTATTCAACTACCCACAAATACAAATTTGTCAAGTTAGACACTCTTATCAGACCTTGCCTCTTTTCTATCCCTTCCATTCCACAATTTTAGCCATACATAACCAACTACAAAATGATCCAGGAATTCATATTATTATTTGTAAATGCATTACACAAATATTCACATAAGCATACACAACAAGAAATCACTAAAATTAATAAAATGACAAAAAGAATACCTCAAACATTTTTAAAAATCACAAAATACAGTACAGGGCGCGCACACACACAGTAAACCATCATTTAAGTATTTAATAAAAATGCACAGTCCAAACCATAATGAAATGTGAAACATGTGTCAGCTTTAATAACTGTTGTAAACAGTAAATTTTAGAAATCACTGCAATTGAAAAAAAGTATGCACTGCAAAGTCCTGCAAAAATTACAACTGCTTCATGTTCTCAGAATACAAATCACTGCCTATCCATCAAATACCTCATTAGTTCTCAGTTCCGTCTGACAAGATGTCTTCTATATGTCTGAACTACTGACTAATTGAAATTCGTTTGAACTACGATAAGTAACCTACAGTTCTTTGTCTTTTTCACTATTTTATTCAACAAAATATGCAACAACATCAAAGCACAAAACAAAATAATGTCACACTTTAAAACCTGCTTAAATTAATTCAGTGCAAGATAGGAAATAGGTGCTGAGCAGGGTGACAATTCGTCACTGGACTTATTCACTTACACAAAGGTTCAGTTTAGAGAAGCAATTAGCCTAACATAAATAAGTTTGGAAAAATGAGGACAAAATAAGAAGTTGTTCAATGACCAGATATGGGATTCAAAACGAGTTACTGTATGGTGGTTCAGTGAAACAGGTGTACAACCCACTGCACTTGCAAGCCTGCTGGTTTATTTGTTTTTAGTTTTTTATGGTATTTTCTAAGCTTAAATGTAACAAAGTATTTGTTACAAGTATTGCTAAGATGCTGGCAAGACGATGGGAATTTTGGACACTGACTTGCTACATATAACTTATAAGGCCAAATATATATTCAAACCATCAACATATATACAAGTGGCACATTAATAAAAAGAAAAAACAATAGAGAATTAAAAGATTAGACATAAAAAAAAATAAAACACTATTACTTAACTCTCTTTACTCTCACAAGATTTCTACCTTAGCTTAGCACATGCAAGCTTACTCACACATGCTGTTATAAAGACTTTGGTCCTCTGCAGAAAAAAAAAAAAAAAAACTTATCAAGCACAGTACATAATCTAAAATTATAATCAAAATTCAATAATGATATACAGTACATCACCAAAGGCTCCATCTCAGGTTTAGAAGTTCCAAATATTTTCTCTCTATTATTATATATCTCTCTCATCCTAATCTATATTAACCTCCTGGCAACTTTACTTTATGTAGCCCCAAAATATTTAAACCACATTTGTATTTATTCCAGCAACATCTTAATTGTGAAATATACTAATCTCACTTGCTGGCTTAACAGACCTAGTGAGTTAAATTTGGACAATGTATAGATGTGTATTAATTGCTATACTATAGCTGAATTTGCAGAGAGTGTGGAAATCCTGACCGACTTGAAATTTATCTCCACAGTTAAATCATTTTTCAAGTGGGAATAATCAGTTAAAGATGTGTCTTATTAGCTAACTGACATTTTAAAGTTACAGAAATATGATTTCTGCTTTAATATTAATAATACAACAAAGTCACACTTTGGGCACAATTAAAACATTATTCAAATATTAAGTGAATACATGACGTTTTCATACAATGTGGTCAATGCACTGAAACCTTGTGTTTAAGACTGACCAAAAAATTGTAGGTTATTGCTGTCTCTGATATCGCACTGTATATAGGATGAAGCTTAAACAAAACCTTGAGATGGTAAGAGTTGATGAAAGTATGGCAAACACTTAATCAAACCTGCACATTATGTGAACACTAGGGGGCTTCGCTCGCCAAAAAACAGCCCCCCTGGCCTGCACTAAACACCAGCCACTTTGCGTCTCTGACGCCCTGTGAAGGTGACACGGTTATTCCTCTGAAACCCCTCCTAAACGGTGATACAATGGGAAACAAATACAGCTTTTTTTTTTTTTTTTTTTAACCTCTTCTTTTCTCGATCTTCTGCTGCCACCACATGATCTGCATCCCACGCGGTGCACTTCTGTCATATCACCTATGTCCATATATTCTCTCTCTTTTACCTTTTCATCAATACTGAACTGAATTTTGATTCCATGTTTGGAATTACATCATGACAATGCAACGTAAAACTGCCTGTGAGTGAATATCTATGTAATGCCAAAAGGCAAACTGGCAAAGTATAAAATACTTCCAGTAGAGACCAATGGTTCCTCTAATTATATTCATTGGTGCGTTGTATAATTATGCAATTTTGCTAAATATTTTTATGACAAAATTAAATATGTGCAATATGTATGTTCTATCAGTAGTTAATATTAGCTGAGTGAATGGGAAATAGATAGATTAGATAAAATAGATTAGATAGATAGATACTTTATTAATCCCAAGGGGAAATTCACATAATCCAGCAGCAGTATACTGATACAAAAAACAATATTAAATTAAAGAGTAATAAAAATGCATGTAAAAGCAGACAATAACTTTGAATAAGGTTAGCATTTACTCCCCCGGGTGGAATTGAAGAGTCGCATAGTGTGGGGGAGGAACAATCTCCTCAGTCTGTCAGTGGAGCAGGACAGTGACAGCAGTCTGTCGTTGAAGCTGCTCCTCTGTCTGGAGATGACACTGTTCAGTGGATGTAGTGAATTCTCCATGATTGACAGGAGTTTGCTTAGAGCCCGTCGCTCTGCTACAGATGTTAAACTGTCCAGCTTTCATACAAAACAGTGCATGGACGGGTCTTGTTCAAGTCTTGTTTAAACTTTCCTTTGTATTTCTGTTTTCATTTTCATATATGTCGTTTCAATAAAGGCCTTTTCATGACTCACTTTTCATACTTCAACTAAAGTGTCGGTCATTCTGTATAACTAGGCTGACCCACCTTTTAAGGCGACCGACTTTTAAGTTGACCACTTCTTAAGGCAATTCAATATGTAGATCAATTTGATATTTTATACAAACTCATTAATTTGGTTATATTGCATTTGAGCGGTATTACTTTAATACTCGTAGTTTCTGTTATTTTTGTGAAGAAATTTAAACTTTTTTTCTATATTGAGGTCGCCCTTTTGAACCCCCCTGATATTTACTACGCGGTGAGGCATTTGTACTCCATCAACATTAATTATTTCCAGAGACATAATTTTGTCTATTTTGCCAGTGCATCGCGCACAAAAGCAAGGGAACGATGGGGACGGAAGGACAATCCCGACCGCTTTTATATAGTAAGAAAGAAGAAGAAGATATCGCATAGTCTGGAGTAGAAAATCATCTTTTACCTGGAAAAACGAAACTACAAATCCCATCATGCATTGCAAAATGGACGGGGCATGTGTGAAACTCCGTGCTACTCGCACAGTCTGGAGTAGAAAATCATCTTTCACCTGAAAAAACGAAACTACAAATCCCATCATGCATTGCAAAATGGACGGGGCGTGTGTGAAACTCCGCGCCTGTGTAGCACTCACGGGACGGAAGGACAATCCCGACGGCTTTTATATAGAAGGATGCCTAGGTATTATATACAATGCCGAGGGAGAGAGCATTCACTGTTAGTACGTTGACGCACTCACCACACAACAAACTACCTGGATTTGGACCCTAGGTAAAGTATGTATATAAAATATTAAAGTAACACAGACATTTCATGCTCTACCTAAAAAGACACATTCTATAAATTTCCTAATCATTCTATACCATACCTGCTTTTCACACATTGCCGCTAACATATACACTGCTATGCAATATATAATACAGATAGAAAACACAGAACATGGAAAAATAATGAATTCCGTCTACAAAAGGCCTGACATCACCCTTCCTTTCTTACATACATTCTGCATACCAAAGGGTGCAAAGACAAGAAGCAGAAAATCTGTCACTAAATTAGCGTACCGGCAAGAACACACACACACACAAAAAAACAAAACTAACAAACTAGTGCAGTACCCACTCTAAAATAAAGGCTTCTGTGGAGTTTCTCTATCCATAAGATGGAAAAAGAACTTCACAGAGATTCTCTGATTGGGTCCTTTTTGGGCCAAAACAGTCACATATTACAAGAACTGTCCAATTCTGATACTGACTGACTGTGATGTTTTTTATTTATCCTTTTATTTCATTATTTTTTGCATTTTCACACCATGGTCTTTCATAACCAGCCATGTATTAGCCATATGTTCTACAATAGAGTGGCATTTTCACCACTAACCTGCAGACCATTGGTGTTGCTTGTTCACAAACGAAATTCCGTATTGTTATATGGCCATAAAAATACTAAAATCTCCAAAGTCTCCATAAAATACATACTTTTAACTATTAAAACCCTAATAAAACATGAACATAAAATATCTAAAATAAATATGGCATAAAAGAAAATAAAATGCTTGTCATAATAACAATCGAAAGTTCTAAGAAAATGTTTGTAAGATGTTCATCAGGAAGAGACAAGACTAGCATTATTAACAAGCTTACACATAAAAATATACACATTTGGCTTTTAAACTAATAAGTCTATTGTTTACTAAGAAGTGGGGGCAAATTCTTCTTTGTCTATTCTTTTTCTAATTAAAAATGTGAGCTGCTATACTAAATATAAGTTCATTCACTATTCATATTTGGACAACAAGTATTTGTTTTAATTGAAGGACAAAACAAAAAGGTCCCAACTCATTAAACAAGCTTCTCTTAATTCATCCCAAAAACGTGAGTCTCTTTTCTTCCCACTTCAAGCACAGCTGGACAACATATATGTCAACTGTTCTTCTTTCTCCAAGCAAAGGGTGACTCCTAAGATTCCCTAATCTCTCCTAAAGTCTGATCATCTCCTCTCTTTACAGTGAGTTCTGGCAGAAAAATGATACATATGATTACTTAAACACTGTAATACTTGGCATAAAGGAGAGCTGCAACTAAATTACTGTAACACCTAATAAAAAAAAGATTCTAAAAAAAAAATGTTTTTCAGATCTGCCAGTTTACTGATCATCAATTGAGTCATTTAGAGTGAAAATTGAGTGATTTAGATCACTGGCCATCGTTTGGAGCATCACTATAACTTAGGTAATAAAATTACTAAATTGGTTGACTTAAATGATGTCACAATTGTTTCCTGTGAAGCAATTCATTACAAGAACCATTCAGTGCAAACTAAAACAGACAGCTGGATTGCATTTTTTGATGCATTTTTCACAGATTAAACTAAGTAATTAAAAATGTTCCTTCTCTTGTGCTAGTAAGTGTACTACAGAAATTTCCACTTACATTTCTAGCACATTTATTAGGTATGATAGCTAAACAATACATTCTTACTACAATATTAAAACAGCATTGTAAACTGACAAATAGCATGGCAATACCAGAACATACCCATCATTGATCTTTTAATACACTACAATTTTACATTACTACCTCAAACATGTTAAATGAAGAAAAAAAAATCAACGTCTAGTTTACCTAAATAATTTGTATTTCATTCTAAAAGCTAATATGCAAAGATAATGCTTGCTGCTAGAAGGCAGTTACATATAGTGAATTATTTTTAAACACAATACATACAGCAAATAAAAATAATAATAATAATCCTGAATTTGGAAGATGCATAAACTAAAAAGACTATACAGTATTTTATTTCCTGCTGCAACTAATACAAGAAGCAAACAGAAATCTTTTATGCGAGTGACAACATCTCTTGGAATAAAAGTATAACCAGGGAGCTTTATAATGGAAAAAACACTCACCTGATTTTCTTTCCATATATACTTTATATTCATTATATGCAGCAGTTTAATTCTGATCAAAAGGCAAACAAAAGTCTGGCAGATGTTCCTTTTAATTCTCAGTTACTAACATAACACTACAAACAACAATGTTTCTTTTCTGTTTGTTTTCACAAACACAACAGGCTAACAGTGGGTAAAAACAACAAAGCACACTGCTAGTACTGAAATAGGCAGGGATTTACTTCTGGTATTTCCTTGAATTTGAGCATGAAAACTATTATTACCACACATTGTGTCAAACAAATACTACTACTACTACTATACATGTGAAACAGGCTTTGACTACAAGTGCTTTTCTTAAAACAAAGGTAATCAAATGAAATTCACTGTGATTTATTGAGAACACCCACTGCATTAAGTTAAACAGCATTCACCAATGAGCATGGACTGAAAATGATTATGAGAAAGCGCTGCATGAGGTAAACTCTAATTACTTTTCAAATCAGTGTTCTAGCTATGCAATCATAGCTAGAACTAAGGAGTACAGTATGAACATGTAAGTCCATTCATTAAATCACTTCACTGACTTCTGAAAAAGTTTAGAATCGATTTTAAAAACTATTTTATCAAATTTATAGTTTTAAATCATTTATCCCCCCTTTCACCTTATAGAACTTAGTAGTCACCTATGCTTCAAGACATATACTTCAATCTCAGGTTGCAGGTCTACTTACAGTAAACTTGCAAGAATAAATGGATCTGTTATTATAGACAGACACTTTAGCTATGTGGCAACTCTGGAATGATTTACCGATGAATATTAGGGAATTCCAATGGGCAATGGCATTTAAATTCAGGCTGAAAAGGTATTATTTAAGCACAGGCTATTCACTTTGTTCACTTATGATGCTTTTTAATTAACTAGCAATTATTTTGATTAAAATTTTCCACATTCTTTTCTCAACATATATGGTGGCACCTGGGCCTGCCTTAGACTAGATTAGGGTTACGGTACAAAACTACTTATAAAGCTTTGAGTGTTCCCAGGACCACAGAGGGCTCAATAATTGTAGAAATAGAAAAAGTCTGAAACCACCAGAACTTTCTACACTTGGTTGTCTGGTAAAAACTGAGTAATCAGTCAAGAAGGGCCTTGGTCAGAAAGGTGACGAAGAACCCAGTGATCACTATAATAGAGCTAATCTGTCAGACAGACAACCACCTCAGCAGCAATCCAATCAGACTTTCATGGTAGAGTCGCTAAACGTAAGCCACTTGAGTAAAAGGCATATTACAGCTCATTTGGAATTTGCCAAATGGTATTAAAAGGACTCTGAGAACATGAGGAAAAAAGATTCTCTGATGTGATCAGACAAAAATTAAACTCTTTGGGAAGAACTGGCCATTACCATCCCTGCAGTGAGGTATGGTGGTGACAGCAACATCATGCTATGGAGAGGATTCTCAGCAGCAAGGACAGGGAGACTGGTCAGACCTGAGGGAAGAATGCAGCCAAATACAGATAAGTTTATTGAAGAAATCTGGTCCTGTTTGCACACAATGTCAGACTGGAAAGACAGTTCAGCATCGCAATAACAGCCAAGACAACACTGGAGTGGCTTTGGGACAAGTCTCTGACTGTCGCAAGTGGCCCAACCAAAGCCCAGACATATACCAATCACAGTACATCTGTGGACAGACAAGAAGATGGCAGTTTACAGACTCTTCTTATCCAATCTTAAAAGGTTCTTCCAGGAAGAATAGGATAAACTGCCCAAATCCAGGTATTGAAAGCTTGCAGTAACTTATCAAAAAAGATATGTAGCTGTGATTGCTGCCAAATGGGCTAATATAAATTACTGAATTAAGGGTCTGAATATTTATATGAAATCATTTCTTCAATGTGTAATTTTGGGATACACAGTATAGACGAATAGGCAAAAATTGCAAATTTATACATTTAAAATGAAATCTACAACAGAATAAAGTGCACAAAAGTAAAAGGGGTCTGAATACTTTCTGAATCCACTATATTTATAGACAATTGGATACTTACATTTATGTGCTTATGTTTTAGCTATATTATAATTTTCACACTGTATGGCATGATGATACTTTGGTATAAATGTTAATAAAAATAAACTGAAGTTGAATTAAAATAATAAAACATTATTAACATTACATGATTTTCATCAACCCTGTTTATAATATCTTAGATTCCCACTTTCCCACACTCTTCAGGCTAAAGCTCTAAAGCATGTGCAAATGTGTACAGTTTTTATATAGCAGTATAAACTCACTGTAAAAGATAGTCACTGCCAAGATGTAAATGACCACTTTATGGAAAAAAATAGGTATTTTCAAGAAAGGTTAAAGACCTCTTGCAAAATAGTTGCATGCCACACAATCACACTGTTAGCAAGGCTTTCACCTAGTATAGCAGCTGCAGAAAAACATCAGTGACAACTTGATGGAAAAAAAATAGACAACAGCACATCACTCACACTCCTCACAGCATGCAAAAAATTGGACCACTTACCAGCTGCCTATGGAGTCAAGTCATGTTTAGCATTTCCATACGACTTACCAACTGTCCCAATACTTATTTAACAAACATGCCAAATTTCTAAACTGAATTAACATTTCACCACCACCAATCACAAGTGTCTGGGGAGAGGACTGTACTGTTGCAATGCAGAGGTGAGCTGCCGTGCTTCTGGTGTCACAAGATTTCACATGCTTTTACCATTGAATGTATCATTTCTTCTTGAATTTCACACCTTATTTTTATGCATTTGTGTTGCAAGTGGAGACTGTAGCTTTGGATACTGGTGCACCTTATTTTCCTTTTGCCATTTAGATGTACATTTGCGCTGATAGACATTGATTGTAATATGAGCATGCAATGTAATAAACCAGTGTCTTTATACCCAGTAAGTGTTTGCTTCTTTCCCTTTATGTGTTGTAGTAGCAGATAAAATGATTCAAATGTAAGACTTCATCCTTGAGGTCCTTTGTACGTTAAGGCTTCTACTTCACGTATTCTTTTTCCTGATGTTAAATCACCAAGTGTGTTTTAAGTGTTAGTTATTTCAGGACCAACAAGGCCAAAGATTTTTTTTGTTATTTTGCTGCAGTGTATATGGCACCAGCAAAATTGAACATTACTGTGCGATTTTAAGTGTAGATACTTAATGTAGATCAACCATTTCAAAAGTCTTTTTGTAATTAGATGCAAAACCTGTATGCTTTTAAAATGTGTTTTATAGTGTTTAACAGTGAACTCTGAGAGTTGGGACACTTATAGCCCCTTTGCCAAATTGGTGACAGTATGTGAGCTGGCTTTGATACAAGTAACTGTAGTGTCAGGTGATTTAATAAGCAGCAGATCTTGAACCTTTTCAATTTCATGCGATAATATTCTAGATAATATGTAGAATGTCAACAATGAGTCTGTTAATAGTTTTATCCATTCGACAGCTATGTCATTAATTTGAAGGATTAATGACTGTACATCAATAGTTTGCCTTTGTCTTGTAAAAGCAAGTTCGATGTGATAGTATTTGTAATGGTCATGTTATTCAGATTAGTTTGCCCATATCAACCCCTGCTCTGTGCAAAAATTAAGAGAATCAGGGAGATTCTTCCTATGGTATGGAGAAATACTCATTGCTCGTGTGCTTTTGTATTTTCCCTGTCACAAACTGGTCATGCATCCGTTTAACTGAAATCCCATTTTCGGTGTATTTTGATTTTGTGACTATTTGTGTGGTACTGTATAACTCCTTAAACCCACTCTACAAGAGAAAGCTTGGCCTCATACAGTACATCAAAGTCCATGTGCAGAATCATGCAAAAGTTTGGACACCCCTAACTAAATCACATATATAGATCACTATTAAAGTACAAATAAATACTACTTTTTAGGATAATTACTGTACAGTTCTGATGTACTTTCTGAAATTAAAAAAAGTAAAAATAAAATAAAAATAAGAGTAATTGTGGCATTACTTAGTAACACCATCTTTGGCAAAGGTAGCAGGTTGAAAATGGCTTTGTAGCCAGCTATGAGTCTTTGAAATCTTTGTTTTGAAAATTTTCCTCATTCTCCTTGCAGATCACTTTCAGCTGTGAGATACTCTTGGGCTGTCTTGCATGGACAGCACATCTGGGGTCTACCCTCATATCTTCAAAGATGGGGACTGCAGGAGCCATTCCAAAACCTTCACCTTGTGCTTCTCGAGGTTACTTTATTGTAAGTTTTGAAGTGTGATTGGATTGTGCAACATCTGGAGAAGGAATGCAGAAATATAAATGGCATCTGTTTGGTGAGTTAGATATTGCACCTCTAAGCTATTGTCATGGTCTTTTCCTCTGTAACCAGTTTCCAAAATAACCAATCATTCTTAATGCCACAAGTGGCTACAAGAACATTAAATGCAGACATGCATCTGTTGGAAGTGACATGTCTGGTTTCTTTATATAGAACTTTTTTCCTAACTGGAGCTGATCAGTGTCTGAACCCTACTTTCTATGTGATACTGGTGTTTTATGGACAGTGGATGGCCCAATTAAATTTTCAGGAATTGCTCCAGATGGTGCCTGCCCAAATGGAACAGTCAGTCAGTCATTTACTAACCCGCTTAGTCCTGAACAGGGTCACAGGGGTCTGCTGGAACCTATCCCAGCTAGCAGGAACAAATCATGGATGGGGTGCCGGTCCATCGCAGGGTGAACACACACACACACACACACACACACACTATAATCACACACTAGGATTACCAATTCACCAAACTTGCATGTCTTTGGACTGTGGGATGAGAGGAAACCCATGCAGAAAACATGCAAACTCCATGCAGGGAGGACCTGGGACAAGAATTCTGGTGTCCTTACTGTAAAGCAGCAGTGTTACCATTGCACCACTGTGCCACCCTCCCCAAATGTAACACTTTTCCACATATTGCATAACAAATGTTAGATGCCATTGGCTTTCCTCACAAAATGCCCCATGGAATTATGCATCTTTCCAGTCTATGGACATAAATCAACTGTCTCTGCCAATAGCTTGCAGAGTCCTCCAGTATTATAGCTGGTCAGGCCTGAGTTGTGAACAAATTTATTTAAATACCTGAGGTATGCAGCCTTCAGGTTTATATAATTGAATTTAACAATGTTGATTATTATAGGTGATGCCACATATGTGGACAATATGCTTTTATTTTGTTCTTTTACTGGCACATTTTCTAAAGCAGTAGGTGGATAACCGTGTTCAGTAGAGCTACTCTGTGTTGTGAATTTCAATTTTCAATTTTTTTCTGGCTACAGTCATAACAGACTAGTGGGAGACAGGAATGGTTTAGGTACACAAACGATGATCCTATTACGGCTTGACAAGGTTTCCAAAAGCTTAAATGATTTTGAATGTTAATGCTTTCCACCGGGCTTATGCTGTATTACTAGTTGGAGGGATGGAAGTAATCTTTGCACAACTGCAATCAGAACTTTTTCTAAATGGTTGAATAATTTTGTTCTTGACTAAGAGATATTCTTAGTAGTCATAGCTGATGCTAGTATGACATTCCTTCTGCAGTTCCCAATTGAGAACTACACACAAAATAATGTTTATGTGAAAAGGTGCTCTGTCCTGTTCTTGTAATTCAGAATAGGAATATCACAGATTGTATATTTCAGTACTATTGGGTAGATTTGGGAACCAGACTTTGTTTACGGTCCCCACGAGACGCTCCGTCTTTTTTGTCTCGCGGGTCTTTTAAATGTCTTCCGAGAAGATCACTTATCGTCGCCTTGTTTTTCCATTTCAAGAGATAGATAGATATAAAAATAGATAGATAGATAATATATATATATATATATATATATATATATATATATATATATATATACATACATACATACATACATACATACATACACACACACACACACACACACACACATACAGAGAGAGATAGATATATATATATATATATATATATATATATATATAGTAATCCCTCCTCGATCGTGGGTGTTGCGTTCCAGAACCCCCCGCGATAGATGAAAATCCGCGAAGTAGAAACCATATGTTTGTATAGTTATTTTTATATATTTTAAGCCCTTATAAACTCTCCCACACTGTTAACATTATTAGAGCCCTCTAGACATGAAATAACACCCTTTAGTCAAAAGTTTAAACTGTGCTCCATGACAAGACAGAGATGACAGTTCTTTCTCACAATTAAAAGAATGCAAACATATCTTCTCTTCAGGAGCAGAGAATTTCAGAGAGAGAGAGAGAGAGAGCGTTCGCAAAGAAAAGCAAACAATCAAAAAATCAATAAGTGCTTCTGTGCTTTTAAGTATGCCCCACCACGATAAAGCGGCATTTTTTAGAGGAGTGTCCGTATCTTTATCTTCTAAGCAAACAGCCCCTCTGCTCACATCTCCTCCGTCAGGCGCAGAGAACTTCAGAGAGAGAGAGAGAGAGAGAGAGAGAGAGAGAGAGATTAAAGCAAACAATCAAAAAATCAATAAGTGTGCTTTTGGAAGCACCGCGATAAAGCGGCATTTCTTAGAGGTGCCTCCGTATCCACTAGGCAAACAGCACCTCTGCTCACACCCCCTTCCGTCAGGCGCAGAGAATGTCAGAGAGGGTGAGATAGAGGCAGAGACAAGCAAAAAATCAAGCACCGCGCGGGAAGCATATCTTATAGCACTGAGGAGTTTTAGTTAATATGTAATACAAGCTCTGATTGGGTAGCTTCTAAGCCATCCGCCAATAGCGTCCCTTGTATGAAATCAACTGGGCAAACAAACTGAGGAAGCATGTACCATAAAATTAAAAGACCCATTGTCCACAGAAATCTGCGAACCAGCGAAAAATCCGTGATATATATTTACATATGCTTACATTTAAAATCTGCGATAGAGTGAAGCCGCGAAAGTCGAAGCGCGATATAGCGAGGGATTACTGTATATATATATATATATATATATATATATATATAGAGAGAGAGAGAGAGAGAGAGAGAGTATATAAAGAGAGATAGATAGATATATGCATACACACACACTGAGTATCAGAGGTGGGTAGTAACGAGTTACATTTACTCCGTTATATTTACTTGAGTAACTTTTTAAAAAAGTTGTACTTCTAAGAGTAGTTTTACTGCACCCTACTTTTTACTTTTACTTGAGTACATTTGTGAAGATGAAACGCTACTCTTACTCCGCTACATTGGGCAACACTCGAATAGTTACTTTTTTTCCCCCATCAGATAAAGTCTGACAGACAATTTTCAATCTGCTCTGTGTAGCGAATGCTGTCAAGTTGTGCACACGTCTTCCAGCTCTGACGCAAGGTTTTGGATGTTCCCCAAATCAAGGCGCTGCAGCTTTGAGGACAGATGTTGTATTTTTCGTTTGAAAATTTCTCCCTTGCCATCAGCCTCAATGAAGGCATCTTTTATCATCTCTATATCTTGGAAGGACTTCTTAATTATCGAGTGACTCACCCGGAACAATGCTTCAGTGTGTCTGCCTTTGCTTTTGAATTCAGCTGAGTGAAAAATGACGGCTGTCCGATTAACTGTGATTTTAGTTCGCTCTCCTTTCTCAGATCGCTTTTCGGAAGGAAGTCAGTTTCATAGCTTTTATGAACAGTTTGAAAGTGCCTTTCCACATTTTCCTTCATTGGAATAGCAATGATAGATTGACAGATCAGACAAACGCACTTCGATTGTGACATTGTGAGAGAAAAAAATCCTTTTCCAATTCCACATCCAGCCCATAACCTACATTTTTTTCTTTTTAAATCCCTTCTTTAGTCAATATAAATTGAAAGGCTAACTAGATCACTTAGATAGCTGGAGTTTTGCAGTAGCTCGCATGTCTGATCGTGCATGCGGGATGACCAGTGTGTTAGAAGAAAAGAGATCTCAGACTGGCCGACCTGTAATCAAGTGGCAAATGCCATAGGGAGGATATATGATAGACTAACATTTAAAAAAACTTTTTTTTGAATGTAGATCGCGATCGACGTTTTGGGCACCCCTGCATTAAATGTATATTACAGATTCCAAATACAATTCCACCACAAAAATGCCATTTCTGGCAGACCTTATTTATGTTATTAAATAAGGGCAAAGTTCAACATTACATCACACCCTGGCTAATTCAGGCAACCTTACTTTCTATGAATTGTCCCACTAGGATACACCACTCTGAAGGGTACTTGCATATCCTGTTTGCTCCAAAGCAAGTGAAGGAAGCATTTTTATCAAACCATACAATGATAAAAATGCACTTAAAATTTTGGCTACTGTTGCTGGGATTAGTACATAAAAGCTTAGTTCAATAGTGAGAAAGTGCCTTGGCATTGTGTGGTCTATCTTCAAATTCACCCATGCAAAAATGATTACAGCCTAAGAAATGCATGCCACATAAAATATTAATTGAACAATTCCCTAAACATATTACAGTACTTACAATATTTAGATAATATCTGTGAATCTGACACATCATTATCTGTAAGAATAAATGAATGCATTCATGTTTGCTAAAGGAACACGACAAAAATCATAGAACGTATCACACAAAGGCACACTTTTTTTTTTTTTTTTTTTTTTTTTTTTTTTAAAAGTATTAAAAGAATGGATAAACTGTTTCAAGACAATCAATCAAAGATAAGGAGAATTTAAAAAATGAATCAAAAATAACACAGGAGAGAAAGTTTGTCACAGTGGAAAAAGTCAACACATTAAAAAAAAAAAAAAAAAAAAAAAATCACAGATGTATATCAGCATTTTAAATGCAAAGCTGGTTACAGGTCACAAGCTGAAAGCTTTGAAAGAAACGGTCACAGTAGGAGAAGCAAAATCCAAACTACTGCAGCTTCATAACTCATTTTTTGCAACAAGATGAGAAAACTGTTCTTTGCGATACAGCTGTCACAAATCTCATCCAAACATTAAAATGAAATGCACAAAGGCAGCTTTCAATTAGAATCCAAAATGAGATACACTTTAAGGGTTAAGGAACTCTGCTGCTAATAGTCCATTTTAATGAACACTGGCAAGCCTCCTTTTAGATTTCATTACAAGAACTTCTTCACTGTGTAACCCTCCACAACCTTCCCCATTTTCTTTTAACCAGATCTTTGTGCAAATCTTACCATCTGAAAAGCTGGCTTTTAACAATATTAATCAATTTACTAAAACTACTTTTGGAACGCCTTGAGAAAACCAAAGTGAATTTTCTACTCAAGGTGCAAACCAACAATTTTTTTTTACACAGAGTGCTCACATGAAAAGGCACGTTTAATTAAACTCATAGAAAATTCTAAGAAAATGTGCCCGAAAATACACTAGTACAAAGAACATGTGTCAATCAGCCTTAGAGTAATTAGATTACAAATACATAGTTAATAAAGTTTAGATTCAAATTTTTCAGAGAGTTTTACTTTGTCATTGCTTTTTCTGGCAAGCATGACCATCATTTGCTGAAAATGCTTGGCCAAATTTTCAATTCAATTATTCTAAAATATTTTCACAAAAATTTGTGAAAGGCTACCAAAAATATAATTTGGTTTGATTTCTTACAACTATGAATCCATCAAACTAATAAATTCAAAAATGTGAGAAAGGCTGTGTCAAATACAAGTGAAAAGTTGAAGAACTCTTAAAAAATTGGCACATCAGACTTGTATGAACTGTTGCACTAATACAAAAAAAAAAATCACTGGCTTAGACAACCACTTAGGCCATTACACCCTCACATCATCTGCTACATTTTCTTCAGTCTTGGGCAACTTCATTGGCAACATAAAATCATTCATCCATCATTTCCAACTATGCACCACCCCAATTTAACCATATACACTATCCTATATGCATTCCTGTGCACCTCTTCCTCCACATGAACAAACCATATCAACCCATTCTTTCTCAAGACACAACCACCAAGTCAATCCCTTTCTGGTCTTTGTTCCTTTGCTTCAACTTGTCCTTTCATCAGCCACATCTTTAACCAATTACAACAGAACTCTCTACACAAAATGTGTGGTTATTACGATAATGCCAGAAGGGTACATTTAGAACAGTGGTGTTAAACTCAACAAACAGTTCATTAATATTTGTTACTTATGGCTCCTAATGACCATTAGTGTTCTCAAAAAAAACACTAACATGCATGTCATACATAGACTGTAGCCATATATAAATTTAAACAGAGCATTAGAATATATTTCCAGTGTCAACGCAAGTTTGTCTGTGAAGCACTGTAGTTTCTAACCTGTAGTTAGAATGTGAATGGGCTGCTCTTAATGAGCCAACAAGAAAATGTCAAAAGAAGGTGACAGGCCACACTACAATAAAAAACTTTAGTGTTTTAGCATCAAGCCAAAAGTAGGCCAGTCTCATAAGGGAGATGGCAGCTTGACTTCACATACTCCACTGTCACCATTGCCTTCACTTTTTAAATATGTACAGAGGTCAGGGCTGGCCACCCTTCTGCTGCAATTGTGTTTCATTATTCTTTTGTCTTTTCTGGTGACATTTTTAGAACATCAGTAGAATCAAGACAAGAACAGGTCATTCAGCCCAACAAAGCTTGATAGTCTATCCACTTACAGTGGGGGAAATTATTATTTGATCCACTGCTGAATTTGTAAGTTTGCTCACTTACAAAGAAATGAACAGTCTCAAATTTTTATGGTAGTTTCATTTTAATAGAGAGAGACAGAATATCAACCAAAATTCCAGAAAAAACACATTACATAAAAGTTATAAATTGATTTGCATGTCATTGAGTGAAATAAGTACAGTATTTGATCCCCTACAACACAGCCAGAATTCTACCTCCCACAGATTGATTATAATCTGTGTGCCACATGTATTCCAATCAGTCAATCAATTACAGATATCCCTGATCTCAACTCGTTATGTGTATAAAGCACACCTGTCCACAGAATCAATTTCTTCCATTCCAACCTCTCCACCTCCATGGGCAAGACCAAAGAGGTGTTAAAGGATGTCAGAGGCAAGATTGTAGACCTGCACAAGGCTTTGGCAGTATGTTTTAGGTCATTGTCATGGTGGAAGACCCATCCATGACCCATCTTCAGTGTTCTGGCTGAGGAAACGAGGTTCTCATCCAAGATTTTACGGTACATGGCACCGTCCATTGGCCCCTCAATGCAGTGAAGTCGTCTGCATTAAAATGAAACTACCATAAAAATTAGAGACTGTTCATTTCTTTGTAAGTGAACAAACTTACAAATTTACAAAAAGATCAAATAATTACTTCCCCACTGTAATTCCCCTCAAATAACATTAAGTCTAGTTTTAAAAATACTACTGTCTACCACACTACTTGGCAACTTGTTCCATGTGTCTGTGGTTCTCTGCATGAAGAGAGCTTCCTAATGTTTGTGGAAAATTTACCCTTAACAACTTTCCAACTGTGACCCCATGTTCTTGATGAACTCATTTTAAAGTAACAGTCTTGATCCACTGTATTAATCCCCTTCATAATTTAAACACTTCAATAATTTTTTCTCTTAATCTCAGTTGGCTAGAAGAGGCTCAACTCATTTAATCTTTCCTCATAACACATCCCCTGTAGCCCTCAGATCAGTCTAGTCACTCTTCTCTGTGCTTTTTCTACCATTGAAATATCCTTTGTGTAGCCTGGAGACCAATACTGCACACAGTACTTACTGATTTCATGTTACTTGATTGGCCAATTCAGATACCAATTCTGATTTATTTCCACCCATTTATCCCTTTAAAAAACTTTCTGCACTAAACTCTTGCATAACTAGACACATACGGGCCTTATTTCCTGTATTGAAGTGTATTTTTATAATTAAACTACAGACCACAGGTATTAACTAGTGATGAGCGAAATCCACAGTGTTCACTTTCCCTAGAATTCACAGAAATGTTCTCAAATATAACCAAACTCTGCAAAATGGGGAAGGACTAACTGAACTAAATTTGACTGGATTATAATCGTGCAATAATCCTTAAAGTGTCCCTGAGGGCTAGGGAAATGTCTGCCAACTATACTGAATCAAAAAGTTGACCTGAAGTGTGCGGCAGCAATGCTAACCATGACACAACCGTGCCTCTTTGAGTTCAAAGAAGAACGCAGTCAGAGATGCACAACCATATATTTTGTCAAAATAAAGCAGAAATGCAAAAATTGTTGTCAAAAGTCAGAAATTTTTTTTTTTGTTTTTTGTAGTCTCACTGAAGGCTTTCCAAACTGTCTGTTCTAATGCTTTACACTTTTTCCTTCTATCTAAAAGAGAAACGTGCAAATAGTAATACATCTTTCATTATTATTATTATTTTATAGAGTCTCTTGTGTTTGGGGACTGGAAGGGGCGTCAGCCTCCTTCAGGGTTTGTTTTTTTGTCTCCACATGGCTAATTATGCATACATAGGGCACATGCCTCCTTCTCTTATACTGATGTGGAACCTGAAGACCGACCTGCACATTTGGTGACAAGCATGGTAAACGATCAGCACTATATACCCAGGGGGCAGTCCCATCCAACATTAGCTGTTAACTAACAGTTCTCCTAAACTGGCTGAATTATCAGTAAATAATCTGATGAACAATGGTGAACGTGAATGAAGCTAATTCACTGCAAATAATGTTTTGCCAAAATTCACTGATCAAAACTAGTGTTAACTGTTAATTTTTTATTATCAACATGAACATCTGTAGGCACATTGTATTTACTTTAGTGCTTTTATGGTCACTGGGCAATTTCCTTAAAAGACATACTAATAAAATATGTATAAAAATATTTATCCATAACACATTGCATCAGTAAATAAAATGCTTCTCATATTTACAACTTGTCATATTGTTTAATTTTTCTGTACTGTACCTATCTGAAACAAGGCTTATTAATAAAAAGTACTCTTCACCATTTCTCTAAGAACAAAAAAAAAATATTGATATTGGCAATTAGACACTACTTAAATGTAAATATACATGCACTTAAAGGTTTTAGCCATTTTAAGTCATTAAGTGCACTACAGCTTTTTGCTGTTAAAATATACATTTACTATATTTATACAGGTGTGATTTTTTTCCTTCAGTGTATCAGATAGACATCATAATTCTTCAGGAATAATTATAAAATATGGATTACCATGTTAATTATGTAGTACTTGTTTCTTACTAAAACTTATGCTGTATGACACACAGCAACAAATACTAAACTCAGTACAAATCTAGTACAAAAATCTATTGTTTACTTAGCAGCAGCTTCAAATGCATCTTTATCTTTTCTTTTTGCAATTAAAAGTGTAAGCTGCTGTATTTTAAACAAGCCCGCTGTCGAAACTCAAGCAGTGTCCATTTTAAATTAAAGGACAAAATAAAAAAAGTCTGAATGCATTAAAGTAGCTTTTCTCAACATTCTTTTTTTCCAGTTTATTACTCCACCTTCTGTAAGGTAAAGGCTAATATTCCAGTCACCTCCTGCTTACTGATTAAACAAATCTCCACTTACTGCTGCTTGTTTACATTGCACTGACTAAAGGAAATTTGCTGCAAAAAAAAAAAAAAGATGCCTGCTGGCTCAACTACCATAGTATATTGCATGAAGGAGCACTACAACTAAATTACTGTAAAGCTTAGAAAAGCAGGGGCTGAAAAGATCATTTTTTGTGATTGTTCTTTATACCGGATCAAGTCTCTCTTTTAGTAAAAATCGGCCAAATCGATCTGAGCATACCTGTTGCAAAATCTCACCACAGGTCAACAGCACTTATACTTTCCTCCATATCTGTTTACACACATATTAAGGCTCAAAACAACACACGGGCATATAAGTCCATGCCCACCCCTGAGGAACAGGCGGTCCGTCTGGACCCTGCCAATGTAAGGAGGAAGCATTCCAGAGTCAATTCATGGAAAGCTGCAGGACCAGGCAACTTTCCAAACCAAAAAAAAAAATTATATATGTTATGTTATATATTTTATATATATGTTCATAAGTTGTTTAACAAGAAGACACAGGACTAACATATTTAAAATGTTTATAAGTAAAAGACATTTTCCTGTTAAGCTAAAAAGAATATTGTTAGCTAACCAGCAATTTCAAATTTGTGCTATACAATCTAACATTCTGTTAGCCTTCTTAACAGCTTCTGAACACTGTCTGGCAGCTGAAAGTGACGAGTCGACTATGACTCCTAAATCCTTCTCATAAGGTGTACTTTTGATTTTCAGACCTCCCATTGTGTATTCAAACCTAACATTTTTACTTCTTGCGCATAATACTTTACACATTTACTTACAATAACTTACATCTGCCACAAATCTATCCAAGCCTGTATGCCATCCATGTCCCTCTATAATCATTCAACGAATTCTAGATTATCTGCCAATCCACCTAGATTGATATCTTTTTTAAACTTAACCAGCTTGTTATTTACATTCCTATTCCTTGATTATTGCTTGTGGATAGAAAATATATCTGCATTTGTATTTACAATTGTGTCAAATGTAATCGCTATCTGTTTCTGACAAACTCAACTGTAGGTTGTGTAATCTGTCAACAAGGTATTTACACCCATTATTTTTTAATGTGCTTAAGTTCAAGATGATAATGCGTGATTATCAATGCAGGTATAAATGCATGTAGTTTACTTTAGCTACAAATTCTTGCCTGTGTTGGGACTGGTGCTCTCACCTGAATTTACATGCCGGCATAATTTTTTAACTCAATGCTGATTTCAGTCCTGGGGCTACTGGTAGCTTTCCTAACACACTGCAATGTCCAAGGAAAGAAATATTGATAAAGAGGGAAGACAGTTTCAAGAGAGATACAAAACAACAATGAGAAGAGAAGAGATGGCTTTCCGCAAACATCTCTCTGGTCACCACCACATGTGGTGTCAAAGTGGTTGGAGAAAATCTGCCTTTAATTTCAAAAACAAATCTCCAACAGGGAGAAATAAAGTTCTATCTATCTATCTTAAATATTCCCCATTTTTCGTTGTAAGTAATGTGCAAACTTCTTCATATATCAAAATCATGAAACCATTTACCAGTCTTAAAAATAACTCTGCTCAATTACCCCGCTTAAATAATTGCTTTCTACAAATAATTAGTATCAATAATAAAGCCTGTGGTAATTAAATAAAACAGTTAATATTGGAATTATGGAATAAAATATAATAAACAATATGGTGGAAGCTTGAGGAGATTTCTATGATACTCTAGAAAGATATTTCGGGAAATATACCAAGGAAAGCCCATGTTTCGAGAAAATACATAATTCCTTAAGAAAACAATATGGCTAATTAAGTATAAACACCAATATGGTAGCTGCAATGAGACATCAAGTAACTAATGCCAAGTTTACACTACCACAATCTCATTGCTTGAATTGAAATTGGTGAAGAAATTTGGTTCAACATATAGGAAGTTTACATTTCACTGTATGCTGTGGGCATTTAAATATACATTCAGCTTATGCATGCTTAGTACGATAATGGAAACAGATATGGCCCCTCTTTTTTTTTTTTTAAATCGCTTCAGTTTTCTACATTCTAGAAGAAAAACTCATTTTTCAAATATGTTGAGTTAGACTAGAAGGGTTAGCATTATACGCATCAGTGTTTTGTGTAGTGATTGCCTCTACATCCATTTAAAAAAAAATATGAATACACAACAAAGTCAAGTGGTGAGACTGCATTGTTAACTGCTTTGACAAAATCCAATGGCTGGAGAACTTTTAAAGGAGACAAATAACAAATAACTGTGCAGTCATCACTCCCTGCACCTCTCTCTTCTTTTAATGTGTTGCATGTTGCACACAGATGATGTAATTATGGCACATGTTTGAGCGAAAATCCCATCTGA
Organism: Polypterus bichir lapradei; assembly: GCA_026402145.1. Taxonomy (NCBI): domain Eukaryota; kingdom Metazoa; phylum Chordata; class Cladistia; order Polypteriformes; family Polypteridae; genus Polypterus; species Polypterus bichir. The sequence goes on from JANRMT010062834.1 coordinate 12,551,324, forward strand.
CCACCGAAACTCAGACTGGCTATAAACAATCAGTATTGAAACAGAATTCAGTAAAGCATACAAAGAATGCCTGTATCCAATTAAAAAAAAATCTTAATCAGGAAGTGCAAATGCATCTTAACTTAGCAGCTATGAAATACAAACACGTATCTTTTATTAAAGATCCATGCTTTTTAATCCAAACCAATGTTTGCTGCAGAGTCTTAACATAATGAAGAATTTTTTAAACTACAAATGTCTGCTCACTAAACTGCCAAAGCAGCATTTGCGGCATGTTTGTGCACTTTGCATAGCAAGCTAACAGCAGTGACATAAAACATGACTTCACATGAGAAAGTACTTGTCCAACAGCAAGCACAGCTTGCAAAATTTGCCTTGCATATCAACTTTCTTCTCTTCGCTGCACTGTAAAAGTAACACCAGCAAGTCTGCAGACCTGAAAGAAGTCATGTTTACCACGATTTCCTGCTCTAGAAAATGATGCTGATCCACATATGCCAGCATGACTTGTTTATCAAATTTTCAAATAATAAGTCATTATTACACATCCAGTAAAATATAGAAGGCTAAACTCATTTAAATCTTCTAAGAGAACAGGAGACAGAAGTAATGATCTTTGAGACAATGTTTTGATGTATTCAGAGTTGACAATTTTAAACGTTACAAAATTGAACATAAAACAAGTGCAAATAATGACATCATAGTAAAATTGAACCTGCACACTGCAAAAATCTCTTCATTCACTTACCTTGACAAAGTTATCTGGAAAAACACCTCTCCTGCCATTGATCTCTCCTTCCCACCATCCACCATCATCCTTCCTAATGTTTTTGATAATATCACCTACACCAATTGTCAGCTCGTCATCATGCTGAGCTTTGTAGTCAAACTCCACAATCGCTTCCACTGCAAGAGACAAAAAAGGAAGAAATTGGAAAATATACTACATAAAAATGTACAGCAATACTGTGTCTACAAAAAGGATTTACCTCCTTGGAAGTTTCCAAATTTTATTGTTACAATATTGAGTTACAGTGGATTTAAGCGCAGAGTGGAGGCTCTGAGGGTAAGGATCTGTGCTGCCATCTAGAAGGTTGCCCGTTTAAATTCTGTAACTGTCAGAGGGTATCCTACTCTGTTGGGCCCTTGAGCAAGGCCCTTAACCTGAAAATTGCTCCAGGGGTGCAGTATAATGGCAGACACTGCCCTCTTATCCTCAAAGTTCATGCAAAAATACAGTTTCCCCTCAGGGATTAATATAGCACACCAAAAAATGTAATTTGCCTTTTTTGGCACTGATTATAAGAAAAACACTCATTAATGTCAAATTAAAAACAGATTTCTACAAAGTGATTACAATTATAAAACACAAAATAACTGATCAAGTATTCACCCCCTTTAATATGACACAAATACATCATCAATGGTGCAGACAATAGGTTTTAAAAACTCCACAATAAATAGAATAGCTAAATAGAGAATACCTGTCTGTAGTCAAGAGATTTCAATTGATTGCAGCAGAAATAAACTTTATCTGGAAGGCCTGATTTGTGATGGGTCAGTTGGCTGGCCTAAACGACATGAAGACAAAAAGAACACTCCAAGCAATTCAGTCAACAGGTGACTGAAAAGCACAAGTCCGGGGTTGGCAACAAGAAAATCTCAAAAATCACTGAACATCTAGTTAATTCAATCAGTAAGACATGAAAAGAGTATTGCAAAGCTGTAAATCTGCCTTGAGCACAACATCCAATGAAACTAAGTAATTATGCAAGACAACTAGTGAGGGAGGCCAGTAAGAAACCTTTTGAGAACTCTGAAGGACATACAAGCTACAGCGACTGCACTAAGGAATGCCTTAAAATCAATGTTAATGTACAGGATTGGCCTATTCAAGTACAGATCTCAGTCCAATTGAGAATTTGTGTCTGGACTTAAAAATGGCTGTTTACTCACAATTCTCCTCATATAACCTGACAGCTTGAGAAGTTTCATAAAGATGAAGGGGAAAAATGACAGCAAAAGAAAGACCTATGCACACAGACTCAATGCAATCATGGCTGCCAAATGAGCATCTGCTAAAATACTGACTAGAAGGGGATGAATGCTTATGCCAGTAAGCCAGTTTTGTGTTTTACATTTGTAATTATTTTACACCACTTTGCAAAGATCTGTTTTCACATTGACCTTAAGGAGTTTTTTTTCCCCTGTACGCTGTTGACCAGTGTTAAAAACAAAAAAGCCAAATAAAATCCACTGTGTTTCAATATTGTAAAATAATAAAATATGAAAACTACCAAAAAGTGAATACATTTTAAAGAAACTGTCTCCTGACTTGAAGTAAAAAGTAATATTTTATTAAAGTGGGAAAACACCTAAAATACACTATATACTGTATTCATTAGCCTGGGCCAGCATTGTGGCATAGTACTAGCACTACTGACTCACATTAAAGAGACCAGGGTTCACATCCCCGGTCCTCCCTACATGGTTTTTGTATGTACCACCCATGTGTGTGTGGGTTTTCCCCAGGTGCGTCAGTTTTCTCCCAAGTATTTAGTATTTAAGGTATTTAGTAGTCTACTTTTATTTTGCATCATGAATCCCCTATATAAAATACACAGCATGAAGCATAACACAAGATTTCTCTGTCATTTACTTGTTTTCTTGGTGCTCTGACAGAAGTCCCACTTTCCTTTACACTGACTACATTGTTAAATGCTAAACATACACTGGGAAATCTCTTTACCAGACCATCATCTCCTTCCCATGTGACAACATCTCTTACATCTCAGTGATGGCACCTGTGTGTAAATCAACTTAAAGTACAAGGTAAATACCAACAGACTTTACACAATCATAAAGATGGCGAGATTTGATTTTTCCAATAAATAAATTCCATAATGAGCTAAAATATATTTTGCTTATATTGCTGTACACAGGTTACAAACAAACATCTGTACAGATTTATGTACAATATTGAAAGAAAACAAATTTTAAAATGTACAGTACTGTTAGGAAAATGCATGGAATGAGTTCTGTAAGACATAGCAGCATTACCATTATAATGCGGAATTGAATCAACAATTAATTTTTGCATACATAGATGGATAGAGAAATGTACTTTAGTTATCCTAAGGGGGAAATTTAGCATCAGGCATCAGTTATACAAGTATGGATTTAAGCCTAAAATCTTACATGGATTGGTTTTGGTCAAAATGACCAATTAGTAAACTTAGCCAAAAAAAAGAAAATTAGCAAGATCACTTGGTTATGTATCATGTCAGTCATATTTAGTTCAGAAAAGTCAAATGTCAGACCTCTCAAAGACCACAAAAATGATATTTCAGAACTGTGCTAGGAGTGCATGTGAACTTCCGCAAGACAAACCGTAGAGTGCTGTCAAAGAAAGACTCGCCCATCTTGCTCAGCTTCTCACCCTCCCCAGAAAAGTAGCAGCGATGAAAGACAGAGTAAGTTAAATGACATGCAAAGTACAGCAGATGATAAAAACCTCTAACACTTTATGTATTGACATGTCCAGTTATGAATGTACTTGTTCCACTTCACAGCACAGAATAATTGTCGTTATGCTATCCTCCCTTCCTAAACAAAACGGATTCATATGGAATAATGCTGGGCCACAGCATCAAAGGCAACTCAAGGCTCCACTTTTTCCAAGCACCACCACTAAACATGAAGGAAGACTTCAGCTTCCTTAAGCAAATAAAACAAGACACGTACATCAGTCAGTGCCTAAGCTGCACTCCTGTTTTCAAATATGTCTGTTTCAAATTTATGTTGCTAAATCTGTTTGTACAGTAAGAATATCAGGACAGGAAAGTATTAAATGTAATACTTAAATACTGAAAATGTGAATAAAATTCTGCTTCCTTATTCAATAGACTGAAAAACTGATAAGGGGCTACTGCTGTTGTCCTTTCTGGTAAGCATTGCTATAACAATGCCAGTTGCATGGAAATTGATCTGGTGAAACTCATACTAATAAAACCATCAAAGCATAAAAGGACAAGTGGGATTATAATTTATAACTTGCAAAGATAATTTTTGTTCACCTTAATAATAACTTGGATTAATCTTGTATATGAGACACTTTGAGGTCAAAAGTCATCTTTCTGTTAATCTTTAAAATAAAAGCTTAGCTAGTCAGTTTGTAGAAGATAGTGCCATTATGTTGATATGAAACTGTAAGCCACTGTATGAAGGAGTACATGGTGCAAGATCTTTGTGAAGTAATACATTTTTTTCACTTTCCTCATCATTTTAGTTGCTGAAACAGCAGATAAACCACATCAGAAAATATGTTGACTTTTTACTGAAGACTCTGATAACAGCTTAAAATGGAAATACGTGCAATGCCATGAACCAGAGATAAGTACACAGATGGCATGCCCTCAAGCAGCATGGCACAAGTTAGACAGAAATATTGTGTCTCCTGGATCCTATTTGAGTGGGCCAAAATACGCAAGATGGTTGTACAATACAGGATGCGGTCAGTGACACATCAAATAAGGTTAAAACATTTTCCATAACATTTAAAGTGATAATTTCATTGTCCCACTATCCAAATCACTGCAGACCTTGCAACCGGTACAGTCTGGCTTTGGAGTCAGCTGTAATGCTGTTCCTCCTCCTGCAATCAGCAGCAGTTTATTCCATTGCAGTATATCACCTTGTATTTTGACTTCTGGCAAATGGATTGCTTGGCTGTTTTCATACTTCCACTGGTTATGTTTAACCTCTAAAGCTACCAGTTGCAGAAGAATAAGAGAGGTTTATCTTCTAAGAAATCTTTCAAGCCTAGCTAATGCTTGGCCTAGGTCAAACTCAAAATGCTCAGTTTACAGTCTCTATAACAGTGTCACTAAGAATATTTTACATTTAAAAGATGATCCTTTCCAGAGAAAATCATTAAAAAGTCAAAAGCCGCTCAGTTTAGAGGCACCCCTGAACCTGATAGTATATTTTTACATGCAGGACGAAACTGAAAATTCAGAGGAACAAAACATGCTTAAGAATGAAGCCTTCCTGAAAAATATCATCTATCTTTATTGCACATTATGAAGGCACTGTACAAGTAAAAGACAAAAACATAACTACTTACACAAATATTGCTCTCATTGTCATTTAATAGTCAACATTTTTTTTTTACACAACTGGAGCCTGACTAGCAAGGTTTGAGGATTGAACCAGCAGACTTGCAGTTTACAATCCCCAAGGCCACCAGGCTTCACCGCCTGAGCAATTTTCAATGAAGTACTTTGTTGAGGAAGCAACAGCTCTGATTACCATTTTGGAGGAAAACACTGACAAATTATTGATAGAGAGGTTAAATATTTAACATTGTCAAAAGTACTCATTTGTGAAACTTCAGAAGGTTCTATTTTACACTAGGTAGAGGGTGATGTTAATAAGAAAAGAAAAAAAAAAAAAAAAAATCACACATTCATCGGCCAGCACATCAGTAAGGTTCCTCATAGAAGTCCTCAAAATAAAGTAGAGTAAAACAAAATAAGCAGGTACAACACAAAAGAATGGCTGTTGCCTGGGTGCATCTATTGTGACTTAGGTCTAAACCTCTGTATTTTTATAATAATTTATGCTTGGAGAGCGGAGTATGGTGGACAATTACAAATTTTATAAATTGATGTCTAGCACACAATGAGGTTTCTATTTATTTCCACTTATTTCTGGTAGGGACTTGTTTAGTCATTTTGTGGCTGAAAAACATTTAGGCAATTGAAAAGAAAATAAAGTTAGCACCTTAAATCCTACTACCTACTTCGAAATCACTTTAGAGAGAATACAAAATTTTAACATATCCTCTTTAACAAACTGTAGGCAGATTCTATATACAGTATCAAATTTGCACAAGTGAATCAAATCAAAACCTATAAAGAAAAAGAGACTACAGACTGCCCCAATAAAATGGGTTTTGGAAGCCTTCCTCGCGGATTCTCCTCATTTTGAACACTCTAATGACGTGTACAATCAGTGCTTATAAATACAGAAAGTGCTCCCATGCTGGCAGTTGTACTTTTTAAAACATGGGCTTTGAAGGAAGGATTATGTTTCAATCTGGTAGATAGCAACCAGAATAAAGAAAAAGCTTGAGACTTAGATACTGGAGTGTGCAATATGGGCCCACCAGAGAAAGAAGAGCCTTCGTGGATTAAGGACATAATATAGTGAGTACAATAACTAATGTTTATCATCATATAGAAGAGTGAGTAGTCAGTTAAATATCAGTCACCATTTGCTGCTTTAACTATTCCAGAAGGCCATGTGTACATTTTGTGTTGTATGAAGACTTTTATTTTTTGACTTAATGTGACAACCACCACTGCTGTTAAAATTGCATTTTTTTAGCATGTCCATTGTTGAGTATGTAAATTTCTCAGCATTTGTCAAGTGTACTCCTTCCTTATACAGGTCACTTACTTCTTGGCGTTTGCTGCATTAGAGACCGACATGTGTGAACTAATTAATAACTGTAATACTCTGCATTTTTTAAAGAGGGCTTATCTACTTGAATAAAGTTCACCCTATCCATCATTCAGATTTGCCTTTTACTTTATTCTCTTTTTCTCACACTGAACTGAAATGACTGTGGAAATTAGGGTTTGACACTAAATTCACATTTCTGTGTGCATTTTTACACACTACTGATTCTTTATAGATAGATATTATACATTTACCAGATTTCTAGGACTTTAATATCCCTAATTTCTAAAAAAATATAAATACTAGCATATACCTAGAAGATGGCTTTTAAGGGCAAATGGTCTCTTTAGAATGAATATGATTTTTATTTTTATGCGGTATATTTTATTTTGGAAATTCAAACACATTACAAACAAAATATTGAATTTATAAGCAATAAAATATGTTAATATTATACAAAGCATATGAGTTTATTTGGGGAGAGGTAGTAAAATTAGTAAGGCTTACAATACAGACACATTCAATTCAATTCATTTAAATCCAATTATCCCACTTTGGAGCTCAGCATGTTAAAAAAAACACAAAAATAACACATGAAAAACACACCAGCACTACAGTTAAGAAAGTTTTTATTTACTTGAAACACTAAGCCAAATGGAAACACATCCAGCTTTATTGCTGTGCCTGAATGTGACTCCAATGACAGGAATAAAACCCAAATCATTTGCTCTGTTTATAGTTTCTATTCTAGCATCCATAAATTTCAGTTTAAAATAATAAATGGAATACTAATATTCAGGAGTAAACATTCAAACATAAATTAAGATATAAACTGCTCAAAAAAATTAAAGCAACACTTTTTAGTCAGAGTATAGCATCAAGTCAATGAAACTTCTGGGCTATTGATCTGGTCAGTTAAGTAGCAGAGGGGGTTATTAATCAGTTTCAGCTGCTTTGGTGTTAATGAAATTAACAACAGGTGCAGTTGAAGGGCAACAATGAGACGACCCCCAAAACAGGAATGGTTTAACAGGAGGAGGCCACTGACATTTTTATCTCCTCATCTTTTCTGTTTTTTCCACTAGTTTTGCATTTGGCTACAGTCAATGTCACTACTGGTAACATGAGGTGATACCTGGACCCTACAGAGGTTACACAGATAGTTCAACTTCTCCAGGATGGTACATCAATACATGCCATTGCCTGAAGGTTTGCTGTGTTTCCCAGCACAGTCTCAAGGGCATGGAGGAGATTCCAGGAGACAGGCAGTTTACTCTAGGAGATCTGGACAGGGCCGTAGAAGGTCCTTAAACCCAGTGCTGGGAGGTATACTGGTTCATACCAAAAACCGTTTATTTTTGTTGTGATATGGATTTTTCTTACACCGCAACACCATTTTAAATAGCCTAAACAACGTTCAGAACGTGGCGCAGCGGGAAACTGTTTAAGGGGGCACCTTTTTCACTGCTACACCACTAAACATGCATGGAACAGAGTACACGTGTTAGTGGAGGTATTGAGCGTTGAAAATGGAGAGAGAACATTCCAAAACTAAAGCTGTACCAGACAATAAAGTTGAACATGATGACACAGAAGAACTTTTGCCAAAAAAAGGAGCCATGACTGTTGTCTGGAGATACTTTGGTTTTAAAAGATCGGATGTGGACCAAACAACTATTTACTGCAAATGCTGTCGAGTTAAAGTTGTCAGCACGAACAATTTGCTGCACCACCTTAGCCACAAACATGCTTTGGAGTACCATGTATGGCACCCTCCACGTCCTCAGGTTAAACTAAAAAAGTGAGAGGACACTCGAGTCAGACGTCACTTGTAGACGCGTTTGCTAGAGGTACTGCCTACAACAAAAAAAAGCAAACAGTGAATCAAGATAACCAACGCCATTACAATCCAAAAACTCATTAAGGGCCAGATTTGTCCAACATTTAAGACTCATTGTGTCTCAGGAGAAGCAGACTGCATTATATTTGCATTACGGGCAGGATGATCATCACTCCATTTTCTTTGGATTAGATACAGAGAAGGACTGGAAGAAGAAAATAGATTAAGAAAAGAAAGGGAATGGATGGAAACACTGGAAACCTACATGTACCTAATGGGTTAAATGAGTGTTAGGAGAGGGGTGGGGTTTATTCAAACAAGAAACATAACCTTAATATATTTTAGTATGGATTTAAAATCTTAGGTCTGTGGACCTGTAATTTGCCTTAGGGAAACTTTCCCCTACCCAATCTATATAGCTAACATGTCAGTGGACTAAGATTGTTAGCATTAACAGAAAGTGTATTATGCCTCTTTGGATGGTTTAAAATATGTTGTCAAGATTATAGTTTAAGTTGTTTGCAAAATTTGTTCAATTAAAAAGGTTCTATAATTTGACTGCAACTATCATGCAATGTGATTCCTTCTCTTCATTAGTGCCACCCCCTTGAAAACTATCACTTTATGGGGCCATGCAAACTTGTATTAATACTTGTGTGCACATTAAAATGTATTTTGTACAACGCACAATTCACATGACAGTGGAGTAGATTATTCTTAGCCAGTCTACTGCAGGAATTGCAGTGGAACATGTGGTTAACATCTCATGCATGGGAAACAAATCCCATCAAATACTGTGAAACTGGTATAATTTTGAAAAATACCATGATATAGAATTTTGGTCATACCGCCCAGCACTACTTAAACCCATCAGCAGGACCGGTATCTGCTCCTTTGGGCAAGCAGGAACAGGATGAGCACTGCCAGAGCCCTAAAAAAATTACATCCAGCAGGCCACTGGTGTGAATGTCTCTGACCAAACAATCAGAAACAGAATTCATGAGGGTGGCCTGAGAGCCCAACATCCTCTAGTGGGCCCCGTACTCACTGTCTGGCACTGTGGAGCTCAATTGGCATTTGCCACAGAATACTAGAATTGGCAGATCCACCACTGGTGCCCTGTGCTTTTCACAGATGAGAGCAGGTTCACCCTGAGCAAATATGACAAACATGAAAGGGTCTGGAGAAGCTGTGGAGAACGTTATGCTACCTATAACATCGTTCAGGATGACCGGTTTGGTGGTGGGTCAGTGATGGTCTGGGGAGGCATATCCATTGAGGGACACACAGACCTCTACAGGCTAGACAACAGCACCTTGACTGCCATTAGGTATTGGGATGAAATCCTTGGACTCATTGTCAGACCCTATGCTGGTGCAGTGGGTCCTGGGTTCCTCCTGGTGCACGACAATGCACGGCCTCATGTTGCCAGAGTATGCGGGCAGTTCCTGGAGGATGAAGGAATTGATACCATTGACTGGCCCCTACGTTCTCCTGACCTAAATCCAATAGAACACCTCTGGGATATTATGTTTCGATCCATCCACACTGCCAGGTCACACCTCAAACTGTCCAGGAGCTTAGTGATGCCCTTGTCCAGATCTAGGAGGAGATTCCCCAGAACACCATCAATCGTCTCATTAGGAGCATGCCCCGACGTTATCAGGCATGCATACAAGCATGTGGGGGCCATATAAACTACTGAGTACAATTTTGAGTTGCTGCAATGAAATTTCGGCAAAATGGACTAGCCTGTCGCATCATTTTTTCACTTTAATTTTCGGGGTGTCTTTAAATTCAGCCCTCTGTAAGTTGATAATTTTCATTTCCAACGATGTTGCATTCTTTCGTTCCTAACACAATACCCAGTCCATGTCAGTATAGATATCCAGCATGATTTTTTTTCCCCATTGAGATCTGATGCGTTTTCAAAGTGTTCCTTTAATTCTTTGAGCAGTTTATTAACCTTAATAACTATCTATTACAAAAAAAGAACATTACAATTATACAGACAAAAATATATATTTCAGTATAGTATGCAAATGTGTAAAAGTTAATGCCTCAGGTGAACCACGACAGCTGCCGCCTAAGCACAAAGAAATCACAATAATTTGACACTTAATGGAAATTATTGCTGAACTAGAAACTGAATCTGTTTCTGCATCAGTTCCTGAAAACATGGCCACAGCCAAACACCCATTCACTCCTACTCAACATTTATTTTTATTCACTCAAGTGCTACTTTTTAAAGAAGAACACCAAAATTTTAAACAAGAAAAAAAGAACGCAAGCATGTTTTTCTCAGATGAATAGACTATCTCAAAGTCAGGACAAAAAAAGGATTATATAGAATTCATCATGGGAATTTTTACTTTGTGCCATTCTGCTCCTGATGCCTAACTAACTACAGAAAGCATTATAAGGAAATGTGAATTACAAAAACAGATTCCTTAAAAGAAATCATACCATATTAAAAAGCAATGATTACTTAAGAACACGATTTGGCTTCATACAAACCTGCTCCTGTTACCTCACAGCAGAATTTCACAGTCAGCAATATCAGCAGCTGCATGCAGGAACAACTGGGTATACAGAATGGATGAATGCACATTTGTTGATGAAAAATTGCCTTGCTACTCAGCGAAGACACACACTCAAGCACAGACACTGCACTCGGGGATGTCACACTTACTGAAGGCTGGAGAAGGATTGCTGGATTCGGGACTAGTGGGTCTTTAGTACGTATTATGCACACATCCATCCACTGTTTCTGAGCTCAATCTAACTTTGGGTAGGAGGAGGAGGATGTGGGGTGGTTAGTGGGTCATGTTTGGCGATGATGGGACACAGCCCATCCTGGTAGCATTGATCACAAGGAAGGATGCTCTCTCTCACACACCACTAATATAGCTGTTAATTAACAAAAAATGCATATTTGGAGTTTGAGAGAAAGCCAAAGTACCTTAAAAAAGATCAATTTGGAAAAAGAATGAACACATGAACTTCACACTCGGGGCCAAGACTTGAAGTCAGCCTTCTAAAGCTGTGAAGCAGCAGCACTAACCACTGTGCCATTATGTTTCCATACTACTAATTACCTGCTTCACCAATAATGTATATTAATATACATCACATATCATACAATGTCCAATTTTCTGACATGGTCATATTAAGATTTTTTTCTGATTTTTCTTGGAAAAAAAGTATCTTTGAGGTAACATCTCTTTGTATTCTCCTCTATTTAAACTGAGCATAGTAAGTGAGCAAACTTGTTTAAGGTAGTGTGCAGAGAGAGTTGATGCAGGCTTAGGGCCTCTGACTCTCCATTGATTTATGCAGATTTTACAACATATGCATGTTTAATGCTGATGAACTGAAACAAGGAGGCAAGGATGAACACGGGATAAAGTCTGCCCAGTCCTGTCCTTTATTTGCTTAGTGATGAAGTGAATGAGTGAATGACAAATTAGGTGAATTTTTATTAGTTAAGGGGTGGCAAACACCTGCTGTCAAATCCATTCGTGTATCCTTTTGATAGCAAAGACATATAAATAATAAAAGTGCACTCACATTTATTATCAGTTTATAGATCTGTTATCAGTTTATTGATATGCAGATTACTAAGCATGAAGCCTAAGTTATTATGGCTGATGTACAGTAGATGATTTGGCACGTATGTGTCAGACGAAACTGCAAATCATCTCAACTGATGACAGACATCCAAACATGTAGTACTCAATTTCAGTAAATAAGGGAGAATAATCTCTTTGAAAACCCCCACAAATCATTCCAAAAATTCCTTTCTTCCTAGTGCCATATGACTTTTTAAAAAGGAATTTTACAGAAAATGATTAAGGTTTGATATGTATCATGTAACCATTTTTGTGTAAATAAGCACTATCAAACTGCCTTACCTTAACCTGTCTTGTCTCTATGTGTTTATTTCTGTCTGTTATTAGAACTGAGAAGGAAAATTTCATGTTTTCTTGTATAAACTTGGCTAAATAAAAAATCCTTGAACTTTGAAAATATACATTTCGTCCTTGAAGGCATGTACAAGTACTGTTCAATGCGAAAGTTTGGACATCCCTGGCCAAATGATATATTTTATTGACATTTAAAGTAAAAATTAATAAATACAATTTTGACAGTAAAAAAAAAAAAACTAAAACAATAGCATTTTTAAAAAAAAATGTTACTGTACAGTTGTATTGTATTTGATGAACTGAAAAAAATAAAACACTAAAAGTGACATTTGCAAAGGTTTGGTCACCCTATTAACTCGGTAGTTAAAAATAACCACTTTGCCAAAACACACAGCTTAAAAATTTTGCAGCTATATGTCAGTGAATTCTTATTTTAGAATTTTTTCTCCATTCTTCCTTGCAGATCACGTGGAACTATGAAATATTCTTGGGCTCTCTTGAATGCACAGCACATTGACCATCTACCCACAAATTTTCAAATTATATTCAAACCTGGAAAGAGTGAAGGCCATTCCAAAAAATTCACCTTATGTTTCATGAGGTACTTTATATTAGATTTCAAAGTGGGTTTTGGTTTGATGTTTCATTGTAGAAGCCCTCCTGTTATTAGCCCAGTTGTAAATTAGTTTAATTTTTAGAACCTCAGTCAGCTGTTTAGAAGAGCCTGAAGGTTGTTGAGTTGTTGAGAATTTATTAGACTCTTTTATTGTCATCAGTGGAAAATTTCTAATGACAATTCTCAACCTGACTAACAACCTAATAAGTTCTAAGACTTTACAAGAGAACGCTTTTGCAAGTGCAATATTTACTTTCGTCTTTTACATTTTTTTACAAGGCACGGGCTGCTTGATTTCTTTCAACCCGTGCTGCATTTGCAGCTGCTCGAGCTTCTTCAGTCGCTTGTGCACGGCTGGCACGATGTCTGTCAGCGTTAGTACAATTCTGTAGCGCATGTTCTTCATCTGTCCTTTGTGTCCAATTTGCACGATTTCTTTCAGCGTTAGTAGCATTTGTAGCCGTACGCTGCTCATCCGTTTGTTGTGCTCTTTGTGTACGTGTGGTCACATTAGAGCAGGTCCTCAGAAATTAACGCGACGCGTGCGCAAGTTGCAGTACCAGCAAAACGTCGGGGGGTGCAGTGTGCTAAAAGTAGGAATGTGACGTCAGAGTCTCTGTTTACTATCTACATGTGACAGAAAGCCTCTATGCAGATCCTACGGGGATTGATGTGCATGCTTTGCTGTTTGGTGAATGGTTCGATGTGGTGAAGCAAAATGCTGACATACAGATGCATTCGTGGTGATTTTATATTCAAGTGTCGCATATTTTCCCAATTGTAATGACACGATGCATTTTAAATGTCTCACATAACATCTTTGTGCCGTGTTTTTTTTTTTTTTTTTGCAACTTAACAACAGCAACATAATGTATATCGCTGTATTTGAGCCACTGAGAAAAAAATAAAGGACACGGTGAAAACGTGTATTTTGTGATTAAAGTGGAAATTTCGGCTTTAATCTCAAATTGCCCACTTTAATCTCGTAGTTTACTTTATCATTAAAGCAGACGGTTGTAAACGTCATCCCAGTTTTTAATCGCTGCGAGCTTCTTGGACCTGACAGCTGTGGCAAGCAGCAATATATCACCACACAGAAAAATTAAATGTATGATATTTCAACTCTCTGCACATTTAGAATCTTTAGATTTGTACTTGATATCACTTTCATGATTAAATGCATTAAAGTGTGTGTGTTACATTTTACATATAATTTTGTTGAAATAATGAATACTGTTAATAATTACACACATGGGGGGAATAATTACACATGGGGGTGACATGGCAGCGGAGCAATAGCACTGCTGTCTCGCAGGGAGTTATGTTGCTGGTATATCCTGCTTGTATTCCACACTGTGCTCCGGTTTCCTTCCAAAGATATGCAGATTTGGGGATTTGGTGCCGCTAAAATGACGCTAGTGTATGCGAGTGCTTGTATTCACCTTGCGATGAGCGGAGACCTTGTCCAGGGATTGTTTCTCAGTCGTGCCTAATGCTTGCTGGAATGGACACATCCCTGGATTTATGGATTTAATCAATAAACATCCTTTTCAGAGATATTGCGGTAAGGTGTTATCGGAATTTAATAGGTGTTTTAGGCAATTCACAACACAGAGAAGCCGAACATGTTCTCACCATGATAATATCTCGCACTGCCACCTGGTGGATTCCTCCAGATTTATGTAAAGTACGCGCGCAAGTATAAACACTACAACGCTTGCGTAGCAGGAGCGTCCTCTGCAGTATGCGTCGCGTGAAGTATAACTCCGGCCTTAGCAAGTCTACGTTCCACGTCAGTCATGTGACTTCGTTTCCTACGCATCCTTCACGCGTCCGCTGCTCTTGTGGCTGCTCGAGGTATTACTGCGAACACCATACATACGGATAGTATCAAATTATACATAAGGATACTAATAACATTATAGTACACCATACCATGTTCTAAGCCTGCTTACTTATGAGGATGGATAAGGGGGGACTGGAACCTAATCAAGCAAGCACAGGGCACAAGGTAGAAACAGTTACCCAGACATGGGCACAGGCCCATTGCAGAATGAACACACACAAGCCACACAAACACACTAGCGCCAACTTCACCATCACTAATCCACCTAACTTGCCTGTATTTGGACCATGGGAGGAAGCCAGAGGACACTGAGGAAACCCAAGCAGACAAAGAAAGAACATGCAAATTCCACGCAAAGAAGATCCAATACATGATCCCTGGTTTACTTAGTGCAACTGTGTCACCCCCAAATACATTATATTACACCTGAATTTTAAATAATATTATGATATGGACTTTGGTCCATACCACCAAAAGCTTATTTACATGAAATATTATGAGAAAAGTGGCTACATTATACAAAGACAGTGGGACTGACCTTTTATTTGCCAGTTATTTACCTCATTATTTTCTACAATGTATGTACAATGATTTACAGTAAAGGTACAGTTTTGAAACTCCTCTTTTACTTTACTGTACGGACCCGTGCCAATTGCATAACATTGGCTTAAAATATGTGGGGGAGTCTGAGAAATCTGTAAGCATTTTTCTATAAATAAATAACTGTAGTTTATCTACAAAACAGAAATGCAAAGAGCATCCTGAGGAACAAGGATTTAGTCCGTTTTTTGAGATCAGCTACTTCAAAAGTGATGTGTTTGCATAATAACACCATACCAAGGTATAACTAGCACCCTAAAACGCAGGAGTCATGCACTGAAATATTGTTACTGCATGAAAATATTATATTCAAAATTAGAATATTCTAAATATATTAAGATGAGAACCAGTGTATAACAGGTAATAAAGCACTAGCTGTTTGAAACAAAGGTGCAGCTACCAAAATGTAAGTTTAATGAGCCACCATCACTGGGGTCCCCAGGGCTAAACTTGGAAACTACTACACTAGGTACTTTTGAGCAATGCTGTTTGTCCTGATTAACTTATTAAAACTTATTAATATTACTAGATGTTTTAAAATTTTATAAGGCAACAATGGGCCTCAGTTATAGTGTCAGTTAATCAGAGTATATTTTATTGGCATTATTAGTTTTTTTTTTTATTTTAATTTGTTTTTCTTTTTTTTTTTTGTACGTAGCTCCCCCTAAAGTCCACAGGTGCAAATGTATATGTAAAGACTTCGGGAGACATTGGTGGTACCCCAATTCAAAGTGAGCAGACATGTATATACATGTAAATGATTTTGGAGAATGGGAGTCCCCTTTCAAAGTATGTAGGTGCGAATATATACTACAATGGAGTAACTCATGGGGGACTCGTCATGTTTAAAGTGTTGTTATTAATCTAGGCTTTGCCTGACAGTTCCAACTCTACTTCTATCTCCCTCCTTTTTTTGCTTCTAGTGAAGCAACACCAATGCCCACAGGCACAGTGTCTGACACTCGCTTCCAAGTTTTATAGCACACTTGCTAACCATGCCTTCACTGAGCTTCACCAAACTGTTTTCTTCCATTTCACACCTTACTGTACACGCCAAATATGATCCCACCTCTTTTCCCGTCCATCCACCCTATTGGTGAGTGCCACTGTTTGCATGGCTTATCAATTGCTTCTGCTGTAGCCTTCATTTGTACAGCACAGCTACTATAGTTGCAGTATTAAGATAAATATTAAATAAAAAAACATGGGTCAGCTAGTTTTCTTTTTTCTATAACGTCACCAAATTTTAATTAAATCAAAGCATTTTTGAGATTTTACGGTATTTCATTTTTCTGTTGGGGCAGGGGTTACCCCTAAATATTGATTTATCAAAACATCTTTTTAGTAGTTACCCATTTCCCTATATGTACTATACTGCCAACTGTCAGCTTTTTAACTAAACAGGATTAGTATTTTTGTTGATGAGTGAGTCAGTCAGTCAACTTTGCATTTTATGTAATAGATTATCTTATTAAAAGAGTATTTTCCAAAAATTTGAGCAATACCTACCAGAATACACCACAACAAAATGTTGGATGTATGGAACTGGGTTTAAGTTGTCATTATTGCAATATACTGCATTTTGTGCAATAAAATTATTAAGCAAAGCAAATACATAGTGCTTCATATTCAAAATAAAAAATGTCATAATCCTCCAAAAAACACAATACTTTAAAAATAATAATGTATAAGCTGAATAGAAATTACAATTAGCAAGTCTGAGTTATATGTTTATAATGCATTTCTATAAATATTGGAAAAACTAGATCCTTTTTGTGAAAAGATAAAGCTGGAAACAACCATGTGGGGAAAAAAAGACTATCAATCTCCCCAAAATCACACCCATCAACAGAGGGGAAAAAATAATTCTATCAGCAATACAGTGTTAAACAAACATGAACGGTGATTTAATCTTATCCAATATTTTAGCAGAAAGTAGCATAACATTTTATTTCATTTGCCCTGTACGATAAAAAGCTCTTACAAAGTAGTGATTAGATTAACAAACTAAAAATGAGCAGACACACATTGATAAGTCTTTCAGTAGTTCTGTGCCATCAACAAGTAAGTGCTTTAAATATAAAGTAGAAAACAATACAGTTATAATTAAACCCTAGAGATAACATGCCTATTTTTCAGTCTTGTTAAAATTACAATTTGCTTTGTATTTTACTCTGTAAACAATAATAGAGTAGTTTTCTAAATAAAAATAAAATTACATTAAATTAATATACCTAATTAACGAAATGGCTGAAATAAAAGCTGCAAGAGAAAAAGAAATAACAGAAGAAAGTTTCAGAACCCCAGAAACAGCTAAATTTAATTTGCATGTTTGTCAAACTGATGGAGGTGAATCTGTTCAAATTGGCAGAGAAGATTTAAGGGGCACAGGAAACACCTGCCTCTGTCAGATATCTTATAAAGGCAAAATGTTTTGAAGTGGTGTACACAGACTTGCATACCACAGGATATAATGTAGTGTGATCAACAACCCTGGATTTGTAATAAAACAGGAGTATAAACATCACATAAAAATGAATTGTTTTAAATGACACTTGATGAAATAGTTTCTGTACACAACATATAGGGACGAGGTTCATTTCATGCTTTGGGGCACACTGTTTGGATAAGTGACTGTGTTCCCTCTTTTCATGTCCCATAGAAGCTTCTATTTTTCCTTTGCAGGCTAAAGACAAGCTATCATATAAATTGATGACAAGACACTGACAACGTACTCTGTGCATGTGTGTGTACAGCTCTCACCAACTATGAAAAAACCTTGTATGTCACATACTCCAAGTTTTCGGCAAACTGAGAAAATGATATTGACCCTATTAAGAACAATCTTTAGACTGCATTTTTCCTGAGCTTCACGTACACAATATTCTTTTTTTTCATGAATCAACAACACCTACCATTTAAATCACGCAGTCGCAGCATTTAAATAACATGATCATAATCCAATGTTTTCATTGGTAGGCGGTCTTTTCTCATTGGTCAGTGGAGTTGGCAAGGTTTTCGTCTTGCAGTATGTAAAATATGGTGTACATACTAACTTCTTCCATCATGCTATGACCAGAATAAAGACATATTTGGCCATTACCACTACCTCATAACATCAAAAAAGACCTAGAAACTACAGAAACTAAAAAAACTCAATTTTGAAAAAAAATGGCAGTTACTAGGTTTTTCCATTGCATGCAAGAGCTGGGATCCTTGCAATGAAATGGTTTCTTGTTTGTGTTCTTACATAGCTCTATTCTAACAACATATTTTGACTCAAATTTGCCTTCCAGTAAGACAAAGCACATAACAAATGTTAAGAACACAATAGGTGATATTTTAAGCCTCAAAATAATAAATGACAGTGACAATGTCCAATAAAAATAAAATACATCAAACAATATGGATTGGTTTGGTGACCCGTCAATTAACACTGCTGAATCATACTTCCAAGTCCTGGGATTGAATTCTTACCCAGTCACATCTTTGTGAAGCTTGAGTTGTCCTCCCTTATTATTAAAGACAAAAAAACTTAGGTTAAATGAAAAGTTGACATTGTACCAGTAAGAGTGAGTGTTGGTGGATATCTGAGCATATCCAGTGTTGGTTCCTGTCTTGTGTTAATGCTGCCAGGATTAGATTTATGTGCTCAAGGACACTAGTTAAAAAGAAAGGAATGAACATTGAGGATGGAAGCAGGGAGTTACTTTTTCACACAAGGGCTGATTGGAATTTGGGAAAAAGCAGAAGAAATCCTAAGGCTTCAAACCCAAATTAAACATTACAAAATCTAGATAGGACACTGTGATAATTTATCTCTCAGATTACCTGATGAGATTGACAGATTGAATAGTATGTTATGGAATGATTCTGTGCATGAAACAATTATAAAAGAATAACACTGAACAAAAATTAAACATTTCATTTTACAATTTGAAAGAGCCTCACTTTATTCTGATATATGTATTTTCTCAGCAGTTTGAGTGGGTTATGAAATGCTGAACTTGTAGGGTCTGCGTTTGGTCTCTATATACTGTATGTATTGTTTGTTTACAAAACGCATATCTCTTCCCAAGGACATGTCCTCTTTTTTCTGTTACCCAGATCAATGTTATCAATTGAGCTGAAGTTATTGCATTGCTTCTTGCTGTGTATGAGGATATATTTAAATTACTTGCTCTGTCACCCTTTACTGAGCTAGAAGACCACCACCTGCTTTGGTAAGTGATGGCTGAACTTTCACACCCTGAAAGTGTATTATGGCAAGGAAATGCTGAGAAAAACTCTCGTCAGCATAACTTGTAGACAGGAGAAGATTAAAATTAACGCAAAAGAAGCTATTGAAATGATTACAAATGCAAGTTAAAGAAAGCACTACAGCAACAAATACAGAATCTTATTACAACAAAATATTTTTTAGGTCCCTGGCAATTTGTTGCAACGAAATTGTACCTGTATTTGCACTACAGGCATACAGGCACTATTTGACACCCCACCTTTACCCACTCTGCAGACTCAGTATCCAGCCAGGCTGGAGGAGTGCTGGAGGAACCTGAGGATGAAAATCTGAGGCAGCGGTAGAGCAGCATCACATGGGGCAGAGGCAGAAAATACCCGTTGTTCAAGCTGGCAGATAAAGTGGCTGCATTCAAAGCCAAACTTGATTTATGGGGCTGACGAGTGAACATTGGGATTTTTGATATGTTTCAAATGTTAGCAGAGGTTGTTAAAGATACCAAGCCAGAGCCTTCTTTCTCCCAGCTGGTGTATGATCACCCATCTCAGCTTTCAACTGAGTTTGAGCATTATTCCCAACACAAAACACCCCCGAAATGGGAAGGAATGGATCCGTGACCCATTTGTGAATAAGCCAGGTGAATTAACTTTGTCTGTGCTTGAAGAGGATCAACTGCTTGAGGTTGCAAATGATGGTGGCCTTAAAAGTATGTTTGAGACAATTTCAAATCTCCATACGTTTTGGATTAAAGTCAAGGCGGAATATCCTGAGGTTGCCACAAAACCACTGAGAAGTCTGCTTCCATTTCCAACATCCTATCTTTGTGAGGCAGCATTTTCTGCGGTGACAGCAACCAAAACGAGATTACGGAGTAGACTTAACAGAAGCAACACACTTTGCGTGTCACTGTCTTCCATCGTCCCCAGATGGGATTGTCTGGTTGCAGGAAAACAAGCTCAGGGCTCCCACTGATTCTGCATTGTGGTAAGTTGTATAATTTCTATTACGGTATTATAACTTAATAATAATATAAATGTAATGTAAATTGTGTATAAAACTGCCATATGAATCCGCCACGAATACACAATTGCACAATTTTTGTTCATTATGGATAATTAGCTGATTGTTGCATAACTTGCTAATCACTAGTCAGTTTTACGATTAAAATAAAATGTAAGCTGTGCACATGTATAATACACTTCCTAGCTTTCTTTTTGTGTGTAAAGCAAGTTTAAAAACAGTGTAACATCCAGCTGCCATATAATGATGTGCGAGCTGGTTGTGCACATAACAAGAATGTTAAAAGTCGTCTTTAGATCTGCAGTAATGTCCCTGTTCTGTAATTTGAGTGGCCCAAGTTCACTTTGTCTCCCAGCTGAATTCGAAGTGCTGTAAAAAAACATAAAACCTGTGATCGTTGCAATATGTCTGTCGTGTGTCAGGACATTAAAGTATGTGAATGCAAAAGGTATACTAACTACAGCATGTGCCACAAAAAAGTCAGCCATGAGAGAACTAAAGCAAAGACATTTGGAGCTACTGTAAATATAGAAGACATTTAAGACTGCATTACAGTGCAGCATATGCTGACTTTCAACAACTTTCATTACATATGTATAATTACAACATTTTATACATTTGTTCACTTCTTTTGATTGTTCCTTCAAACCACTGCAATGTTGATAAAATAAAAAGCAAACATATTTTAACCATTAATAATTATCTTTAAAAATTTAAATAAAGGATACAATTTTCAATATTTTATTAACCAAATAAAGGAACAAGTAAGAGAAATGGTCCTACATATTTTGGAAAAAATACATAAAACAGAAGGTGAGCAAGCAGAGATTTCACAATCAAGTTTCTCCAGAGTAAATGCTTCAGAGTCCTTTATTTGCAACTCATACCAAGATGCTGGAAATAATGGAGGGGTTTTCACAGTCAGAGCAGCTCTGTAGCATCACAGCTGCAAACCTCCCTATCAGAACTACAGTTGTTTAGAAATGAACAACCCCTGATAGACCAATAAGGGTCATTTCCTCATTTGTGATGAAGAGAACATTTTTCTGCACCATTCAAGAGTTAAAGTGCAAAAAGACTGTTTAGTGTAGCTTTTCATTTACTGTACTTGATGAGAAAAAAAAATGTCAGACAATAAACCTGAAATGTTTCTTTTTGTCAAAAAGAACCTCCCAGGATTACAAGTTCCTTTGACATCATTCAGTTTCATTCTGTTATTAAAAGATTAAAGTGTTTGTGCCAAGATATCCCCAACAGGCAATCAAAATGGTCCCTTCACCATTTTTTATTGAGGCAATCCATGTATTAATAGTGGAGCAGTAAATTAAATTGAAAAACATGAATTCACTTCTACAAAAATGCCAATGTATTATTTAAACTATTTAAACTGAATATCTATTTTTATGTACTTAGTGGACATCCATTTCAAAACCCACTTATCCACAATAGGGATACTGGAGATGATACTAGCAACCATCAGGCACAAGGCAGGAAAAAATCCCTGGACCAGGTGCCAGCCCTTCAGATGGTGAACTCACATGGGGCAAATTTAGCATCTCCAATCCACCTAAACTGCACAGTAGTATATTTACAAAAGTAATCATGGCATTCACATTTCTTCTTACTTAGTTTAAAATATTTTTACTATGAAATGAAAACAAGAACTAAGGCATATTGAGAACATTTTGTAAATAATTGCTTTTCTACCACTTCAGTAGTAATGTCATTTCAAGTTGTGATAGACAGATTTGTCTCCATTGGGAAATTTGGAATTTTACAGAAGCTCTTTAAATAAATATATACATAAATAGGTAGATAAGTAAATAAATACACACACACACACACACACACACTTTGACCAAAAAAAGCAAGAAAAAAAAAAAAAATCTGACTTGGCTGTTACATTCACAGCAAGACACTATACAGATGTATTGTAATTGGTATAAAGAAGTCCCTATCGCATTTCTTGACATACTTCTGTTGAGCAATTCATTGGCTAAAAGTGTTACTGTGTCAGAGAGTGGATGTGCAGCATTGTTCATAATGGCACTCAGTTTTGTTTTAATGCTCTCCTTCGCTACTACCTACAGGGGGTCTAGAGCAGGCATGTCAAACTCACTACCATTGGTGGGCCACTTCGACTGCCAAACACGCGTCAGCGGGCCGCACTGTAACAAATACTATTATACAATTATACAAAGTTAGTGTAGCTTTCTTTCCAATACTGAAAACTTTAAAAAAATGTAACACTTAAAGTTTAAAGTTCAAATAAAAGCAATTTATTTCCATACAATCTCCGTACAACAGTGTACAATTAGAGTCTTAGCCTCTTAGCTAGGTCCTTATATTATTATATTATATTCATTGCTTATATAGGAGTCTTACAGTGTGAGATTTATTTCTTTTGTCCCGACACTTGGCATCTCTTGTTAGTAACCAGTTTGCCAATATCAGGCTTGAAATCTTGTGCAGCTGCAACTTTTATGAGGGATGAAAGGTGCTCGACAGTAAGTCTTGAGCGATGTGGGGTTTTGGTAGCTTTCATTAACGAAAACAATTGCTCACAAAGGTAAGTGTTTCCAAATATAGAGAGTACTCTCAATGCCAACTTATGGATCTGCACATACAAGGGTGGCAGGTAAGCATACAAGCCTGGCACACCAACTTTGTTGCATTTTGCCATCAGAATAGAATCTGACTGCAGTTCAATCAATTCCATTTGGATATTCTCAGGCGCATTCTCAGCGTTGTAAGAGTATGTTGACCTAAACAGCACAAAGTTCTGTTCGTGTGAACTGAAATCACGAAAAACGCTCACTGAATTCATTGCTCAGTAATACAAGTTGGAAAACAAATCCTCCAAAAATCAAATTTTACTTTACTAAGTTTACTTCAAAAGTTTATATTGTAAAATAAGCCGATATGCAAAAAGCCCCCTGACCTACACTAATTATACAAACTCAAAATCACAAAAATCTGTTAATAAACAACTCACCAACCTCTCGCGTCCACTTCAGATCTTCAGCTGTAGTCTGCACTAACTGTTCGTTACAATACTAGCACAAAATTACATAAAACTAGAGCAAAAAAACGTGAAACTATGCAAGCTATTACTACTCATGATGGTCAGTTCTGCCCAGTGGCCAGACTCAGCAGTTCAGCCAGTAGTGTAGCCCAGTGGTCTGCAACCTGTTTGATACCAAGGACCGCTTTACTAGAAGCAAATTTTTCCAGGGACCGGTGGGTTGTTGGAGGTTGGAGTTTATGGGGCGATTATGGGCGGGTTCGTAGAGCAGTTTTATACACAATTTACATTACATTTCTATTATTATTAAGTTATAATTTAGTAATAGAAATTATACACTTACCATAATGCAGAATCAGTGAGAGCCCTGAGTTTGTTTTCCTGCAACCAGACGATCCCATCTGGGGAGGATGAAAGACAGTGATACGCGAAGTGTGTTGCTTATGTTCAGTATACTCCCTAATCTCGTTTTAGTTGCTGTCACTGCAGAAAACGTGCATCACAAAGATAGGATGTTGGAAATGGAAGCAGCTTCAATAGCTTCTTTCGCATTATTTTAATCTTCTCCTGTCTACAAGTTATGCTGACGAGAATTTTTCTCAGCATTTCCTTGCGATGATACATTTTCAGGGTGCGAATGATGCCCAAATCCAATGGCTGAAGCACTGCCGTGCAATTGGGTGGGAGGAATTCAACGTGAACATTATCTAAGTGCGGAAGCATGTTGTGGTCAGCACCGTTATCAATCAAAAGCCAAATTATCCTTTTCTTCTTCTTCATATTGTGAGGTTTCTGAACTCTTTTGGGATCTGCGATTCCCCCCCCCCCCCCAACGGGAACAACACGCTGAAGCGCGTCCTGAATCACTATTGCTACGTGTGAGATTGTTTGTCCGGGTCCCAAGAGAGTTTAAAAACCTCATATATTCTTGAATGAGTGGCGCATTAATATGAATGTTTCTTGAACAAGCATCACTGCAACCACATAAAAACTGCTTTTTCGGCATCTTCAAATGCAGCAGTTCGCAAACGTTTGCAACCCGAGATATTTCTTCTTTTTTGCATATAACAAGTATGCCGTTTCTATAGAAGGGTGATGAGTTAAATTCTAATGGATGTCAAATGTTGGCGATAAATAAGGAAAATGTATCACTTAAAATCACACAAAACAAAAACAGCAAAAAAATAGTACAAGGAAAGTAAAAGAAAGAGCATTTTTTTTTACAGTGTTTCTGTTTGGGGACCGTTGTGCAAAAGTCCACAACTGAGCTGTGACCACAGAACTAACTGCTCTGTGGATGATTCATTCAAGTATTTCAAAGTCACGTCACTGTAATGAAAGTATCTGCTGCTGAATGTACTTCGTAGTAACGAGATTTCTGTGGACTCGTGTCATATGGGGAAACTGTCAGAAACATAAAATACTTTGTTGTAATACTCTCTCACCGCGGTCTTTCCTCTTTCTGTGCCGCTACAAAGCCCCGCCCGCCTAACATTCTGAAAAATGTCCTCAGTGAAGGGGGCAGCCTTTTTGCTGTAGCCCTTCACTGAATGAGTTTCCGTTGCTGGCAGTAGGCCTACTCTCGCGGCCTGGTAGTGGGCTGCAGCCTAGCACTTTAGTTGCAACTTCATGGCTGCAACTATACTAGCAGATGATGTTTCCGGTACCGTAATGCCATGGGAAAACGTGCTTTTGTCAGAAGGCAGAAGTAAGAAAAGTCAATAAGTAACGCCAAAGATGCAGAATGATTCAATCACAAACAATAGTAATCATTTTGTACAAGTTTAGTGCTAACTAGGATTTGTCATGTGGGCCGCACAGATTTCTGTTGCGTGCCGTGTGTTTGACATGCCTGGTCTAGAGTATACTATAACTGAACTTGCCCTTTTAATTAGCTTGTTGATTCAGTGGACATCTCCTGAAGTGATATTACCAACCAAGCATACCACAGCATAGGGGAAAAAAAAAGTTGTAAAAAATGTAAAGGATGACACATCATACATTAAAGGAATACAGTCTTCTAAGGAAAAAAGAACATGCTCTGCCCATTCTTATGTAGTTCCTTTGTGTTCCGAGACCAGACCAACCTCTCATCAATGTGGACCTCCAAGTACTTGTAGGAGTGGGCCACCTCTACATCCACTTCTTGAATAGTGACAGGGACGTGCTGGCTCTTCAGTGTGGCAAACATCAATAAACAGTTCCTTGATTTTGTCGATATTAAGATGCAGTCAATTCTCTTTACACCAAGAAACAAACTTCTCCACCTGATTCCTGTACTCTGTCTCATCACCTTTATCAATACACCCCATAAGTGCAAATCATCTGAGAATTTCTGCAAGTGACATGACTTTTAAAAACCTCGATCGAGGATGAAGACCTGATGTGCAGAGGCAAGTCATTCCAAAGCCTAGGAGAAACAACTGAAAAAGCTCTGTCTCCCCTAGAATTCAGCTGAGATCTTGGCACTACAAGGAGCAGTCTTCCAGATGACATCTTGGTGGCACATAGGGGTGAAGGAGGTCACAGATATATTTTGGAGTGAGACCATGCAAGGCTTTAAAAACAAACAACAAGATTTTAAAAATCATTGCGACACCTCACCAGTCGCCAGTGGAGAGAGGCTAAAATGGGGGAGATGTGATCCCTTTATCTCAACCCAATCAAAAATCTAGGTGCCACGCTCTGAACCAGCTGAATAATAAAAAGAACAAGAGATTAACCAAAATGAATTGGCTGATTCAAACAAAGTATTCCATGAATAAATTCTAAAATCATGAAACTGATTAGGTGATAATTTCCAACAGAGGTGTACTTCTATCATGCCCATCATGGGGGCCTCAGAAACCACATGCTCATGTCCAAACAACACTATGCAACTGACACAAGACTAAAATCTCAGGTTAGCTCTTGAAATGGTATGCACAAATGAAAAGAGAGATAGAGGAGAGAGGTTAGGAGCATGCGTTGATACAGCGCATTGCTGCACCTACCACACAACAAACTACATTATATTTTACATCTTAATATTAAACACATATAAATTGTGTTAAGGAAAAGACTGCATCATTTTCAAACGATAAATCATATACAAAAACCTACTAAGCTGCTTCCATATATTTGCTCCATACACAGCTTGATAATTCTTTCCTACATCCAAGCCACCAATCTGGCACCGAAAAATAAATAAATGCATATGCCAGAATGTGCAAATTCACAAAAAAGGAAAAAACAGCCATGCAAGTAAACATTTTCCAGGTGACAAAGTTTCCGACATGGATATTAAATTAAGTTAACTTTCTGTAATGGAAGCTGCATGTTGGTTCTAACAACATTCATTTTCAGGAATCAGATTTTGTGAACACAAAAGAAAATGACAGTACTGTATTTAACTAATTATAGCCTGTTCCCAAGATTGCATTGATGGCATGTTGTCTACAGTAGAATTAATTCCTTTAATAAACAGGTATGGGAATCTTAAACTACCAACTCAGGTAATGGAAGCAGAAACCTTGGTCAGCCTTTAAAAACGTATCTGGATAAGATATTGGGACAGCTTAGCTAAAAACTAAGCATACATGCTTGATGAACTGAATGATCCCTCTTGTTTCTCAAATTTCTTATGTAACTACCAATTGAAAACATGGACTGTACATAAAAACATTGCAACTGTGAAAAACGAGAACATTTTTTGGGAACAGTCTGAGCTTAAGAAAGCTATTCTCCAGTCAGATAGGAAACTCTCTTCTATTTAACTCAAATATGGCAACAAAAAGGGCATGTTAACTATTTAGGGGACTATCAAGCCTCTAGAAATGCAAGTATAAGTTACCATCTATATGTCACATATTTATTTATTTTCTCTGACTTACACTCCTCAGGATTTATCAACAACCAAAAACCTGAACTTAAAGTCAAAAATACCTTCTAACAAATAACTGTAATTCATATGTGAAGCTATATTTTGATAAAGCTGCACCTTTTAAAACAAAGGTGAAAATAAATTCATCAAGGTTTAATAAGGAGACATACAATCTTAAAATAAGATGACAAAATTTAACAGCATAAACACAATCAAAAAAATTGCAAGTTTTCCGAAGTTCAAGAGCAGACTATATAAAACAGTAAAGCTGCCAACGAGACACTGTAATGACTACTCCAGGTTAATAGAACAATAGCCAACCTTATCAAAAAGTCAACAGATTTTACTTTGGGCAGCAGGTAGCAGAGAAAAAGGAGACAGCTATCCAAATACAACAGTGCATGAGAGAAATGCAAGATATTCTGTTTTAAGAACTTACCTAAAAAGCACTCATTTTTTCAAAAACTTATTCATAGATGCCCAATGTACAAGATTTAAGCAAACAGAAAACCATTAGTAATATAAGAGAAAAACTCACACAGTAAAAAAAAAACAACTTGTAAGGACTCAGCTGCAGAAAAATGCACTTCTAAAAAAATGGCACTTCGATTAACATGTACAGGAGTGAAGAAAATCTTGGAAACACGAGAAGGATAAATCAAACCATAAGTAAATGCATCACAATTAAATAAGTGCACTTAGTATGTGTCAGCTACTGTATATAAGAGGTATGACAATTATCACTTTGATAGTTGAGATCTACAGATACCTAAATCGACATAGCAGGAACAACATGTACTGTATATTAGTCACAAAAACTTCAAAACAATTTTGTACCTTGGGAAACAGTCTCAAAAATAGTCACATCATAAGCCAATTATGGACAAAGTCATCATAAGAAGACACAGTGGTTGAAAACTGAAACTCATCCCTAGGAACAGATGTACATTTCATACAGTATGATAGTTGCTACAAAATGCCACATATGTACAGTACAAAAATGACCACTGAATTTAATCTGTTTATGTAAAAACTGTACGTTACATTCACAAAGCTAAAACTTTATGACAGATGCTGGCTATTGGAAAGCACATGTAACCAACGCTAGCACACAAAGATGCCTCACCAGGGCCCTGGAGCAAAAGAAAAATTAATATGGTCTAAAGAGTTACCTTCCACCACAATTTACATTTGTTGAGTTTACATTTTGTGAAACCAAAGGATTCATTTAATTTACAATGTGTGTTGCCAACTTTTAAATATGTTTCTGTTTATAATGGTATAGGCTGCCATCTCATGGGAGGTCCAATGATTCCTTGGCATGGTTATAAAACAGTAAAGGAATAGCAGGTCATTTTACAGGGCCAGGTGCACCCTATGATACAAATGCTACCAGCTACTGATATCCCCCTATACCAGGACAAACTTCAATCTAATTCAAGAATGGTTCAGTGAACACCAAAATGAACCCAAATGCTTCCCCCATCATCTGATCTCAACATTATTGAACCTTGATGCGAAGTACTGAACCACAGAGTACACAGTAGACTTCAGTCTCTTTTGCCCATCAAAGAAAACTGGAGGCTTTTCTTGATGAAAGGATCAATATCAAAATACACAGCTTAGGACTTGGACGACAGCATTTTAAGCAGCAATGGAACTGTACTGAAGGCAGAGTGTGCCACTCCTTGATATAAATACTGTATGTTGTTGGATGTTTGTTACTTTTGCCCACTGAATAAATAGTACTGGGTGCTATAGGCTGGTCAGCAAATCAGCTCTGTTTTGAGGACAGATATACATGTTAAAGAGGAGTCTGCTAAGTAACAACATCAAAACACTGGAATACATTCCTTCTGGCTTCCAAAAAAAATGTATAAAATGTTACATAGTAATGCCATCCATCCATTATCTAACCTGCTACATCCTAAATACAGGGTCACAGGGTCTGCTGGAGCCAATCCCAGCCAACACCACTTCAGTGAATTTATAAATGTAACAAAAACGTAAGCTGCTGTGGTAAAATAAAGATGCCAGACAGGAGAATGTCGTGCCTATTTATAGTGCATAATCATGAGCAAGCAGAACATTTCCACCTGTTAGGAAAAAGACTTCAGTCTGAATAAACATGCACAGTGCTATAATACAAAAATTATTTTTTAAATTTGATTTGATTTGTTACCAGTTCCAAGTTTTTCTGTATTTGTGAAGAAATCAGCAAGATAAATATTTTATGCACACACAATATACCAGAAAAAGTATTACTTTTTACTGTATAGAGTACTAACATTTGTTTAACATTTGAACAAAACACCAACTAAACTACAGGACACTTCCCTACAACAAGGAAGTGTGATTTTGCATAACTAGCAAAGCTGATAGGCTCAGCCAAGTGTGAGATGTCTAAGGCTCACAAGTAAAATGAATATTGTTTTCTAATTTATTATAAAGAACTGCCAAATGACAAACATACTGTAAGTGACTAAATTATGAATTGTCATCAGCTGCCACATTGAAAACACTACCCTTTACTTATATTCCACCATCATTTTGTTGTGTTAGTATAGGTTACAAATTCTACTAACTGCCTATGGTTACAGTGCTTACTTTACCATAAACCATACTTTTTTGTATGCCTAACTGTATATAGGAGCAGTGTAGATGTCTGTCTGGCTTAATTTGCTTTTTTTTTTAATGCTGGAGGTGATACAGTGGTTATTTTACTAATTGTACTAACTTGTATTTTAACATTATAGCTACCATGGTTTTTCTTTATTTTGTTTTCCATTTCTTTTTTTTTTGTTTGATTATTTTTAAACTTGTGCTAGGTCTGTTCTGTAAGGGCTGCATTATGAGGATAATTTGTAATTGTTAATATTACAGTCTAATATTTAGTTCACAACTTTATGGGGTTCGGGTGAGGACTCTGCACATTCTACGCACACCATGTCTCTTGGCATGTCAGAGGACTGGGTCCCTGAAGTGTCTGATCTTAGAATTGTTTGGGGAGGTCAGGTGGGAGAACATTTAAGGGATGTGGAAGAGAGAAGGTAAAGACAGCATGATATTTTTTCTGTGTTTTCCTCCAATGTTTTTTCAGTTTTTAACAAGATGCATTGGCCAACAATGACACATGTAAAACAGGAGATGAAACTAATTTTATAGTATATTTCTTTTAATTTAGTTTTGAAAAATGTTTACTAGATGGCAGAAACAGTATTCTTGTGATCAGTCAATAAACCTGGAAAGGTCCCAATCACAATTTCATGAGAAAAAAGTGCTCTCACATCTCATCTCCTTAAAGGCTGAGAAAGCATTCTTGCAGGAGATCCACTTAAACAGTAATGATCCATTTTAGCTTAAAAAAAGACTGGGTTGATAACATTTTCACTTTATGTATGCCAAGACACCCAGAGCTGTGAAAATTTTGATTCATAAAACAATCTTCATAGGACTCTGCCTCTGAAACCGGACATAATAAAGCAGATCCAACCCCCACGTAGAGCAAAGATGATCCCGTAAAGATGGGCAGTAGCTTTAAATCTGAACACCTGTCCACTATTATCAAGAAGGCTCACCGTATTTTTAACATCCTTAGATGTCTGAGGAAAGCTATAATATCTCCATTTATGCTCACCAACTTTTAGGGATATACAGTGGCTTCCACTCATATAAGACCTGTTCAGACGCAGTAGTTAGGGTGGTGAAGTTGGATCAAAATATTACTGGTACAGTACATAGACTGCAGCCATTCTTCATAGTAATTTTTCTTCCTCCACTGTTCTGACAAATGGTACAGGAATATTAGCACTTGCTAATCCTTGGGTCATAAGGCTAGTTAACAGCCCTTGCTTTTGTTTTCTTGTATATCCTCCGTCGTCATCATATTTAATGTATGGTACACAACTTATTTTCTGCTGTTGGTACTGTACTACTGTCACTAGAAGACATGTAAGAATTTCAATGCAATATGTACAGTACTTATGACGATAATTTTTAAATTGGAACATTATCCATTATCCATCTTCCAAATGTTAGGATAATCATAAACCATACAAAAACATTCCAGATAGGCCAGTTCCTCTGAATTGCTGTTTCATGATCAGCCAGTGTTCAGAGTTTACTAACTAAAACATGTTTTCCAGTTGCAGAGTGTTCATATGATATATGCTAAAGCAGTTAACAGCTGTGTTCAGAAAATTGTAGTAAAGTGAATTTCAGCTTGCATTTCTTTATATTTTTCTTCTTACCTTAAAAACTAGCTCAGGAGGTCACAAAATTCAATAGTCTGATCACTGCGACTGACATAGCATCTACTACTCATGGTCCAAATTTTTAAACAATGCAACTAATATCAGTGCTCAGATGACAAAAGTAAATACTGTATGTATAAATGTATAAATAAGTAGATGAGGTATCCTTGAGGGGTATGTGGGGTCTAAAAGGAAGTAAATTTTAATTTTACTTTTTATTTATTTATTTGTTTTTCAATTCAAAGCTATTTTCATGCTGAACAATATTACAGTGCCATCAATAGTAAAACGTTTCTTCCCGGTTAACATTAAATAACACTATAAAAAATTTGTAAATATATAATTATTTTTTGTAAGAATTATATCAAATATTCAAAAAAAATCTTGTTCAGTACATCAGAGCACCCCTTAACCAATGTGTTTAAAAATGAAAATTGTTCCAAAGTAACAACACAGTTGCAAACAGTTGATCCATTCATAAGTTACACATTCTACAGACACAGTGACAAACACACACACTGAGAGGTGGAGTGACTGATGGACACACACACTTCAACTCAACATTTATTGTCATTCATCAATATACATAATATATGGTTGAATTAAATTTTGTTCTTTGAAGTCCTAGGCGCACAGGCAACATAACATATTTAACATACACCATAACACTACCAAAACCAGTGCAACAATAAAATGTAAAAAAAATAAAAGATGCAGGACTATGAAGCTCAAACATGCTCAAAATCCATAGTAAAGTGTAGAGTATCGGTACATAACTGGGGAAATGTTACAGGTTTTGTAGCCTACAGATGGGACTCCTGCCACCCAAAACCCGACACAGACAGATGTAGGACACAAGTTTAGGATGCGTGCTTTTATTTATTTTTTTTTTTTTTCAGCACAGTTCAAGCACTAGAACACAGCACAAAGCTGTGCTGCGCTGAAGAAAAGTTCTTTTCTTCTTCTTTCTCTTCCTCCAACCAGCTTTGTCCACCGCCTCCCAACTTTGGCTCCTGGAGTAGTGGTGGCAGGCTCCTTTTATAGGGCACCTGGAAGTTCTCCAGGTGTCCAACGACCTTCTTCGGGCAGTACTTCCAGGTGCGGCTACAAACTTGATAATAACATCAGGTACAGACTTGGTGGTGCAGGTGTGGGTGAGCAGCATGAACAATAGTGGGCTCAGCACACATCCTTGGGGAGGATGCCTCTGATCAGCCTGTTGGTGTTTGATGGTCGCCTGCCAATGGACACTGACTGTGGCCTTTCTATCAAAAAGTCCAGAATCCAATTACACAATGGATTGTCAAGGCCCAGCAAAGAGAGAGTTTCCTCACCAACTGCTGGGGAATGATAGTGCTGAATGCCGAACTGAAATCAACAAACAGCAATCTAACATGCGTATCCCCTGGTGTTCAGGTGAGACAGTACAGCGTGCAAAATATAAGAGATGGCATCAGTGGAACGGTTCGGAGGGTAAGCATACTAAAGTACGTCCAAAAAGGTGGGGAGGATGGAGCATATTTGCCTTTTTTACGAGCCGTTCAAAGCACTTCAACACAACAGGAGTCAGCGCTACAGGGAGGTAGTCATTAAGACACGTCACCATTGACTTCTTTGGCACTGGAATAATAATAATCTTTTTGAAGCTCGTGGGAACCATAGCCTGGCTCAGAGAGATGTTAAAGATGTCTGTGAGGACATCAGCCAGTTTGTCAACAGGGTCTCTATGCACATGCCCTGCAATAATGTCTAATCCTACAATTTCTGAGGATTAACTCTGGAAAGCATCCTCCTTATATACTCAGAAGTTATTAAACATGTCTGGGAGGCAAGTATCAGTGCTGTTGGGCTATGGTGAGATTTTATAATCCATTAAGACCTGGATGCTCTGCTACGTGCACCTAGAATTTTTCGAATCACAGAAATTGCTGTTAATCTTCAGTGCATACTGATGTTTAGCTTTCCTGATGGACTTGAAAAGTTAAGTCTGTGCTGATATAAAAGCCCTTTCATATCCTGATCTAAAGGCAGCATCTCTTGCTCTCAGCAGAGCATGGACTTCAGCCGTCAGCCATGGTTTCTGGTTTGCACATATAATGATATTTTTTCCAATAGTGACATTCTCAATGCACCCAATCAGAGTCCAAATATTCCTCGAAGTTAATATCACCTACTCACACACACATACAAACATTACTGTAAAATGGTGATAGCGTATTTAGATATAACTAAAATGTACAAATCTATCAAAGTTACACGCCAGTACAATAGTTTCTCCCTATACTACATCTCAGACTGGCAAAAAAACATCTCTTACAACACCAGAGTGTCCTGGACAACAAATATTGAAAACAATTTTACATAAACATCTAAAAAAGAATTATATTATAAAGTAGACAAAAATGTAAAAATAGTTTCTATGGATATGTTGTAAAAAAAAAAATAAAAGGTGACTATGTTTAATTAATTTTACAGGGTTAACAATAGACCACAGAAAAAAAATAATACAAGAAATAAAACCACAAGAGGGTCAACACTGCACTGTAGCAGCACTTCCAGTTTACTGATAGGGAAGCTGCTGTTTAAGCTATCAGGAAATCTGGGCAAGAGGTTACATGCAATGTTTTTTTTTTTTTTTTTTAAGTTAACGGTACCTGTTACAGAAGAACCCTTTACTATATTCAGCTTTATCAGCCCAGAGTTCCAGAAACCAGGATGGAGAGCTAAAACCCTGAGTTGGCAACAGTGGACATTCAACTGTTGAAGCATGTCCTGTTTAAGTCAAAATGATAATCTAATACCAGTCTACTAGGGCAGATGCAAGACTTACCCTCTTCTACTGTAATCTCATGAATAAGTGCAATATAAATGCTACAAGAAGAAACAGGCCTATAGAAATGTCAATATTTTATGAGAGGACAATGTCACAGTAATTTAAATGCATGTAAAACATAAAAATATAGAGCAAGTTTAGTATACTTTGAAAACATTTGTTAAACTTAAAATTTAAACTGAAAATTTAAAAAAGAGCCTTTATCATTCTAACTAATATTTAAATAAATCACCAAAGCCGTAAAAGCAGTACTCTTAATTAAAGAAATTATGCTTCTCTCGAACTGCAAGAACTTTTTATATTACTAATTGCAGAAGAGGATTATAGATATTATTTCAGCTTGGCAATATAATTTTTCTTTTTAAATTATTTGAACAATAGAAAACTGACTTTACATTTTCTGGTTTCTAAGGTAGTTATTAAAAATGGTTTGTCTCCTCCTTTTGTTAGGGAAAGAGATTTGAAACAATTATCCTCTGGCAAAAATGCCTTAATGTTGTTATCCTTTAATTATTTGAAATAGTATGCATCATGGTAATCCTGGTTAGGCCTTCTATGGTTCACAGCATGATATGTCCCCAAAAAGACCATCTTCTAACTAGCTGACAAAACCAAAAACGTTCAAAGAGGTACAGCTTGCTGTGGGGTGATGTGAATAAAAAGCAGACAACCTTAGGATTAAGCATTGGCCCCAAATTGCTTGTGACTACATTTGCAGAAGGACCACATACAGTGCCGGATTAAGATGAAACTGGGCCTGATACTGTAGCGCAAAAAGAGGCCTATTTTTTCTCAGCATTGGTGCATGTGCATTCGGCACTCACCGTACATGTGCACTCAGACCGACCAAGGAGCCTTAATTGCTTGCGACGCCACCAGCCAGCCTTTATTGAACATGAATAATAATAACGACGTAGTATTGTAACAACTCGAGATTAACATCAAACTATGCAACATCAACATTCAATAGCAATTCTCTGAAAAGTGCACTTAATGCAGAAAACCTAACAATGAAATACTCTGTTTCGTAAGAGAATTGCAAAATTTTGTGTAAGAAAAAATGAATTTGCAGAGACATTGGGTCAAAGTGACTCACTTCAGGCTCTTCAGGGTAAAAATTTCTCCACAATTTAAATTTCATAATAGACCAGAATCCTGTGGAGGATTTTAAAAATTCTAAATATCCATGCCAGGCCCGCGGGCCAGCTTTTAGTTTTACATTTACAGATAACCATTTAAACAGCCATCGATTTTTACTGTACAACTAACTTTCAAGGTGAAAAATTTACTACGTGGCACTTACTGAACAATAAAAAGGTGTCAAGAATCCCCAAGAAATTGCAAAAAACACAGCTAAATTACACTACTAAGTAAACTGTTTAACATAAAATTGATAGCATCAACTTGAAATCTTCGGTTAACAATAAACACAACGACGTTATAGTTACGTCACAGCATAAACAACAATAGTAACTGTATAATAAGTAACACTGTGTCTAGGCGTCTGAAAGTCGGACTGCAAATTTCAGTCTAAGAATTATTTTGAGGTTAATATAGCAAAGGAAAATTGTTCAGCTTCCGGAAAATTCTCGTCTGTTTTCATCTGGGCCTATTTCAGGAATGAGCCTAATGCTGCAGCATCAATAGCACCCACCTTAATCCGGCCCTGACCACATAATACATCCTGCAGCAGCCCAGCGAGTACTGATTAAAAAAGTTAGGCTATTAGTCTTATCACTCATTGTCACCTATATTGCCAATTATAATAAAGTGATGTACAGATTGTTTTGAGGATTTAATAAAATATATTAAAAAAAAAAAAAACTACCAGGTATACATTTCTTGATGTATTAGATTTTCTCATTATAACACAACATTCTGAGTTTCTCATGGGTAATAGACAGACATTTACCTAATAAGAAAGGAGACATTTAGCTTTAAGGTCTAATTAAAATTACTTGTTTATTACATAATGTGATTTTGTGCAGGTCAACTTTTAGCTTTTCACTAATTTAACCAACAGTCTTTATATCAAAGTGACAGGTGTCACATTCTGTAATCAAAAATTTTAAATCTAATATCTAACTTCAGCCTATAAGCTTTGAAACATCCTAAGTGAATTTGGTATAGAAATAAAGAGTTCTCTGTGTAACCAGCAGTCTGAACTACCAGCAGACAGACAAAAGCATTACCTTATTATTAAGTATTATTAAGCAGGTGCGCTATAAACTTGCATAGGGCAGGAATAATAAAAACATATTGCAGATTTTTTTTTTTTTTTTTAATTAGAAACACATAAATATTAACCTTTGTCTTACAAATGCCCTTCCAAATATAGTCCAGTGTGAAACGTGGTCAGACTGATTTTGCATTTCTTGTGGTGGCTGACATCAAACAATACTAATTAGTTGGGAAAGTAATTAAGCTGTGCTCATATGCTATTGTGAATGTTCCTAAATTTCTTTCACTTCATTACAAAACCCAAAAAAACTACAGTAGAAAATAAGTACATGATTTTTTTTGGCTTTATTTTGCAAAAAAAAGCAAAATGTTTCAAGAAAATCGAATGGCTGTATTTTTGCCCTCCTCCTTAGGTTACAATATGTTTATATGTTAATGTAAAGAGTTCTCAATCTGGCTAAGTTTGCCATATTGTTTAAACTAGGAGAATGAAACACAGAAAATGTCTTTTTAAATGCTGCTGATTAACTGCTGGACTGAAACATTATGCTAAATTGTCAGCAGACAATTGCATGATCTTTTAAAGTGATATGTTTTAAAACCACTGACCCTTTCACTTTCTGATGCCTTCAACTAACTAACTAACTAACACACACCAACTACTTGTAACTTGTATAATTTAGACAGGATATATTTTTATGGAGAGCAAAATATTATAAGTTATTTAAGGTTTGAGTTGATTTATTCCGGAATAATATTCTGTCGACTAAATAAAAATTCATTCTATTTAAAATTTAAATAGAACTTCAACATATACGATAGTTGTGATAGTTGTGTGTGTGTGTGTGTGTGTGTGTATGTGTATATATATGTATTTGTGTGTATATATGTGTGTGTATGTATATGTATGTATATATATATATATATATATATATGTGTGGATGTATGTGTATATATGTATGTATATATGTATGTGTGTGTATGTATGGATATATGTGTGTGTGTATATGTATATATGTATGGATATATATATATATATATATATATATATATATATATATATATATAT
>JANRMT010062834.1:12596719-12607147 GCA_026402145.1 Polypterus bichir lapradei
GCTCAAAGTGTTAAAAAAATCTGTACATACTTTCTCAATGAAACAGCATATCATAATCATAACGTACGTTTGTGTAGAACCACGAGTCCTGAGCCTTTGTGTAGTCCAAACAAATAGAATCAAACCAAACCAAACCAGCCTAGATTAGAAAGCCGGCTTATTTAATCGTTCTAAGCGACAGGCAGCTCTGCACACAGTGACAAACAGTCAATTCAGAGATCGCCGCAGGCCCGCTGTCTTTTGCCGATTCTCTTGACTCGCAATCCCGTTGAGGAACGTACGCGTCTCACATGAAATCTATCGCCTTCGCGACGCAACTATGAAACATGCAAGTTGAACGTTGACTAAGGGACTACACACATTTAGAGTTTTGGTCGCGCGTAGTAAACACATGGTAAGCAATGGAACCGTTCATTTTAAAAATAACGTAACATGATTGTCAATATACAGTAATTGCTTTGTGAGTGTTGCTGTGATCAAGGATTCGATTATCATTATTTGTTTCAATCAGGGTCGTATTTGTACGATGTGTTGTGTTCAAGTTACATTCTGTGTTTGTCAGTCGTTGTAAAGATTAAATTCTGTAATTACAGCCACATTAGCTCCACAAATGAGACACACGGGTTTACTGGCAATGTCAGTAAACATATACTAAGCCTCCCATCGGTTTTTAAAGGCTCTATTTTCAGAATCAACTTTTCTCTTCGGCATCGTGTGGGCTAGCTTCGCAATAACTTGCAGCAACGCGGTAAATGTTCGGCAAGGCAGCTGAATCGCTGCATTATGGGATCTGTAGTTTATTGTGTTACCAGCGCTTCATATACCCGGGCCATTAATAGCAATAATACAGTATATAAAATGATCTCGCGGGCCGGATATAATTACACGCCGGGCCGGATGTGGCCCGTGGGCTTCGAGTTTGACTCATATGGACTAAATTGAACTTGAAAAGAAATATTTTTTGGAATGTGATCGCGCAAGTCAGTACATCGAGCCCGCGTGCTATTGTGGTTTTGCTTGTGTGCTTCAGTAAGTTACCGTCCCCTCGCTCTTACTTTTTTACCGTTCATCTAATGAATACACTGAGTATGGCTTTACCAAAACAATCATTGATCGCGAATAAAGTATCCATTATTCATGAAGCTTCAATAGGTGAATAGGTGATCTGTCTTTCTGCGTTAACCGCATGCGTTTTCATACGTCTCAAACTAAGGGGATGCGAGGTTAAAATAAATCGAGAAGCGCGCGTACATACTTAGTGCATCCCCTCTCGGGAATCGAACCTCGGACGTGGGCGCTACAGGCGAATATTTTACTATCGCGCCACTGCGTGTGGTTTATCTATTTGAGCATAGCAGTGTAATTCGGTTTTTGTTCAGCACTCTTTGGAACTGTTACTTTATGTCTGCGCACTGCGTCAGTTCACGTGAGCCACTGAATATGGTTTTATATGTCACTCGCTCGCTTCTAATTGTTTCGCTGCCTTCTTAATTATATAATGCATGTTTTCTAAAGTGCGTTTTGTTGCTCTTCCTGGCTTTCTACGTAATGCGTGATTACGTGAGACGCGTGATGATGTCATACGAAACTCCGCCCCTCCAGCTGAACTCCATTACAGTAAATGGAGAAAAACAACTTCCAGTTATGACCATTACGCGTAGAATTTCGAAATGAAACCTGCCCAACTTTTGTAAGGAAGCTGTAAGGAATGAGCCTGCCAAATTTCAGCCTTCTACCTACACGGGAAGTTGGAGAATTAGTGATCAGTCAGTCAGTCAGTCAGTGAGTGAGTGAGTGATTGAGTGAGGGCTTTGCCGTTTATTAGTGTATATATATATATATATATTATATATATATATATATATATATATAATATATACACACAAGACTGCGTTAGCTGCGGAGCTCAGCTAACAGCGAAATGAGGTGAATGGGAGGGGAGATGATGATGCGACTCTCCCACCCGCCTTAACTGTCAATCCCCCCACAAAGACAGTCTCTCGGAATTTGCATAAGCACAGCCCTTCACCAGTAATTTTAACTTAGTTATAAAGTGATCAAAACTCTCGTTTATATCCTGCGTCCTCTCATTAAACTTGTATCCCGCATTAGCCGTGGGCATGACAAACGCCAGCGGCAGCCTGTCTACGAACTTAATTTAAACTTTAGGTTTACACCGTGCTTTGCTTCCGAAGTAGCTGCACTCATGAATATGGTTGTATGTGCGACTTGCTCGCTTCTTATTGTTTCGCTGCCTTCTCAATTGTATAATGCATGTTTTCTTCAGCGCTTTTTGGAGCTCTTCCTTGTTTTCTACGTACTGCGTTGACAGTCAGTTCACGTGATTACGTGGGAGGCGTGATGTCACATGAAACTCGGCCCCCCCACGGCCATCAAGCTCAACTCCATTACATTATATGGAGAAAAATAGGTTCCAGTTATGACGATTAGGCGTAGAATTTCAAAATGAAACCTTCCCAACTTTTGTAAGTAAGCTGTAAGGAATGAGCCTGCCAAATTTCAGCCTTCCACCCACACGGCAAGTTGGAGTGATGAGTCAGTGAGTCAGTGAGTGAGTGAGGGCTTTCCCTTTTATTAGTATAGATTTTATTATTACCCTTGTATTGATGGTTTTTTGAGATTTTTTTTTTCTTCTTCTCAAGACTAACATCACTTTTAGGCCTGTGAAGCCTCAGCCAGGCCACCGGAGTGCAGAATTAGCCAATCAGAGTGAGGCAAATTTCAGACAGGCAGAAGAGGCCAGCCCTGGCCAGATAAGCAATTTTGAGGCTTCACACCATCATGACAGTAATGTGAGCAACTCAATTGCATTTTCAATCTCAGTTATGAGAACTTGACTCAATCTCAACTTTTCTTTTTTTGGTTACAAATACCATTTCAAGTCAAAAAACTTCCCATTAGCTTTATCAGAACACCGGGCTCTCGGCCACAAGTATCCTCCAGAGGCATTTTTTAAAAACACTTTTTGGGCACTAACATAGTTGTCATAAGAAAGACCAGTTATTCATGAACATCATTAATTGCAGAACTCAGTGACCTCTGTTAGTCAGAGTCACAATTGGTCTTGAAACTGTTTCCATAAGAATTGCTCTTGCTGTCTAACAAATTTCAGAACAGCAGCCATGCCTAGGCAGTGGGACAGTCTAGGGAATTTTTGTTATTTAAACATCTCAGTAAAATGATCTTCAGTCTGAACTGACCTTTTTGAACTTTTCAAATATGTTAGAATACTGATTCAATAAAATCAGATAGCTTGCAGACACAAAATACCAATTAGTCTTTGTTTTGAAACTTTCTCTTGAAAGTCAGTAGCAAACTGTGTGATCTTAAACAGAAAGGGGGGATAATTCCACATTGAGCAACCTAATGCGGGCAATACACCGATTTCTCAAACAGGTAGAGTCCATCAACAACTTTCATGACACCTCAGATATATATTAGCAAATTCAGGCTTACCATCATAAGAAGCATGAACTGTTTTTTTACTCTGAAAATGTCTTAACAACAGCATAACAAATGTCAGTATTTAAAAGACTACTTCTTGCCAATGCAATTCTGACACATCTTGTCATGAATAGAAAGATGAAGCATCATCTTTTACTATTAGTCTTTCAGGCAATAATGAATAAGTAGACTGAAGCAAACAGAAGTCCACTAACCCTATGGCTGTTTATTTTCAACTTGGTTCACTATGTTCAAATGGCTTATTTAATAGAAGTGGTATATCGATATATAGCTACATGATACATATGAAAATTTTACAAGCAAATCTGATTTTATTTTTAATTAATCTATTGTGAGAAACAAAAACAAATACGTAATTTGCAAAGATTTACTGCAGAAGTGGCAAGGAAAGGGACTTATTTATGAGGCATGAAAAATAGGTTTTACCCTTAAATGGAATTCTGTGGGATCAGTGGGTAGGTTAAACTTACTATATTTACAAATTGACTGAACGTTTGTTTTTTGTTTCATTATAATTAAATTTTAAAATATTTAGTTTGGAACTTCTGGGAAATGACTTTAATTAATATTTTGAGCATAAAAACACTTATGACACTGCATGGCTCCCTCTGTTGGGTGAATAATGATTTTCATGTGGTGTACGTGGAATATACTGTTGTACTAGATTATCTTCACTTGAGTGTGTTGTAATTTGTTGTTTCTTAAAAATAAATAAATAAAAAGAGAAATATCAATTAATGTGAAGAGTGACATATACAAGTCAAGACATTAAATATAATCTATTATGAAATTGCATTTCCCCAGATTTTGGAATTATAGTCAAATACCAAAGCTAAAATGACTATTAAATTGCAGAAGTAAAATGTGAAACCTTTAGAAATGCAGTAGCATAGTAATTAAAATTGGAAAATGTCAAGAATTAATTGACTTCAAGCAAACAATCGGAGCACTACAATTAGTTCCAATAATGTCAAGGAATGTAAATCTGCAGCAACTAATGGCAAGTAACCCTACAGTCATGAAATGTTATTCACAGACAAAAAATATTTTTGTAAGGTGACCAAAGTATATTCTACTGAAGAGAATTCTGGCAAAGCTACATAGCAATACAATCATTAAATCAGTATATATGTTCATAAAATAAGCCTCAAAAAGGCAACATCAGCTGAATTCAGTTTAATTAGCTGTACAGAACTTAACAAGTAAGACCTATAAATAAAGAAATCTTATGTAACATAAATATATAACTGTATACATTACCTTCCTTCCTTCCAGATTTTACTTGTTGTATTCCCTTCAAAAGCTACAGGATTGCCATATAAACTATATAACCTCCATGGCATCGAATTAATCTGCTAAATACTGTTGTTTGCTATCAGAGAAAAAATCGTATAAGAAATCATATCATATAAGAAAGTATTTGAAAAAGTCATCATAATTCTTTTGCAAGCTCTTGCTTCAACAGCCTAAGAAAGTAGCAGTTTTAGCTATCAGTTTTTAAATCATATTCTGCATTTTTATACATGTTCCATCTGTTTCCCCCCATAACCACTTTAGGACTGTGGTGATAATAAGACTGTGGCTAAAGTTTGCCACATTTTTATTTTTTACCTTTTGTGGTACATGTGTGTTAAATCACAAATAATTTGCTACTTCAGTATTAGCAGTGCATACCGTGACGTTTCAGAAAATAAATATTCATTAAAACAGTTTATGGGCAAACATTTTCAGGCCAGGTTTCTTGTGGCAATATTCAAAGCGATCACATCACAAGATCTGCTGCCATATACAGGGTTTTGGTGAGTGGCAAACTGGTAGAAATTTGTGAAACAGTAGAAATTTTAATTAATCATTTTTACCACAGTAGGGTGCATAAAGAAACTGCCTTTGTTACTTGTCGCAAAAGAGACAATGGCGGGGAGTGCACATTCCATTACTTTCTGACACAGCGGGCACTTCACACAGCGCACAACTACAACCCAAATGCCACCACAACTGATTACAATTGTAGCTGTGGAGCTTAAAGAGAAGTCCCATTCCACCCAATTATCCCTGAATTACATCTGCCCAAACCCCATTTCACTCTAAAAAATTTTTAGATTTGATGGCTTCTTCACACTTTGAAGAGGGACAATTCCTTACCCTCATGTTAGTTGAGAAGCTAATAAAACAGAGTATGGTTGTTTAACTTCAAACAATGATAAAAATGACCAAACAATGATGAAAATAATACAGTTGCTGCAAGAACCCCATCGGTTTACTGTCAGTATGCCACCCATATCCTGTGTGATGCCCCAGGTGGCTCTTTCATACTGTGTCTTGCACTGTCCTTCCTTATTAGCAATGCAGAGGGGCAAAGTGATGATGGTGGTGAAAGGCAGAGGTCTTTACTGAATAAGTGCAGGCTGATGACTAAGATTGGGAAACTGAGCAAAAAACAGCCAATAAATGCAATTTTTCACAGGCAGCAATTACAGTTCCTGAATCATTCAGAACAGTGTCTGCAGCCCGGGACATCTAGGGGCATGTTAGACCTGTCTGATGAATCCACAAAGAGTGAATGCTACCATATATTGGCCAACCAGGGTTAAGAATACCACTAGCATGTCCAAGTTTCATTCCTCAGTCCATAAATTGAGACCACCACTTTTAAGACATGTTAAAAATAGAGTCACCCATATCACTAGGCTCCTATTATTTTTTGGTTTAAATTCATTGTTTGTTTAGATAAGTGGTAGTGTCTTTGGATTTAAAAATAACTTTTTTTTTTTTTTTTTTAATTTTCTAATTTTAAAAATAAGAAATTTTATGGCCACTGTGTTAATACCAGATGGGGAAAATTAGTGAAAGAGTTATTTTCTGATCTCCATTATGCAGCATATTCTCTAGCTTTATTTTACCTGCCCACATATGAAAATATATAAATTCATTGTAAAATTATTCAGTCTCCCTGGTGAAAAATGCACTGCCGCCTTACTAGACTTTTATGTAAGAAAAATGTGTTCATATGCGCAATCGTGTAGATGAGGCACTATAATACTGCAACAAACCTACAAAGTGTTTTTTTCTTTCTTTTCGTTAAAAATGAGTTTGATCCTGCTAAAAAGTCCTACATTTCAACTTAATTCACACACTTGGAAAAATAAAAATTAGTAAAAATTAACTAATTATTATATAAGAAACCTATAATGATCCCTTAGTTTTCTTGTACTGATATCAAGAATATTTTATTCTAAGAATTTACATATAAAGTCGCAGAGTAAGTAACAAACTATTATTGCATAAATGTGATCAAAGCATTTTGGGACTGACTAGGAATGTTAACGACCAACATTATCTAACGTGAATGATCTAACGTGAAAAGTTTAAACTGACTAATCTTATCCATTAATTCAAATTTGTCTTGGAAATATAATTGCCTTTTTGAGTCTCTATTCAGAGATGCAGTGCAACTTTAAAACATGTGTTTTTTTATTCAAACAGACATGATAGAAGATTTTAAACATCACATTATTTTACAATTACTGACAACTTAAGAAAAAAAATTAAACAATCTAAATGTAGCTCAGTTCC
Organism: Polypterus bichir lapradei; assembly: GCA_026402145.1. Lineage (NCBI taxonomy): Eukaryota > Metazoa > Chordata > Cladistia > Polypteriformes > Polypteridae > Polypterus > Polypterus bichir. The sequence goes on from JANRMT010062834.1 coordinate 12,603,779, forward strand.
GTGGCATTTTGCATGAAAGGCTGATAAAGTTTGCTGCATGTTATGCAATACTCTGCTGAAATACAAACTTAAATACATCTAAAGCATCAGTGCCAACCATGTTTTCAAAGTAAAACTAAAGGCTGGTGGTCATATTTGGATCAAGCTGCTAAAACGTTCCACAACCACAAGAAAAGAAAGCAAATATCATCAAAATGAAAAAATTATCAGTATTTAAGAAGAACTTAATAATGTTGGACACATTTTTGTGCTAATTTTAAACTAAAAATCCTGGCAAAAGTGTTGCATCATGATGTAAATAAAGGAATAATGCTGTATTTCAAGGTCCTTGGCTTTTCCACTACGGGTGATGAAGTACATAGACAAAACCTTCTCCTTGATTAAACAATCACCCAAGCTAAAACATATGTGGGCAGGACTTGTGTTCGTTTTTTCTTTTTCACAACAGAATATCGATATGTTTGAGTGTTTTTGGTTTTTTTTGTTTGGACTGAATGAACCTCTGATAATCATTACAAGAACATTTAAGAACATTAGTAAATACAATAACTACTTAGACGTTACCTGGGAAAAGAAACACAGAATACAGAAGTATTTGAATTTAAAAAAAAAAAAAAAAAAAAAAAAAAATCAGGAACTGTTCAAAGCTTGTTAATGATTATCTTTTCCTCAGATGTTTTAAACATAAAAAGCTAGACCATTACAGCTAGGAATAAACTTTATACCCATGATTTGCCAAAGAAGACATGTTTCAGCGTGAAGTAAACTAACACAGTAAAGTTGCAGAAAAACACACCTTGCACCCACATGGTGTTTTTCAGAAACAGTTTAAGCAGAGTAATGAAAGTTTTATTCCTAAACCCTTCTTTTTCAGCTTGAGGTGAGGACTGAATGATCCTACAAATGCTAAACGGTGGTAGAGCAATTTTTCTGAATCACTGTGCTATACATCAACCCAAATTATTTTTTATTTTCCACCAATCAAGTTGTAATAGAGCAGCGAAGCAAATAAGCAAGACATGCTAACCATTGAGCAAAATGCATAAAACAAAAGGGAAAGAACTGATCCAGAAGCTAAAACTGTCTGCTATCATGGATAAATTAACATATTCTGAGGAAAGTTAAACTATGCAGTACATAACAGAGGACTCTGCCCAGGGAGATAGTTAACGGTCATTAAGATGGCCCCATCTACAACCCTGCCAAACCAAACAAAGAAACTGGTACTCTGCTGCTAAGAAGCTGGTGGAGGAAAATTAACCATTAACTACAAAAATTTAGAGCAGCAACCTTTTAATGCCCTTTGATTTCATCCAAGTACAAGTCATGTTCATTGGTAGCCAAAAGAAGTACTGCTATCAATAACCTTATGCTACTTACTTTGTATGCACAGCATGATAATAAACATAAAGAGCATGCAACTTTAAAAAAAAAAAAAAAAAACTTTAAAATAATCCTAGCTTTTGCAATAAGTGAAACCCAACAGCTGTTGAGCAGTATTTACAATATGTAGCTGTGGTTCTTTGGCTTGGTTTCTGGTCACAGTCACGCTTTATAAAGGAAGTTACCAACATATTATCAACTTGACAGATTCTAGCAGGCTACTTCTGGAAACAACTTCTCAAAATGTGTACTATTGATGCCTTTACCAAATGAGCACATATGTAAGATGGGTGACAACCTAACTGTTACTCATGATGCCTTTTGCAGTTCCACAACACTTAATAGTTAACACTTTTACTATTATAAAGGAAACACACCTACACTACTTAGGTTTATGTGTTTTCTTTTTTTACTAAGATTGAAGTAAAGAACATTTTTTAAACTAGACAAGTTTAAAAAAAAAAAGAAAAAAACACTACTACAGCAGGAACTAAATAAATAAATGTCAGACATTTTTCATTAGGTTTTCAGCCACATATACTGTTATCAAAAAGTTATGACAAATTAATTCTGAGCTACTGAAGCATGTTCACTACTATTTTGTGCTATTTGCAGAACTGCAAGCAACAGGATCTTTTTATATATATTTCTGCCATCAACAATATATTTTCTACAAGTAGGTGTAAGATGGAAAAGTACAATTAGTAATCCACCTTAATAAAGGATAAGTGTTTGTGTGTCTGTCCTTTTTAGTAATAAAATGCATTGTATTTGTCATTCCAATAGATGACATTTCACAAATATTAAACACTGCTTTTATGAATCTCACATCAAATGGCATATAACCGAGACATATCCATTGCACGGTGCACTGGCTACATTAACGCTAAAGTCTGCATTGATTACGTAGATATCAACCCCTCTTGGACAGGTAGCACAGCTAGTTCTAAATATATAAATATAAAAGCTCAGTGGCTATTTCTTACTGGCATTCTACATTTTGAAAAGCTGTAATCCAGAGTCTAATCAACTGCCTGTGTAGATGGTACACATACAGTATTCCTCAGTTCTGGAAGTTTCTTTTCTGGATTTTGTTTTTACCTATATCTCAAATTTTATTGCAATCGGAATCCACAAATTGGCCTGCCGTAATTGAGTAGGGGAGGACTTCTGAGTGCTCCTTGTGATGAACCAGTGCCCTGTCCATTGTTTTCATTACTGCATTGCCACAAATGCTGTTGGGATAGGCAACAGACTCCATAATCCACTGAACTGGACAACGTGGGTATAGATAATAGATTAATGGAAGTTGCAATATTGCTTTCATATATGTGTTAATTTATATCATATTTTTGCGAAAATGAATTCAAGGATGCTAAACTGCCATAACTAGTACAAGTATACCAAATATGTTCTCAAAATGTACATTTGTAATTTACATTTCAGTAGCAGCAAGTATGTATGCGCATATACAGTACATTATACACACACAGAACACTCCAAAAGTATTCAAACTTTACTGAATTACAAATCCTGCACTGAAATATTTTATTTTAAAGCACTGAAGCTTGAACCAATGTCATATTTGCTAAAAAAAAATCCACCACACTTTAATATTTTGTATAGCTACCATATGCAGCAATAACAACTTTAAATATTCCAGTGTCTCAGCTTTGCACAATGATTATTGGCCCAATCATCCAGGCACTGCATAAGGTTGCTCAGGTTAGTCTGATAACACTCGTGCACCTCAGTTTTCAAACACTGTTACAGATTCTCAAGGACACTGAGATCAGGCTTTGATTGTGCCTTGGCAGAACATTCATATTTTAGTCACTGACACACTTAAAAGTTACTTTTGGCTTGTGTGTGAACTCACACCCCTGCTGACAGATGTACTTTCACTAAAAGGGGTCTGTTGCATTATTTTATTGCATTATTCAACACAAATTCTTCCATTTTAACTAAATGTAGGTCTCTACTGAT
>JANRMT010062834.1:12624819-12768395 GCA_026402145.1 Polypterus bichir lapradei
GGCAGTTGTTGTGGCCATCCTGTACCTGTCACGCAGGTGTGATATTCGGATGTACCGATCCTGTGCAGGTGTTGTTACACGTGGTCTTCCACTGCGAGGATGATCAGTTGTCCTTCCTGTCTCCCTGTAGCGCTGTCTTAGGCGTCTCACAGTGTGGACATGGCAATTTATTGCCCTAGCCACATCAGCAGTCCTCATGCCTCCCTGCAGCATGCCTAATGCACGTTCACGCAGATGAGCAGGGACCCTGGGCATCCTTCTTTGGGTGTTTTTCACAGTCAGTAGACAAGTCTCTTTAGTGTCCTGCGTTTTTAGAACTGTGACCTTAAATGCTTACTTTCTGTAAGCTGTTAAGGTCTTAACGACCATTCCACAGGTGCATGTTAATTAATTGATTATGGTTAATTGAACATGCATGGAAAACATTGTTTAAACAATTTACAATGAAGATCTGTAAAGTTATTTGGATTTTTAAAACATTATTGTTGAAATACACAGTCCTGAAAAAGGGGCGTTTCTTTTTTTGCCGAGTATATATATACACATATATACATGTGCACAAAACCACGCTATTATCAAGGCTTCCGTCGGGTAGTCTTTTGAAATGAAATTTTCCTCCAATCAGTCGTATCAACGCGCTTTCTTCCGACTGTTACATTTTTGTAGCTCTGATGTGTGCATCAATGTAATCGGTGTACCAGGAAATCATGCATTGACAAAAGTTCCCCTTTGATTGTAATGCAAAGTGTGATTAAATACGTTATTTTTTAACGCATTATGGAGCACATGCATCGAAGCTTCTCAGCTGTGCTTGTGCTAAGAAAAGGAAAGATTTTAAAAATAACGTAACACGATTGTCAATGTAACCTTTTGTAAGTAGTGCCTGGAGGATTCAGTGTGGAGAAACTCTAGAGACAGCGTGTATATTAACTTGTGGATTTTTCTGTGAATATTTGGTGGCAGTGTGACGAAGTTGCATCAGAAGACGGCGTTAGCCGCAGAGCTCAGCTCAGAGCGAAATGAGGTAAATGGGAGGGGAGATGATGACGTGACTCCCCCACCCGCCTTAACTGTCAATCCCCCACAAACACAGTCTCTCGGAATTTGCATAAGCACACCCCTTCACCTGCAATTTTAACTTAGTTACAAAGTGATCAAAACTCTCGTTTATATCCTGCGTTCTCTCATTAAACTTGTATCCCACATTACCCGTGGGCATGAGAAACGCCAGCGGTAGCCTGTCTATGAACTTAATTTAAAGTTTAGGTTTACACCTTGCTTTCTTTCCGAAGTAGCAGCACTCATGAATTTGGTAGTATATGTCACTCGCTCGCTTCTTATTTTTTCGCTGCCTTCTCAATTATATAATGCATGTTTTCTTCAGCGCTTTTTGGAGGTCTTCCTGGTTTTCTACACACTGCGTTGACAGTCAGTTCACGTGATTACGTGGGAGGCGTGATGATGTCACACGAAACTCCGCCCCCATGGCTTTCGCGCTCAACTCCATTACAGTATATGCAGAAAAATAGCTTCCAGTTATGACCATTACGCGTAGAATTTCGAAATGAAACCTGCCCAATTTTTGCAAGTAAGCTGTAAGGAATGAGCCTGCCAAATTTCAGCCTTCTATCTACACGGGAACTTGGAGAATTAGTGATGAGTGAGTTAGTCAGTGAGTGAGGGCTTTTCCTTTTATTAGTATATATAGATAGATAGATAGATAGATAGAGATATATATATCTATATATATATATATTTAAACCAATGTATATCAACCAATGTATATATCTGAACGGATGTATTCAAACCAATGTATATATTTGCGAACCAATCTTTTTTTCCTGAACAGCCCCTCATATGAGATATTTATCTCTCTCTCTATTATATATATATATATATATATATATATATATATATATATACACACACACATACATACTGTACATATACATACATACATACATACATAGACAGATAGATCTATATATATGCAGCTCCCTTGGCATGGTTGACCACTGCACCTTTATTCCAGTCTGAACTACTAAATTCTAAAACTCCATCTATGTGATTGTTAGCCTCTCTATTTTGTCACTTGCAAGTCTCCTTCTTGTTCGTACAGAATGTTTTAAGAGATTTAGGTAGTGTCTGTTCAGTTTAATGCACCTTGTACTCCAGTGCTCACTGGTGCATTTAAACACTTGGAAACGGTCTTGCCATGTTTTGCTGATTTATGCATTTTTAACAATTTATTTCTAACTTTCAAAAATGCTCTATAGCAATTGTTTATCTTTCCATGAAAGCACAAGGTAACATTTGAAAAGATACAAAAAAACACTGATACATTTACATTTATGTGCTTAGAAAATGCCGTTATTCAAAGCGACTTACAAAAAAAGGTCAACATCATCAAGTAACATCAGTCCGGGGACTGTCTGGGGACAAGTGTTACAGAACAAGGGAACTAAACTGATTTCCACAAGTTAAAAACCCAAAACAAAATGAAAGCTAGTTACAAATCCCAGATTTACAAAAATTGCTTGTACTTTGTTTTGACACAACACAAAATAACAAGAATTTACTGATTTCTATAAACTTGTTGATATCTTGTGGCTGGAATACAGGTTTTGTCCTAAAACTTTTCTCAAGGTACTTTAGCCATGTATTTAAACATGTATTTGTTAAATTCCACCAATAGCACACTGGATTCAAATTAATAGAGTAGTGATTAGTCGAACCGGTGTATTAGTGGTGCAAATTAATAAATAAATGCAGATTATTGGATGGCAGCCACAAATACTGGAGTGCCTCAACAAGCAGTAAGGCAAAGGCTAGGGTAACACCTTGTACCACATATAATATCATAATTTAGTAATTAAAAGGCTAAGATCAGTAAACAATAACACACCAAACTGGCTATGCAAGACATGGTGTTGATGTTGCCAAGAAAACAATTAGAAGAAATTTGGCAAGCAGAAAATAAAATGTAGTATAAGACCCAAAAGCTGTTTGCATGTGATGTGAGAACTTAAAGATCACTTCCTTAATGGACAAAAGGAAATCTAGTTAAGATGGAAGCACAGTATCTGGCAAAGTTACCTGGCAAAGAACAAGCTTCTACTAGAAGCTATGAATGAATTTCTCTTGTAGGGTGTACTATAGCGAAGAATCTAGTCTTATGAAAAGACAGCAAGCAGAAGAAACTAAAGCACATTAAATACCATAAAGCATAGAGCAACAAGGAATGGTAGAAAGTCTAGACATCTAAGAAGTATACTAATAATGACAATTAACAATGAGTAGACCAGACACGCAGCCAAATTACTCTGAAGGCAGAAATGTTGCAACTACTCCGGTGTCAGACCCATTCATTAGTAAACGATGGACTAAATAACCAGAATACCTGAAAAGGCTGAATGAAAATCATAATAATGAAAAAAAAAAAAATTATGCCATGTAGCATATATAGATGCTTGGTATGTTTTAGCGTTGTAATTTCCACACTACCCACAAAACACACAAACAGAAAAATAACAGCTTGCTTAGTTAGGATAGGAGTTAAAAAAAAAAAAGAAAGAAATCTGAATTTGTCTCGATCTCCGGGACTGAAGTACATCATTAGTCACGTTGGACTGACCTATTGACAAACCACGCTGCTTTTTCTACTTAAATAGTTCATATTGTATTGTACTAAGTATGTCCATATTTAACCTTGCCATGCTTGATGAACCTTTTGACAGGATGCTTTAAACTGCCATTCATGGTATCATCTGAGAGGTGCAAAACTAAATTTAGTTAATAAATAGCCGTTTTTCCTTTAAAATTGTAAGTTTGTTTAAAATGGTTTATTTTGGAGTTCACTTAGTTTATATAATGGATAATTCACAATACTTTAAACAACCTTTATGTTTTTGTACAGAACTTGTGCACTTCATTAGCAGAGCAAAACCACAGCTGTTAAAATACAAACATTTAATTACTAACACACAATGCAGAATGCTTCATTAGGGTCATACTGTGACCAATGGACAGGCCCAACTGTCCTGACACTGATTTCAAATCAAGTCAAAGTATAATCATTCAATAGTGAATGATGGCCTAAAACAGAACAGGTTATGGCACCAGAACGTTTACAGCTCACATGAAATGTTTACTTTTTTATATATATATTTGCATTAGAAGATAGATAAGTGTGGTTATGTTTATTTAGTGATACGCAAATCTTTTTTTTTTTTTTTTAAGCAAAAAACTGTGAAGTGGAAGGAGGAGTATGGATGTGTGCATCTGTGCACCCCACCTGGTACTGGCCATCTTCTTACATGCAATTCCCTCTGGGACCATGAATTGGATTAAGTAGGTTTAAGAATGCTGTGCCACATCCATCTATTAATTTTCTAAACCTGCTTATCCACAGTAGTTGTATGAAACCTGGAGTCTGTCCCAGCAGGTATCAGGTGTAAGGCAGGAAACCATGGACAGTCCATCAGAGTGTTGTGCAACATTGCTTACAATAAAATAAACAAATGAACTCCCAGCAAGGAAAGATGTATTGAAAATTAAAAGAGACTGAGGCCCTCAATTCTTAAACTGTTAAACTAATTGGATAATGAAGTCTAGCACATTAAACTCTGAAAGTAAAAAAAAAAAAAAAAACCTGGTCTAATATAAAATAGAGAAGTCACCATGAAGAATCACAAGTGTTACATTTTAACCAAACTCCTATATTGGGAAGTTAGACTGCAAAGATGACATTAACCAGTTCCCATCATACAGCTGGCTAAACCTATATGCAAAAATAACCTCCAAATTTTCTTAACCCTTTGACTCCCTAATTTCTACTGAAATGGATTTTGAACAGTTATGTAACTGCACAGTCAACAACTGCAAAAGCATAACTGAAAAACCATAAAGGGCTCCAGTCATGTAATAAATGAAGCAATACTTTAATAGTGAAAAGGGCGAAATTCTAAAAATATATACATAATCTGAGATCTGCAAAATGTCGCTGCAACAACAAAAAAATAACTAATTTCCTTAAATTATGCGTTTTTAATTATTTCTTTACAAATCATAATCACCAGCTCACTTCATCAGCACATTACACATGTTGTGCCCATTATTTTTTTGGCTTTGGTGAATGCATTATAAAAACATACAAAACACCCTTTATGTGTCAAGATTACTCATCAAAAAATGTGCTGAACAGCCTTGCTAGCTTGTCTCCCAATTCGTGAAAAGCAGTAACTGTAGGCAGCCCAAAGAGTGTCAAGAACCACACAGAAATAAATGCGTTGGATGAGGAAAGACAGCAATTTGCAAAACAAAGACTCGAGTGGTCTTCCTGTAGTTAATTAGCAGCAAAGCAAGCATACACATGGTTGTGGATGCACAGACCTACCTACTAAGGCTTGATATCGATATCGTACTAATCAATTTATAAACCACCGTCATTTTAAACTGTACACAGCATCTCGAGTACGTTACTCTGTCTGTCCAGCGATACATTCATACAAATTAAACAGATATTCAGATTACAATGTAACCAATGGTTGCAGCACATAGTCAGCAAATCGGCCCCTCTTTTAATGTAGGTTGTTATTTCCTGTCTTGAAATCAAAACTGTAAAACAACTTGAACTAATAAATCAAGAAGGGTGTGCCAAATGAGGCAAATGGATCAAAAACACCTCGCGAAAACGTGCCTGCCACCCCCTCAACGCTGTGTGTTAATCCAATCAAAGCTAATCCCTTAAGTGCTCTAAAGCATCATATCGAAATAACGGTTTGCAGACCTCAGAGCGCAAGCAGGAAAAAGACGCTTCACTCGCTACAACCGGTAGCAGAAAAATGTAAACGTGTCAACATCCTGAAGAGCCTCTATCCATCCATTCCTGCACCTATTTAAACAATAATAGATCGCATTAACCGACGCATCAGAAAATCGGAGCATCCACACAGAAACACAATTATGGAGGTGGGGAATATTCGTCATTTTATTGACTAATTACTCGAAACTTTCTTGCTCTTCTAAGGGGCTCTCATTTTTGCCTTCTTATAGAAATGGGGAAAGGGGTACAGAACTTGACTCCCCTAAACTTGACCGAGGAGTCGCAACGTTTGCAACTTGAAACGCTGCGAATAAAGCGTTACGGAAGTTACTACACGTAAACTGATTTTGAACTTACCCATTTATATTGCGTTGGGCTTCAGACTGAAGTACAGGTCCTAATCAAAACTTTTGTCTTCAAAAATATGTAAACAATTTCCACAGAAAGTAAATCCAGCTGCGAACTCCGCCGCCGTCTCTTTTTCAAGTGAACGGCTCTAGAATTTTGCTATGTGCGCGGAGACTGGAGCACCATTCCCAACCCGCTGCCTCCTCTCGTATGTTATCAGCGGGTAGGCTCAATGCTGTGCTGTGCTGTACTGTACTGTGCTTGTAAAGCGCTGATTGCGCTTGCCAATGCTTATTGACGTTCCCCCTGTTACGGTATTTGTACATGTAAAGTGCAACACTTCCCCCTCCTCCTTTTGACTGTTTCCTCCTCCCTTACAGCGGGCCCTCTGCCGTTAATGATGCTGCTTCGGAGACAGCCCGTCCCAGCCTCTAAGATCTCGCGAGAACAACGGCGCTTGTGTGGCCCCCGTGAGTTCGGAGTAATTGAGACGTTCGTGTTATTAATGCAAATGTGGTGAACTGCCTGGTGTGCGTCTTCGTTGTGTGTTTAACTGCATTGTTTTAATACTTTCCAAAAAATTTATAATGAAAAATAAGTGTGCTGTAGGACAGGGATGAAGGTTGATGCGGAGCCGAAAGAGACATAGGAGACTTGTCACAACCCCACCTCCCCATTAGAGAAAAGACCTACAATCACATTTAGCTGTGCGTGTATTTCAAAACGCCAAAGAGATTTGTACGTGTAGGAGTATCAAAGGTAGGAACTGGCCACATAGTGTTGTGAGGGAGATGGAAGCACTGTTGTGTTAAATAAATTGAAATCAAAGCGCTTTATTTATTTGATGCAATTGTAATGCAAAAATAAATATGCTGATAGCTCAAAAATGAAGAATGATGCTTCCTTATAAGTGACGTAGTCTGCATTTTAGCTTTTATTTTCCCTACAAATAGGTTTGGGGCTAGCTGAATCAGATTGTGTCTGTATATGACAATGGGAACACGACTAACAAGATTAACCTTTTTTGTTACTAGTCTCTGTCACTGGTATTATTATTATTACTGTCAGTGCTCATCTCGTTTAATAGAAATACAGCAACTCTTCAATGATGTGCAAGACAGTAATCCAAGAGTGGAAATATTTACTGGGTCACAGTTGGTCCCGATTATACCAGGCAGAGAGTTTGTGGGAAATGAGATCAGCATGTTATTTTCTTGTATACTTGTTTCCTTCTTACTCAGAATTGAAGCCTCCAAAGATGTCAGTAAGTACAGCATAAAGAAATGCTGCATGACAGCATTATTCATAGGGCCTCCTATTTAAGTTTTCACCCACACATTTAAACATGACTCTCCCTTAACTGCAAAGTTCTACAATGGATAGTTGTAGAAAGCAATTAAAGCAATTGAGACCTCTCTACCCTCAGGGCTGTCTTAACAGCCTCATAGGCCCCTGGGCATATATAGGCATCAGAAACATCGTTGGGCCAGGCCTCATTGTACCCATATGTTAAGATGGCCCTGTCTAACCTCCCCTGTCTAATGACATCTTTATCAAACGTTGTATTATGGAGGACCACTCCCACCCTTTCCATGGTCTCTTTGTCCTTCTTCCATCTGGCAGAAGATGCCATAGCATTTGAACAAATTCTGCCAGGTTCTGCAAAGACTTGGCTGTCCAAAATCAAAAATCTGTGTTTCTCCCCTCCATTTAGACCTGTTCTTAGTAGATTATCTATTTACTGTATCGGTCATCTGTTACTAATCTCACCCCTATTATTACTGCTTGTTATCACTAAATTATTGCTATGAATTTGAATTTGTTACTCTCTGTTCATTTACCTATTGTTTCCTCACTTATCTATTTGTATAGTGTTGTACAGTTTAGTAGTTTCTTTTTTTACTTATTTTGCACTGTTCCTGTGTTATGTTATATACAAAATATACCATTTGGGTATATGTTTCATCACGGTCCTGGTTAGCGGTATTTCATGCCACTGTATACTACAACATTGTGCGTGTATGTTATGGCAATTAAGCCCCTTAACTTGACATTAATGTAAAAGTGTGCATTGACTAAAGATTTACTCTACCACTTTCTTAGTTAGTAGTCAATTAGTAGCTTGCATCATTAACAGTAGTAACTGGGTTCTGATTGTAAAACTGGTTGCATCAAAAACCTGATTCCATTGCGGCCTTTCAGAAGTTTGAGGCCCCTGCATTAAAACTTGGCAGATCATTCAATCTGACATATCAGATATTTCTAATATTTTTTTAGAACATCAGTCAAATTTCTTCTTTACCTGAAGCTACTTAATACTGCATTATTTACCACAGTGAGTGGTACCAGCAGAGCCCAACCATGTTGATTTATTCTCTTTAAGTACATGCAAAAGAGAGCTTTGTATTCAAGGGCTTACCTGCCATGTCCCCACAACAGATTTTCCAAACAACCCTGTCCTAAAATGCAGTCACCTGTTCAAAAGAATCCTTTAGAAATACTGTAAGCTAAATAAATAAATTTGCCAATCACTGTGAGCTTCAAGATCACTCAGCCAAGGGTGTGTAGCCTCATTATATTTAGAATTCTGTGTAAACCCTGACGCAGAGATTTCTTCCTGGCTTGCCATTGGTTCTCTCCTCTCCCGAAAGTAATAGATGCAGATTTGACAAAAGAACAAATAGGGAATGCACTTGAAGTAAGTGTAAACTAATCAAGTTTGGCCATTTCCCAAAAGTGAATACCGTATTTTTTTGTACAATGTTTGATTTCAGTACTTGTCATGGCTAATTACAGTTTAATTCACTGCAACTGACAGGGAACAGCATAATAATTATCTTTAATAAATAGTTGTTTGATTGGTATTTCAAAAGCATTAAATATCCAGCTTAATAGACTGGACACCATCTGTCCACATTTATGCTTTAGACATGTAGGCCAAAATCCAATTCAGAAATGTAGTCTGCTCATACTACATTATTCCATAATCTTTTAATCTGATTTAAAAAATGGTATCAATGCAGAAACAAGGCTATTTATTTTTCTTATATCATTTTTTATGCAATGTTCACTCTTGCAAAATAAATGAAACTGATTGCTCTTCATTATATTAACTTACAGCATAGGTTTTGAAGTTAACAGACTATAGAACTACAGTGCCGTGATCCATTTTTATATTCTGTGCTGTTGCTAGTCTATTCACAAGACATCATCAAATTCTTCATGTACAGCTTAGTTTCCACTTTATTGCAAATTGACCAATTTTGTTTTAAAATTGTGTTAATAGTGCATTTTCCACTGCAACAGATAAAATGGTGGGAAGGTGTGGTAGACCATGCACAACTGGGTTATCGCTAATTTAAGAAATCTTGACAAATAGTGTGGAAAACACAAACTTTTATGATGAAAGTCCCTGAGGTTTACTTCTTGTCTATGAATGTGTTACGTGTTAAAAAATCCTATGAGAGGAAAACACATTGAGAGAGAATATTAAATGTCTTTGATCACAAAATTAGCCTAGTCTCTTAAATCACATTAAGCTCTGTCATATCAGGAAAAGTAGGGTTTTAGCAGTGCTAATCAGGGGAACCTTTCAGGAAACTGTCAAAATGACAATGACTCACTTGCTACTTTGGGCCATCACATCAGTATCACTGAGACTTTAAAATCTGGCATATGTATTTTAAAATGAGTGATATTATGTACGTTAAAGAAAGATGCATGTGAATTTGACAGTGAAACGGCAAGATACGAACAGAGTAGCATGCCAAAACTGGACAGTGTTGTTTTGTCTGTTTTGTTTTTGAGGCTCACTGAAAAATACAGACTACTATAAGTCCTGATTCTGAAAAAAGAATAATATGGCTTGCACATAAATTTGTTCATAAATAAAATAGAAAGCATTAAATAAGACTGTGATTTTATCATTTTTATTTATACAGTATATAGTACAATACCAGGTTTACAATATAGCTTAACCTGATCTCTTGTGATTTCTCTTGTGATTTCATTCATCTGACAATATATTCTGCCCACAGCATATTCTTGAAGCAGAATCCATAATGAAAAGTAAGTGTTAGAAGTGGTATAACCGATTGTACTATATTATTAATGTGTACAACATTCTGGTCAATGGTTATTAATGTAGTTGAAGATGATAAAAGGCAGAATGAAATGTACCACTGGCCATTATCTTGTGTAATAAAAAAAGCTTTCTGTTAAAATTAAATTTTGTACATGTGGGTCCATTTAGCTTCCGAAACTGGAGTAGCAGGACTCACTAGTAGTATTTAGTATTAGTATTTGAATAGTATTTAATACTATTATCTCTTGAAAAACTCCTTAATATCATAATTAACAGAGCACATCAATGATTCTGCATTTTTACTGAAGCGTTTTTGTTTTTTCCTAAGCACAATGATCTACTTAACTATGGAAATTTAAATATAATTGTGCCAATATGATTCACCATTCTGGTTTAATACTAATATACAGTAATTTTTTCAGAGACATACTATAAAATGTACAACAGTGATTACTGTATTATTATTTACAGCATTCTTATTTTTGCAGTAGAGTCTTTTTACTTGTAGCCTTCGCAAACTGCCTAATCATTCCACATGTGCAAACTTAATAATTGTAATCAAAATTCTCAGACATTAAAGAAGATTGCTTTTAGAGAAACATCACCAGAAAAAGAGTCCATGTCCAACAATGAAAACAACATCATGGGCAATTTACCTGCCTGTTTCTGAAGCCTGGGCTATTAAGGTTCTGTATGTCTGTGTGATTTGGTTCAGGTAAAGTCCCTAAGGTTGAACAACCTGACAAATTCCAATAAGGCAGCATTTAGACATTAAACCATTGTGCTGGACAGACAGACAGTGAACAGCAGAGAAGGTTAGATGTTTTTCCTTTCATCTCATTCAAATATTAAAAGATAAAAATCATGCAGCACTCTTCACACTCCTTTTCCCTGTGGATCTCTGTAACTTGAATATTCTAGCATATGTGGACCTTTATGCCCGACCTTCAGGTCTGTCTGTCTGGTTTTTATTTTGATGTTTACATTTGAAAATGGCATTGAAGTAAAGCTTAAACATCAAAGTTTTATAGTATAGTGTGTACCTTAAGTAATATGTTTTCCACCTACAAGCTAAATATTCTTATGTTTTTGCATAAATAGCTAAACCAATGTAATAATGTATAAATAAACTGAAAAATCATATGTTTCTAAATAATGTTTCAAAGCATAAATCAAAGTGACATGTACTTTTGTTATTGGTGAAATTATGATGTGATCAAATTACTGTAAATACAAATGGCCTTGCAGTTCCATGGGTGTGGTCTCATTTTTTGCAGCCTGGATGTTCTAACCCTTGCTCATTTGGGGTTTCTGTGTGTTGGTGTATGTAGTGCATTAAGGTTAATTACTGCCTCTAAACTAACCCAGTGTGAAAACATGCAAATGTGTGAAAGTTTCCTACATCACACTAGAATACCTTCCTAGGGTGTCCTGCTGCCTTGTTGCCAATAGTGCTGTGATACACTTTGACTTGCTACAATGAAGACTGCAGATGGTTGGTTTAGATAAAGAATGGACAAATTAATCACCATTTCTGTTGTTCTGCTTTTATCATATTGCACTTCCCTTCCCCCAACACCAGGAGTCTTGTTAATTTTAAAAAGATGTGCCCTACTAGAACAAAATCAGAAGAAAATGGTGACCACTGTGCTCTCGTCTCATTTGTTTTTTTGATGATGTACAGTAGCTCATCCTGTTTTCTCTTCATATTCACTTTCTATTTCCTATTCATCCTTTGTCTTCCTTTCATTATTGGGCTAAAGGTTCCTCCACTATAATTGGTTTGTATTAATTAAGCCTAGTCAGCCATGACAGTCTGTTTGTTGAACAATGAGATTCCTCAGATATATATACAGGAGCTATATATATATAGAGCGATGTAAGCTCAGAAGTAAGAGGAGCATGGCAAGATATGATAATGCCATCACACTTAACAAGATTTAATAATGGTTAGGAAATTATGAGTTCTTCAGCAACTGTGACGTAAATGGTGAGAAGAAGAATTATTTTCTTGAACCTGGCTATAAAAATCTCTGATAGATTCTTAAATAAAGTGTATAATGTTCTTTACAGTTTTAGATGTTATAGTTCCTGTAGCTGAGGACCTATTCAAGTCTGGAATTAAAATGCAATTAAATTCTCAAGCCTTTATCATTTTTTAATGTGATCATGTTAGGAACCAATGTGAATACATTTTACATAAGTTCTGTAAGGCCAACATTAGGGGCATACACATAACCATGATATAGCTTCCTTCAAGATCAGATACTACATCTGTTAATACAAGTGGGGTTGTTTTATGGATCAAAATTCAGACACCTGTTCTTTTCTTACAATAGTTGGATTTGGATGATCCCCTTTCTCTTTTCACTTCAAAATTACTTCTTAGGCGAGTCTACTGTAAAAATACTATCTTGGTCTTTAAGCCTGTGAAATGGGTGAATAATTTTTCTGTTTAGGTCGTGACTGAGGACTTTGACATTCCAGCTTATCAAGGTCAGTGATTGATTAGAGATATACTGCTTCTGAGTGTCAGGGAATATTTTGTCATCTTGAATACGCGCAGTGAGTTATTTTAAATTTCAGCTTTAACTCTTATTTTATATCTTTATTGACAGATGTTAAAATCAGCTAACTAACCAATAAATAGACATTGTGAGGATAAAGATAAATAATAACTTGACCTCTTTTCCTCCTTTTCACTCCCCCAACCCTCCCCAAGTGAGACTAAAATGAAACATCACAGACTCCCTTGTGTTCTGACATACCAAGAAACAGGGCATGCCCAAAACACAAAAAATCCCTCCTGTCAAGGGTAATGTGAAAATTAAAATGAGATATCAGCAGTTAGAAGCCCTCAAATATCTATAACAGTGCAGTCCACATAGAAAAAACTTGGGGTAAGATATTTAACATTCTCCTCAAAAAAAGGAAAAAAATGGCTATATTTAGTTATTTGAGAATAATACTTCAAAAGATCTATACTTAATCGATATATTTTATACATGGTTTATGTGGTGTGTTTATATATTTATGTTCTAATTATATTCTTTTTATAGTGTTATCAAAAAACAACTAAAATGAAAGTAATATAATGCAAATATATACATAAGCACAAACACATATACACTATGTTGTATTACTAATGTATACTTTCACTTGCTATTAATTAATGGATAATTTTATACTTATAGATCATATACAGTTTACTTTAACAAGTACTAAATGTATTCTTATTATTCTGTTATACACTATATCAAAAAAACACTGTAAAAGAGAACAAAAGGTTAAAATATCACTAATGTAATCAGGTTGGAACTATGTATTTAAAATTTGCAGTAGCTATCCTCTTTTCTTAATGGTTTATGCTCTGAAGTTTACAGTGTAGTCCTTTTTTATTAATAGATATTTCTTTCTCTCTAAATAAATATCTATCATATTGTTCCCCCTTATGTCTATCTATCTATCTATCTATCTATCTAAAAGTATTCTGCATATTGATACTCAAAAGACATGTTGGTCCTGTCCCATTTTTTAGCTTTTTAGTAGAAAATATTTTAAATAGCCCCTTACATGTTAATACCTTCCTAGCACAGTGAGGTGTATGATTCCAAAGACTTTTTAATCATGTCTGGGACATAAGAGTTTCACTGTGATTAAAAAAAATTGCATTTTATTAATATGGGAAAAATCAAACAATACATCAATTACTGAATCCACGTAATCCAGTCCTGAGTTAAGGAGGCAGGAACCTATCCCGAATACATTGCTCCTTTTATACTCTTTGTCTGCATTTTGCTATTGGAAGTTATCTGCTGATTTCAAAAAGAAAGCTTGTTTAAGCTTCATTATAACTGTAAGGTATAATTAAATCTAGACTCAACAAGGCCATTAAATGCAGAGATATTTATACTTTGTTTTGCTCTGTCCAGCTTCATTCTGCTCTTATTAAAACATTACTGGTTTAAGAGCTAATATACCACCTCCCATGTAATGTTGCTCTTCTTCACAGAAGGGGTATAATCGTAATTGGCCCAGACAATACCATAGTCTTCCTTTTTGTGCAGAAGTCAACAGCAATTCTGTTAGGAAAAGCTTTTCCTCATTTGTATTTGTTATTATTTAAGCCTTAAAATAAATGATAGCAAAATTTTGGTCAGAATGAAGGAAGGCAATAAGCTGCCACTGCTGAGCATGTAGATCTCTTGAAGTCTTTGATATTTGGGAAATCCACAGACTAATTCCTCATTAGGTTTGAAAAGCTGCTTAGGGAGGTTACTAATGTTTGCAGCTGAGAAATGAAGCCTGGGAATTATTGCATCTTATCCAGTCTTGGCAGTCTTTCCTGAAATGCCAGGTTGACTGATTTTGTTATCCTATCCCTTTGCATCCTAAATCTTTCCTTTATGCTATGCAAAGTACAACTATCAATATTCTAGAATGATTCCCATTACAAGTCTCAGTTCCCCTGACAGGCAGAGTGAAAACTTGGGTAATCATGACCCCTTTACTTTCTGTAATGGTTTATTCAGAATTATCTGAGGTAAAGGTCTCAGTTGGAAATGTGTCACAACCTTTATCAATTAATTGTTTTATAAACATTATCTTATTGTATTATCTAATATATTGGATTTATCTTTTTAGATTCTAAATCTGAAAGTTTGTAATCTGGGAAAATGTAAATTAAACTAAATAAAAAAAGTGTTGTTTACTTTGCAATTTTTAACTGAATACTCAGGGGTATTAAAAATTCATTGAACAGACAAAGCACAGTCCCCTTTGACTGTGTACGTGGTAAAGTCATCACATTCTATACCGTCTCCTAAGGAAAAGGTCACTTTGAAGACACAGATTCATCAGTCTTTCCACTCCACTTTTAAGTACTTTTACAATGAAGGGTTCAAACTTTAGAAGCAATGAACGAGACTTTAGTGATTTTGTGTGTATTAAAAACATAATTTCACTGCATACAAAGTGTCATCAAAAAGAATAACTGCTTTCATGAAGATAAATGAATTACAAAATATATACTTGGAATAAAGAAAGAAATAACTAAGGATTGTAGCAGGAGAGTGCTTTTGTTAAATTAGTGCTGTACTCTTCAGTGGACTGACATCCAGACCAGCCTAGGTTCCTATGATGTAAATACATCATTGCAAATGTTATCATTGCTCATAAAATACTGTACAGTGGCTTCTTCTTTATACAGAAAGTATCATGCAGTTCAAAACAAATTAGCCCAGCTTGTAAAACATGGCTGTTTAGGTTTTTTGAGTGCAAAGGGCTGTCCATCTAGCAAAGAGGGCACCAAAGTGGCACATGGCAGAATAGCAGGTGTGAAATAAACACAAAAAAAACACAGATGAAGAGTTGGGGTTACCACTCTTATAACCCTGTATATTTGAATCTGAGAGTCAAAATAATAATCTTTACAGACAGGAGCTGTCAATCTGAGAACAATGTTCTCAGGAGCTGTTAAAGAGGCTGACCCAAAAAGTGGCTCTGGGGATAGCCATGACTGAAGCTGAGGTATAAAAAGTGGCACTGCTTTAAGGAGTCCAGCATCAGCCAGGAGGATGGGTAAAGATGTGTTTGCAAAAGAAAAGAGAGTTTGTAGAAAAGGGGAGAGTTGAGAAGTGCAAAGGAGTGTTTTTGTTTTAGAAATCATGACAGGCAATTTCGGCAATTACTCAGTGAGGACAATTTTTTTATGTTATCTGTTGCTTTAATACTTTGTTATTCCCTTATTCCACCACTGCACTTTATTTGTTATTATTATTTAAAAATTCTTTAATATATATTTATTGTTGAAATTACTTGATCCATTTCTGGCTCAAATGATAGTTAGAAAGACACAAAGGGGAGGAATATTATGCTATCCAAATAGAACAATGTTGTACATCCTGAGTTTCACACTGACTCTCACTCATAGGGTAAATTTAGAGTCACCAGTTATTCTGGTTCATATGTCTTTTACAATGAAAAAATGGTGTACCAAAGAAATACACACACACAGAGTCATGGGGGGAGAAATCATATTTCACACAGTCGTTGCCCAGTATGTTGTAGCATAGTAAATTTTGGAACTACGAGGCAGCAGTACTAACCACTGTATTACCCCATGCCTCATGACAGATCTCCACAACCAGAATAACAAACATATTCCACCCTTTCAAAAATGTAGGGAGAGACAATCATATGTGAAAAATGAAGTAAAATGAACAGAGAACAAAACAACATTTCTACTGCCACAGTGGGCCTGACTGTTCAGGTTTTGAACCCTGCCTGCCAGGTAGTGTGATGTGTCTTTTGCCCAGCGCAAAGTATTGCACCAAAAATGTTGTTTTCTACCTTTCTCACCTCTCTTTGAAAATTAAAAAATGTTAAAAATGACATTCTTTGCTGAGGAATATCTGGCAAGTTTATTATTAATTTTTGCTGTATCATTTATATTTTTTATTTCATAATTGATTTTTTTTGTATGGGTACCACTATCTTGTGTTTCTTGGTTTGGACTGCCACAGTTTTATGTGTATGTGTATGTGGAGCTATATTGTTATGTGGGTGCTAAGCATATGATGCTTGTGCCTTGTAACCAATGCTATTATGGTGGCCATGTTACATAAGATGGTTGGGTTGCTAAAGTAGTCTCTGAACATTGTTTAAAAATAAAGGAAAGTGCTAGCAAGAGGCTTAATTCTTGAGCAATCTGTTTTCTTGAGAATTCTGGGAATGACTTTATTTCTTCCTGCAGAGTATGATTTACTGGAGTCTTTTGAACTCTGTTTAGTGTAAAGATTCAGACTACATCTGCTAATCCTTTTACTTGAACACTTGTCTGTAACTTATAAAAAACGTAATCAATGCATCTGAACTTTTTTCATATATGATTGACTGACACAACAAATTAACTGTATGTAACATAAACAGGAGCATGATGTTGTTGTGAAAAGTGTGAAGTTAGGCATTGAAGATGACATTTTTTTTTCAACCAATCAAGAAACAATGTGATTTGTTGGATGTTTCAGCCAAATGAGCTCATTTTGTGGAGTTTTTGTTTATTGGTTATTATTTATTTTCCTTTTGTTTGGCTTTTGACATTTCCTATTGTTTCCAGCTATCCAGAATGACCACCACTTTATAATGTCAAGATGTATGGCTACATGATATACTACACATATGATTTTGTGATGGTGATGTGGACTTGGCAACCATTTAAAAACCCTATAAATAAAAATATAGACATCAGGTCAGATTATCAGGCCCTGTGATTTTGTTTTTCAGGAGCCATACTCTTCCCTTTTGCCATTTCATTATTTACACATTTTGAAGCACTTGTTCCGTCTTCCATCCATCCATTTTCCAACCCACTGAATCCAAACACAGGGTCATGGGGGTCTGCTGGAGCCAATCCCAGGGCATTAACCAATCCTGGGCAGGGTGCCAACCCACCACAGGACACATACAAACACACCAAGCACACACTAGGGCCAATTTGGAATCGCCAATCCACCTAACCTGCATGTCTTTGGACTGTGGGAGGAAACCGGAGCGCCCAGAGGAAACCCACGCAGACATAGGGAGAACATGCAAACTCCACGCAGGGAAGACCCAGGAAGCGAACCTGGGTCTCCTAACTGCGAGGCAGCAGTGCTACCACTGCACCACCATGCCGCCCTTGTTCCGTCTTTACCCATGCATTTCAAAATATTATTTATGTTGATTGAGATTTTTGTTTTTCTGGTCCTGTTTGTTTAAGGCAATTACATTTTTTCCTTTACTGAAGTCATCATTATCATCATCGTCAATATCATCGCTGCTTTAACAGGCATTTTATAGGTTTACCCAAGTTAGTCACTTGCCTCCAAAAATTTTTCCTCTACTCTCCCCATTCCTGGGCAGCCTTTGGGATGAGATGGAATCTTTTTGTGATATCTGACACCACCTCCAATCACATGTTCTTCAGCCTTCCTCTGTGCCTCATCCCATCCAACTCCATCTTGGTGCACCTCTAAACCCAATCACCCTCTGCCTTTTGCTCCACATGTCCAACACCATAGTCTCATTCTTCACAGCACACCACCTATTGCATTCACACCATTTTTCTCTTAACTTCACATATGTCTTCCTTCTCACTCTGTGCCACTCCACATATTCATATGGTCATTCCAACTTCTACTTTTTCCAACCTGCCTTCATGTTCAGTTTGTATTGGCCACATCTCACAATCACAGAAAATACTTCTCCTCATGCAGCTGTCATAAATTTCATTCTTCAATGCCAAAGAGACTACTTTACAAGTCAGAATGGAGAACTGCTCCCTAAATTTCATCTATATACCTCTCACCCTTTTTATCATTGCTGTGCTTTCATTTCTATCTGCAGTCAACATGTCACACCAGTAATAAACTTCCCTGCTGTCTCCAAAACAATTACATTGCAGATATTTTAATGTACACATTACTACATGAGCTCTCTGCACTCTACTCACACACTTTCTACAAACAAAGGTTGCATTTTCTGCCTGCAGACTCCCCTTTGCACCATCACATGTTTTATTCACCCAGTTCCAATACTCCTGAATTGAATTTAGTTTTTCCCAACACCTTTGCCACCACCATACAGCCACCTTTTCAATGCTCCCTTCCCCTTCATCCTTCAAACATTCAATCTTGGTCTCTCTTGCATTTACCTTGAGGCCTTTTACTTCCAACTTAGCTTTCAGTTTCAATGTAGAGTTTCAATTACCATGAGAATACTCTAGTCACATCTCTGGTCATTACCTCCATTACTATCATGAAAAACAACAAATCAGAATGGATCCCTGGCGTAAACCACTTTCACCTTAAAACACTTATTATCCCTTTCTGTTACCCTGATTACTGTTTATGCTTTCTCATACATTGACATCACCATAGACATTGATCATTCATCCACACCCACATTTTTCAATGCCCACCTCACCACCTCTTGTTGGCACTTTGTCATACTGCTACTCCAAGTCCATTAATGCATATTGTGGCTTCTTTCCCTTCACATGGTGCTTATTCTTGCATTTTCCTAGTAATAAAGATCACATCTGTTGTTCTCACTCCCAGGCTTGAAACCGAACTGTATTATGCTAATTTTCACTTAATGTCTGACAACAGATAGATTGGTAAAACAGACAGTTACCCACATCCACTGAGTTGAATCAGAGATGAAATCAGATTTCACAAGCTCTGCATAGTTTAGCTGTTTAGTTTCTTATTTTTCAGGCTGTTTTACATTTTACACCGGGTGCTGATTTGAAGTATTTTGTCTTTCTGTGGCTATTAAAATACTTGCAACTGAATGTACCATTTGTACCATAATAAAAAAAAATGTATGGGCACTGAGTATTATGGGATTCTTGGAAATACAATCTACCCAGCAAGAGCACAAGAAATGTTTAAATAAGCCTGGATAAAAAAAGAAGAGCAACAATTTAATCAGAATAAAAATTCTTTATTACAATCAAAGGAATTTAAAACACAGGAAAGGAATTTACCGCCCGTTGCTCAGCAGTAGCAGCTATCAAAGCTTTCATACACAAATTAAAAGAATCATACTGAGCTCCACACCAAACCAAAATAAGCAGAACAAAAAATCAATCTTTCAATGGTAAAATAAAATCAATTTCTCCATAAACCATGCCTCAGTTGGACTGTGTCACACCAAACGGCACATATAAATATACTATTTTATGCAATACTATTATCAGAAACAATTAGGGGGAGGGTGCAAAAGTGGAAATAAGTGAAAAACAATATTTTAAAATAAATCCATCACAGCAATCTATATGAAAACATTTTAAGAGTTTGCAGCTTCAGCCACTCACTCATTTATTATTTTACTATTCAGAAACTCAGCATTTGCCCAGAGAATTAAATATGAATCATAAGATTATTACCCTACCAGTCTTCATAGAATGACTAATAATCCTTGAAATTTATCTACCATACTTACCAAATCCATGGTTGTGGGGAGCTGGTGATTATCACAGCACCAATGAGCACAAGGAGGAAACCAGCTCTTAATGGTCAGCAATTCATTGTTTGGCCCAGTCACCCAAGCAAATTGACCTACATTGTACCTCTTTGGATGTGGATAGCAAACACTCATAAATGTACTAAGAACATAGAAACTCCATGTAGGCAGTGCCTCGAACAGGACTGAAACTCAGATCCCTGTAGATACTAGGCAACAGCTGTAACCAGGTGCAAAAGTAAATTTAAATACAAATTGGAAGTGTTAGTAATGGTTTTTCTATTTTAAAATAGCAGTGTGTGAACACCTTCTGTAGTTGTTTATAACACAAAACACATGCAGATGAGTGCTAGAAGTGCATAGTCAATTTAAATTCATGCAGAGATGCATTGACTTTGCCCGATCCAAAGCCATGGGGAAAGCAAAAGCACTGTCAATGGACCTGTGAGAAAAGGCTGTTGATTTTTATAAATCAGTTAAAGGATATAAAAAGATACCTGGAGAGATATGAAAATGCCTGTCAGTAGTGTTCAGACTCTGAGTGTAAAGTTAGAGGTTCTGCTATTACCAAGCCATGGTCAGGTAGACCAACTGAGATTAAAGCCACAACTGCCAGGATCATTTGTCGAGCTGCCAAAAAAAACCCACAAGCCACTTACAGGCTTCTCTGCAAACAAGTGGTGTTGCTGTTTCAAGATGCACAGTATGGAGGTTTTTGAACAAAAATGGTCTACACGGTCAAGTTGCAAACAAAAAAGCCTTTATTGTGCCAATGCCACAAAAAACCCACTTACGATATGCCAAACAGCATCTAGGCAAGCCTTAAAACTTCTGGAACAAAGTCCTTTGGAGTGATGAGACGAAAATTGAACTTCATGGTCACAACCATAAACGCTATGCTTAGAGTGGATGCTACAAAGCCCAAAATGAAAAGTACACCATCCCTACTGTGGATTTCTGATGTTCTGGGGGGTGTGAGCTACAGTGGCACAGGTAAGATGACTGCAGCATGTTACTGGAGATTATTGGAGGGCAACTTGCATTCATTAGTTTAGAAGATGCACATTGGATGCACTTAGATCTTCCAACATGACAATGATCCAAAACACAAGGCCAAGTTGACCCTTCAATGGCTACAGCAGAAAAGGTAAAGGTGCTAGAGTGGTCATCACAGTCTCCTGACCTCAATTTCATTGATCCACTTTGGAAAAAACTCAAATGTGCAGTTCATGCAAGGCAACCCAAGAATTTATGGAACCTGGAGGCTTTTCGCCAAGAACAATAGACAGCTCTACCACTGTAACAGTAGTCTTTCAGTAGGATGATAAGTTTTGACATGTTACTTAAGAGCAGGGCCACTGTTACAATGACAGTCTTTTTTATTTCCCGCTCAATATTGTCATGTCAGACTTTTCCTTTTCCTGTACGAACATGTCATACTTTGAAAGTAAGGTCTCTGCACCATTTTTACTGTGCAAACTCTGCAGTGACTTTCATACTTAGCAAGTAATGTTAAAATCTAAAGTGAAGCTGAATCCTTTTTTAGATCAGGTGAATCTGACAGTTGCATAATTGCTCTTTTATACTCAGTCCACACTTACTTAAGTTCCTACATTGTTAATGTGTGATTATAGAAATAGGTATCACACATCTAGAGTTAATGTTTATTCATACCTAGCCTACTTTTTACAGACCTATATCTCCAGCAAGGGGTGCTTGCTCCCTAATATATACCTGTATATGCCCCCTCAGTAACTATAGTAGAAATAATTATATGAGAGAAGTATGGTACAAAAAGAAATTAACTATACCAATATACAATGTAGTATGATCACTTATGCATACATATCCAGGCCCAAGAGAAGCCATTGGAGCAGAGCAATCATCATCCAGTTCTTCAGTGGGGAATGCTAATGACTGTATGTGTAGTCCACAGAAGTGCAGGCAGTATTCTTCTTGTAGATGGCTTCTGACTTCTAGAATTATCCACAGCAATATAAATTCTGACACATTTTGCATATTCAGTGAGCTTTGTATGAAACTAGCCAGATATAGGTAGCTACCTCATGAGCTATATTATATTTGTATTGTGCTCTTTTAAGACCCAAATAGCAATTTTATTTCTAACTGTCTACAGTGCACCTGCTCTAATAACTCGTGGCCTCTGCCTGAAAGTGATGAGTTAAGCCTGAGGTGATGGGTCAGGTCTGCTTTAATGAATTCCTGCCTGAAAGAACTGTCCCCACATCAGCTGCGTTAGGCTCACAAAACACAATTATCAAATAGCTATTTTTCAGTTCTGGTTACAACTTACCTGGTTCTCCCATTGTTTCCCAATGCGCTGTTCTGCCATTTGCTTCCTATTACCTTCCTCTTCTTGGTCTACATTAATGATCTACATAAGGCTGTCATCAGCTGTAGGATCGGAGTGATTGAGCTCATATGATTTCCATCTCTACACCTTAGGAACTACTTACACAGCATTCTTTAGTCAATTCCTCCTATCTTAAAAGGTTGTCATCGTGCTGATTTTGTTATCCTGTGTGCATATAGAGCTTATTTCTAGAACACCATCCAATACTAACATACTGGAGAGCCAGCTTTTCAAGGATTCGTGTAAAAATGAGACATCAATGTGTATTCTTCATTTGTCAGATTTTTATATGACCATACAATTATTTCAGCTTGTTGGTTCAGTTGCAGAACTAGGTCATGCAATTTCCAACATTTAGGGATAGGTTTTGAAATTTACTTTCCTTGAAATTTTTAAACTATTGGGTGCATACTACACTGAGTGTACATCTTAAAGCACACTCATCTGGCCCATCAAATGCATCAGTATACGTTAGTCAATTGGCTCTATAGCAGCAGCGGAGAATATTAGTTTGTGCAGATGTTTGGAAATTATGCTCTAAGGAATGTACAAGAAGAAACTGACAGCAATTGTTTTTGGCTGATTTTGATTTTTCCATGGTGAACTTCTGTCCTTATGGGATATCACAACCTCTGAAGAGTTATTTTTATAGAACTTTAAGAACTAGTCCTTATAGTTCATAACATGGAATTAAAATCACACTGCCGTGTCATGTTGTATTGCTGCATTTTAACAGATCACTTTATTTTTTATCTAATGTAGTGATGGACCCATAGACATGAACATCGCTATCTTCACTATTATTCTCCAAGCAATCAGGATTTTCCACAGTAGTCTTCCTCTAGCTGAGTTGATTATGCAAAAGTTATAAAACTGGATTTTTCTACTTGGATAATAAATATAGGCAACTGGTATTTGTATTTAGCAACAGTTTAAATTGTATCATATTGAAGAAGCACGTTTTAGTTTCATCACTAGTGATGAGCAAAATGATTTGTGTGACGTTGAATCTGCAACAAAACTCAGTGTTTCGCTTCACAAAAAAATAAACAAAATAAATTGTGGGTAACACTTTAGCTTTTGGCTTAATCATGACACATTCCTTTTGATACTATATATTTGGTAGAAGCTCAGTGAATCCTTCATATTAACAAGTAATTTTACCATCATGTCAATATGCTACGCAGCACAGAGATGAATAACCAATCTGCTGATGTTTTATAAATATTATGAAGACCAAAAGAGACCTATGTGGAAGCATTTTATGCATTTACTTCGTATGCATCTGCCTGTCATTATTGTTTACCAGAACATAAAATTTAATGTGTAAATTAAATTTTACCCAACATGGAATATATTTATAGAAGTTGCATGGCATTGTCTTTGTTGCATTATTACTCAATGAAAACTGATAGCATACAGTATGTACCAGCATTCAGTACCCATCATGTTTGAAATGTACACTTTCAATTTTTATTCAATATTATTATAAACACTTGTTCCCATTACCATTCAGCTATCCCTGACAAGGGCTGATTGTTGACATCTGTTGCCAAATCGCACCACTCTATAAGCATGAACACGGTGTAAGAACACGAAGACAAAGTAAGGAGTGCTGGGGCACTCATGGGTAAACCCCATATAATTAATTTTCTAAAAAGAAAACAAAACGCGATTAACAGCTTTAAATTAAGAAGTTTTTTCATGAAAGGAGTCTGGTTCTGACTGATCAGAAAATGGCGGCGCTTCTGATTATGTGGACTTTCAGCAGGAAGAGGTGGATCTAGGTGGACAGACACTGGAAGTGACGTTGATGGGGAAGAACCCATCAATCTGCTGGTCCACAGAAGAAGGAAAGAGAGGGCATTATTACAATACGCGTACCCCTGGAGTGACGGATAATTACTATCACCAGAGCCCTTAAACTATCCCCTATGCACACCCATGTGACAACAGTCATCATGGGCATGTGGCACCTCATACTTAAAAATATATTCAAGATAGCTGAACATTAACAAAAAACCTTAATCTGATCAAACTGTATTGTACAATTTGTACTCACCTACTTAGACACCCTTCCTTTTTGAAAAAAACATTACATAAGGATATGTCTGGTGATCAGCATATTACTTTTTATATATGAAAACCTCTAATATTGTACTTTGCTTCCACAGAGAACAGGTTTTACAGTAGATGAGAATTTAATACAAATTCTGGATGGTTTAGCCTGATTTCAACATTTAACATATCTTTGAAGAATATAATATAAAACAACAGTTATGAACATTAACAATTGGTGTCTTGCAGTCGATCAGTATCTTGCGTGACTGTCTCTTGTAGCCACCACTGCTTGGTGTTTTTGGCACATTGAGCCAATGAGCCTTAGAATCTTTGTGGGATGTTACCATATTCCTTTACAAGGATCTGAACTTTTGCATTCCAGAGCATCCCAAAGGTGTTCTATGGAGTTAAGGTTAGGAGAGAAAGACGTTATAGGCAGTATGTGGAAACCTACATGAATTCCTTAGAAGTTAGGGTTAGACCCTGGCATTGTCCTAGAACAGTGTCAGGTCATGAAAGAGGTGTGAGCAGGGGGCCTCTATTGTGTATTATTGTAAAAATTGTGTTTCTGTTTGCCATCAGTATACATTTTATGTAGCTAATCTTTTTTATATAAGTTTCTATTTTTTATTGCATATTTAAAGAAAACTCACACATAAAGAAAATTAAAATTCAGCTTTGCCAGCAAAACTATAGGGAAGATTTTTGCAAAAGTTATTTGCAGGGCCCTGTAGCTTCTTTACTGAATAAAGTGATAAAGTGATGTTTCAAAGTGAATATGTTTGCCTTGAAAGAGACCTGAACATCAAAATAGAATTCTTACTCTGTAACTCCTAGGGACTGAATATGCTAAGGCCAAATATCACCAATACAGCCAGTGCCACAAAAAGCGAGAAACAGCATGGCCTTGTAATGTCCCATTTCAATTGGAGGGACAAGTGACTATTGAGAAAGTCGAAGTAACATCTATATTGCAGCCAGGCTACAGACCACTTGCACAACCATACTCAGTTGATCTTCTAAGGAATTGCATAAATCTACTGTCACTCAAATCAAAATGTTGTTTTGAGTGAAGTCCCTGCATGCACTGTAGAATTTCTTGAGGCCACAAAAGTAAAAGTGGTCTATATTTCATAAAAAAGGGGTGTGGCACAGTCCATGATGGAAAAGAATATGACCAAAATATAATATTATATTTGAATATTTGAGTGTTGGCTGTAAATACTTGGCCAGGCATTGTGCTATTGGTCTTGTAGCAGCAGCTAATGTTACAAATTAGGATACAGTTTCAAAATATTTTTTAATTAATTTTTTTTTTCTGCTACCCTTAAGTGGTTGCTTGGAGGTTTTGATACCACAGATGGTATTAATATGTGATTTGCTTTGTACCAAAAATGCAACTACAAGCTAACATAATTTGTTTATTGTTATTTTTTTGAGTTTACCAGATTGCCATTTTGTAGCTGTGTTGTCAAGACATTGTGCAATGTTGGGAGAGATATGACTCCCTGAATCCATGTAGAGCCACATCATTAAGGCTTTGCTTTATATCCCCATGTAACATTCAATGCAGCATTTAAGATTAAGGATGCCAACATTGAATAACTTATGTGTGTGAGCTTTCAGTAGTGAATGTCATTTGTCTAGTAATTAATATATAGTACTTCTCCTTTTGACTTCATTAATTGTCTTGTGTCTAGGTTTTGTTAATACCTCACTGCAGTTTCCTAAACATATATGCATATCATAGTCCTATTGGTTATACACATGCTCTCTTGCCAATCAGGTGGGAGTTGTCCACGCTGTGGTCCAGTTAATAATTTTTGGATTCAGCGACTGGCATAATAGCTACAGTGATCCATTGACAGAATCCACTAACTTCAACTTTAGGGTTATGGAGAGCACTGGTCTGAAGACAGGATCCAGCCCTGGAAGGAAAGCCAATCCATTTCCGAGCTGAGTGTGTCATGTAGGACCAATTTAGAATAAGCAATCCACTTAACCTGTAAGTGTTTGGCTTATGATGAAAACTCAAGTACCTGAGGAAAAATGCTTGCTGACTGGGAGCCTTTAGAATAAAAGGCCACTGTGCCCTGGTGGCTAGAATATGTTTTTTATTTCCATCAACCAGAGGAGCCCAAAACTCGGTGGGCTGGGTGGTGGGCATTGGGTAGTGGTGTCTGAGTGCTGGGGTTGTGTGTGGGGGGGGGTGTGGCCGGAGTATGTGGTGTGAGGTCGGGTCTGTGTGGCGTGCTGCTCTGTATTTGAGTGTTGGCTGTTTTTGAAAACTCAGCACGCCCTTATTTACTATGTAATAAAGTCTCACTGAAACCCAAAAGCTCCTGACTCTGCATCAGTTCCTGGCTATGAAAAAGGCACAATACAGCATCAGATAACTGTTAATTGAATAAGGTGGAATGATGATAAAAATAATGTCAACTCCATCATCTGAGAGAAACCATAGATGCTTTTCCTTCATTCATTCAGCCTGCTTAGTCTTGTTCTCCTATAAGAACATCGAGAAGCAGTCTTCATTTGGCCTAGCATCAAGGTCAATGCAACCTTCAGATCTTTCACACCAGAATGCCATTCATAGGTATTTGCATTTTAGCCTTACAGCCTTGCATATAAATACGCCAAGACATTCACACCAAATGTGAGACTGCAGAATTCAGATAAATCATTTTCAGTACTTTCTCCTGCATCTGCAGAGAAGTGTGAATTTCAGCCTTTGTGAAACTGAACCAGCAGATGTACTTACTGACAGTGCTGACGCTATGCATCTTCAAAAAATTGAAACTAAGAAGCAAGTTATATTTAAATACTTGGTGAATGGTTGCAATTGAGACATGTTTTCAGGTGGTTTCTTCTCACAATTTATGGTACATTTCATGGTCACAGATTGCCCCACCTGGATAAGAGGGTACAAAACAGGGAGCTGCAAGTCTAATGCAGAGGTCTGTCAGGAGGTAAAAAGAGCAGCAGAGAGCTATCAAACGGAGCAGGTAGAACGCTGATTGCTTTTGGTGTAGGGTATGCAGTGAAATAAATGCCACTTTCCACAAAGGATACTGAAAGGGCAGCAGAGAAAGAACCCCATTCACTTTAGAGACCAGGTGCTTTGGAAGCTGCCATGAAAATCAAGTCGTAGTTCAGAAGTAAAATGATCTCCATTTCCAGCAGAAGATGCAATGGCTTTAAACTGAACTCCAGGTTGGCATTGAAGGCCACTCTCTGCCAGACACATACGTATGGTGTTTGATGACCTTAAAGGGAAGAAAGACACCATTTCAATAGGATGAGAATAAGAGTTAAAGAAGCAGCAAGCAGATTAGGAAGCTCCAGACATTATTAAAGTACACCAATTTGGAAACTACCCATGGATTTGCCACCAAGAATAGCAGAGCAAAGCACCTTAAAGAGCTGGCCAGTGCTTCTAATAAATAGAACCTGGGGAGTTGCTATATTAAGTCTTTTTTGTCTTTCCATCTTTAATGGCATCTTTGCTTTGTCTTCTTTCACTGGGGTCATTGTAGTTAGTGCTCTCCGTATCAGCTTCAGACTTTCAAAGTAGTTGCTCACAAACCAGAGTCTGTCTCCAGTTTTAATAATTCAGTCTGCACAAAAAGTTAAGAGAAAGGCGGTCTTCTTGCTGACACTGCTATCGATGAGAGCTAAGGAAAACAGTGGAGAGCACTGGGCTTACTTGTGCTGCTCAAAAGCCAAGTTTCCACTCATCATTGCTGCACCAGAAGACATATTTCATTTTGACATATGCTTGTTTCCAAATTTGCTTTAATGTTTGAGGCTTTGGAAAAAAGACATATCTGGTGCACTTTGTGAAAGGCCACATCATAACTGTTTCCCGAGCTTACAGCCGTTCTTACGCACAAAGATGTTTTGCTGTCCTTTCCAGTGACTTGCTAGTTTCTTAATTGAATTTTGTAATGTGGCTGTTTAGTTGAAGCAGACCTTGAAAGGATAAATCAGGCTTACTGAAGGCATGCTGACAAAGGAAAAATTCTTTTTGTACTCCTTATTAAAAACATAGAAGGCATTATACATACGGTGGTCACTTCTATACTGCAAAGGAAGGTCTTGGAGTGAAAGTATTAATAACAGAAAAAAGGTGGCTCTTTTTACCCTTTTTAGACCTGTTGTCACATGGATTCAGCATTCTAGCTTCAAATCCTGCATCCTGTCCTGTTCTGTGTGTTTGCACACTTTCCTAGATATGCAATTTAGGGTAACAGGGGATTCGTAATTGGCCCTGCATGAGTTTAGATGTGTGTGTGTGTGTGTGTATATACATAAGTAGTCTAATCAATGGGGTTGTTATGGAGACTAACCTGAACTAAAAAATACACCAGGGAAGTCATGTGAAAAGATAGATAGATTTGTCCCCTGGAGGGTATTTGGCTTTTTACAGAAGATCTTCTAAATAAATAAATACATAAATAGGTAGATACATACATATATATATATTGTGGTATATGGCCGGCAGTTTATCCCGGCCAATACCCCCAAGCCGCCAGATGGAGCCCTCCCTGCAACATGGAGGTGCCCAAAATTCCAGCAGGGCATCATGTACCTTGGAGTTTTAATTCACAACCCTGCTGGATACAGTGGGAGCCGCCAGGGGACGCTGCAGGGAGGCTGAAGGACATGGGGACAGATGGAATGACGTACTTCCGGGCTGAAGAAAAGAAGGAGTTTTCATCTGACCTGGAAGTGCTGAGAAATCACATGGACTGAGGGATAGAAGCACTTCTGGGTCATGAACTATAAAAGGACTGTGGGAGATCCCAGTAGGCGAGCTGAGTTTTACAGAAAGGTTGACGAAGTGTCTGGGAGTGGAGGATTTATTGTATTTGAATGATTATTGTTATTATTATTGGAAGTATTGTGGAGGTGGAGGTGCTTTGTGCACTTTATTAAAATAAAAAAGTCATTATTGGGACTTTTATCTGGTGTCTTCCGTGTGGTCTGAGGGTTCAAGGGGACAATAGCACCCCCTATCTGTCACAATATATATATACTAGCTGTCCCCCACAGCTCCGCCCGTGTAGTAGTGAAACAGGGCAAACTTTAAAAATCAATAAAACAAACAGATATCGCTAGCTAAGCAGAGGCAAGGAGGAGCAATTCGAACGGAGGCTAGCACTTGAGTGTGGAGGGCCCCACCCAGCTACCCACTCCTGATGTTGTGCTTCCCCAACCCTCCCACCCCCCTGGTCCGCAGCCTCTGTCTTGGATTAGCGTGAGAGAAGTTTGAAAATCAACCAGAATGTTCAAGCAAATTATAGAAGAAAACCATTAATCCATCTAAATCCATTAAGTAGTTCTCTTGTGAAAAGTGGACAGACATACATACAAACATTGGATTTTATATTTATAGAGATGTATGCATGTATATATAGTGGTATTTTTGAGATCCTGTCCATCCCCCAGCTGCATTGTGCACCGAAACTTTGTTAACCCAGGCAAGAATTGCTTGTCTGCCACTTGTGCAACTGCAAGTTCGCAGGCTCACTGTGTAACATGTCTGTTGCTCAATGGTTGAGAACACTTAAAACCTGCCACCGACCTCGCCTTGGTCTCTTTTTCCTGTCTTCTCTCCTCCACAACGAGCTGGCTCCAACCATTAATCAGCACCCGCTGAACTTACCTGACGAGGGAGGCTGTTTGTTCTTTTAACCTAGGGTTGCCAGACGTCCCTTATATACAGGACATGTCTCATATTTGATAACTTTGTCCCATGTCCCGTACTGACCTTTCAGGGACACCCAAATGTCCTGTATTTAGTTCATTTTCAAATTTCACAATAAAATATATTTTACTACCTTCTTACGGTACTTAGTTATAACTTTATAAGTAATTATACTTTCTTTTCTTAAATTCCCTTGATGAAAATAACCCAAATGTAACGAGGAAACTAGTGTTTGCTGCCTGTTTGTTCAGTTGCTATGGTTGGCTGAGGACAGCGACACTCTTACCATTTTGCTCTCCAGCTGTGCTGCTGTGCAGTTCTGTATCAGCATTGCAACATACAAAGTGTGTTGTTACTACTTGCCACTGCCCACTTTTTTTCTAAATGCCTGTATTAAATAATAATAATATTTCTCTGTTGTCTGTATTAAATAAATATTTTCAAATGATTTCACTTTTACATTTTTTTTTAGCTTGTGTTAAATAATTTTCAAATGATTTTACTTTTGTTTTCCTC
Organism: Polypterus bichir lapradei; assembly: GCA_026402145.1. Classification (NCBI taxonomy): domain Eukaryota; kingdom Metazoa; phylum Chordata; class Cladistia; order Polypteriformes; family Polypteridae; genus Polypterus; species Polypterus bichir. The sequence goes on from JANRMT010062834.1 coordinate 12,655,745, forward strand.
ATAACCCATTAAAATCATTGCTTTATGTTTTTAACTTATGTCCCTACTTTTATATAATATATTGGTCTGGGTGTGTAGGGGGTATGTATAAATTTATACATATAGTAATATAGAGAGAGATTTTAAGAGTGTCTCATATTTCTAATTTTCGAAAAGAAAACTTCTGACTTAGCTATCACATTTGCGGTATATACTGTAAGGTGATTTACTTAACAAGGTGAAACAAAAGGATTAACAAAATACACAAACATTAGAAGCCTAGGTCAGGGCTGTACTAATACTAATGAGGTTTTCTGACTGACCTTTGGAGTGACTAGTCCAATTTTCCACACCAAGAATCACATAGTACGCTCATCTCATTTGTATCTCATTCACCACTTACTCATTTACTCAAACAACACTGGCCTATCTTCTTCCTGACAGGTGAGCATTTGCTTCTTCTCCCAACTCCAGCTTTGTTGGTCTGGAGAATGGAAAGAGCTTTTGATCCTCCTGCTAGGACTAATTCCAGGTCCCAGCCTTGAACATTTTGCTGGTCAGGAATACTCCAAAGCTGCGGTGGGCTTGCACCCTGCCCGGGTTTGTTTCCTGCCTTGCGCCCTGTGTTGGCTGGGATTGGCTCCAGCAGACCCCCATGACCCTGTAGTTAGGAGGTCGCAGGTTGGATAATGGATGGAATACTCCAAAGTATACCTGGGGCCATCCATTAAGGATTTTCAATACTGCCTTCAAAGCATCTCAGTAGTCCTGGAATCCTGTGTGCTGTTATGGGTAAAAGGTTATATTTCTGTTTCAGATAGTAGCTATGTGTAATGGAATGTTCTTGCATGTCCCATACAGTCTGTGGGTGGTACCCCAAGTTGTGATTCCACCCTGAAGCCGCCACTTCTGAGTCCTTCCATTGTTTATTTAAGACCCAAAAAAGGGGATCTTGGGTAGTGGCAATTATACACCCCTTCTTCCCTGAACAATCATCTCCAGGAGTCCTTTCCTTATGTGTAGTTTTGGCAACTTCACCAGTCTGTATACACCTTGATGTCCCATCCAGGAGAAGCCTTAGCCAGCTGATATGGCAGTCCTACTCCGGCTATCAAATACAACCCACTACCACTACTACTATTGTACTACCGATCTGAACTCATACAGCAATTTCAGATGGTGTCCACTGTTGAAAAGCACTACATTAGGCTACCTGTTTTAGTAACCATCTTAGCTCCACTTTTATGTTCTCACAAAAGAACAGTAAAGCTACCATGGGAGCCATGCTGTAAATCTGTGGAGTTTTGCTCTCTCTAAATTTTGTAAGTCCTCTTTTTGTAAAAATATTTTTGTTTTTGCAATCAGTTGTAATCTTTTCACTTTTTGTATATGTTCATTTGATCAAAACGTCAAAAAATATGAATAAATGTTATCTAACGTATGTTAGAGAATTGTAATCATTTCAGTATACAGTGATGAGTTCAAGACAATATAAACTGCAAACAATAGAGATGCAGTCCTTAGGTTTCAAAACTGAATTCCCTGCAAACAGTGGCAATACTTAGGCATCCTGACCATGGGAAATAATGAGCAGGAAAGGGGTTCCCTTGGTTAAGTCCCTCATCTGCATTGATCTTAACACAATTCTCATTCCACAAATACAGGGACCAAATGGCATGGCATGTAGCAGTTGGCCCAATAACCTTAAATTACATAGCATTTTCCACAAGATATGATAGGATATTCAGTTACAACTGTTTCCAAGTCTACCAAACACATGTCGACAGGACTGACAAATTCCCAAGATCCCTCAAATATCTCTGCAATGACAGATACATTCTCTATTGGAATACTCCAGCATAGCTTTACTAAGGAAACTGAGGAGTGTGATACCTCAGTAAATGCAGCACACCATCTTCTCCCATTTTTAAAAATGGGGACCACACCAATCTGCCAGGTTGAAGGCACTGTCTTCATTTTTCATGCAGCATTTAAAAGGTGTGTTTTAGCCAAAACCACCCATATAATATCTAGGACTTACAACATTTCTGTTGGGTTATCGTCTACTGTTGTGTCCTTACCATTATAGGGCTTTCAAGAAACCTCAATTACAGATCCAAATTCAATCCCTGCTTCTGGTACTGCCTCCTCTGGGGCGCATCCACCACATTGAGGAGATCCTTAGAGCTCTCTGTCCACCACTTGACAATATACCCAGTTGATGCCAAATATTCCCCTTGCAAAAATAAAATTTAGGTGACATTGCACATACCCTTCCTGAGTTTTTGTCTGTAAGGCCACTCAAAAGTTATTCTCTGTAGTCTAAATCTCCACCAACACATGGGACTTTACTTCAGCCACTGCTGCAGCTGCCACATATTTGGCCTACTGATGCTTTTAAGCTAAATATTAAAAGCCTCTAGCTAAAATTGTACTGGAGGCCTTTTATTTTAATCTGACCACTTCGCCCAACAGTTGGTGTACACCAACAGCACTTGCAGTTGCCACCATAACAGGCACTAACAACGTTTTAATTGTAACTGCCTCTACTACCAAAGTTTTAAACAACAAAAAAAAAAAATACTGAGGTAAAAATATAATAAACCATGTAACAGACAAAATAATATTTAACAAATAATAAATCAAATAAGAATTTACTTGAGCCAGATGCAATTCCCTAGCTGTTTTATGTTGTTTTCTTTTTTTGATTATGGACTGGATTGTGTTGCTTTGGTTACCTTTTAGGCAATCCTTGCGTTTTGTTTTCTCTTCTAAAGATATTTTTAGAGATATCTATGAAAGTACAGGAAAGTAGGTTGAAGTGGCATGGACATGTGATGAGGAGAGACAATGAATATATGGGTAAAAGAGTGATGGGAATAGAAGTACATTGGAAGAGAAAGCTTGGGAGGCCAAATTAGAAATGGATGGATAAAGTAAAAGAAGACCTGAAGGAAAATGGCTTGACTGGCAAAGAGGTGCAGGACTGAAGTGTATAGAGAAAGTGGATCAAGCACAATGATGACACATAGAAGTGGGAAAAGAGGAAGAGGGGACAATATCCTAGCTAAACTATAACACTTTGTACCCCTTACCTAGGTGTGGTTCACTCAGATGAATTTAGAACCATTGTGAAAATCATATTTATGGAGTTCTTTGCCCAGCCCTAATCATCACACGTATGTTTTCTGCAGAAATGTGGGCTTGACAGAGTGGCAATGAAAAACTGGTCAAACAATCACTCAGGCACACAGACCACTTCACAGTCCTATGAAAGAGCCATTTCTGTGACAGTTAGCCTAATATTATAGGAAACAAGTTATAGAAAGCACTTCTGTGTGCACAAATTTAGACAAGCAGGTCATACCTGTAAATGAATCTGTTTAGGATGTCACTAAAAGTGCTCCTAATGGAAAATGTACAGCTTACTCAACCACTAGTGAAAGCAAGACAATGACTATCCAAACTAAATGATGAGCGGTTTCCAACAGTAAGAGAGCAGCTGCTGATAAGGCATCAATTACAATACAGGAGGATGTGAACTGAAAAGAAGGAATGATTATTGACATGGCTGCATTAAGCATGAAGAAGCAGTAAGCAGAGCGAAAAACCTTGCCAGGCAGTTTTGGACAGAGCTACTGTATTAGTAACTGTTATTTTAACTCTATGTGCAATTATTTATAATTCTGAGAAGTGATTCCTGGCAGGTACACACTTATTCAGACTAATCCAGTGCCATTGGACAACTGATCTGAACTGAAATGCTACTTTGTGATTTTTAACAGTCTAAGACTATGTTGGTAGAATGCAAAATAGCACCGATACAGGAAAGAAAATCCCCTGAGGATCACCAGCTGTTCCATCTTAGCAACCTTTACAATGTGACAGGCTGGCGTAACTAAGCTCAGCATAAGGCCATGAAATGTCAGTCAGCATCCTTTGGGATGGGGTGTGGTAATTAGACATTAAGCCATCCATCCATTCTTCTTAAGCTTACTGAAGCAACTTCCCACTCTCATACAGACATTTAGCCAATTCAGAATCAGGAATTAAACTAAAGCATATCTTTGGGATATGTGAGGAAAACAAGGATACCCAGAGACCAGCCCACACAGAAACAAGGAGAAATTGCAAGCTCCACACACGACTGGGCAGACATGAGACAGCATAAGTAACTACTTAGTCACTGTGTCGTCACACTAAATTAAGGTAAGACAATGTAGTGCAACACATGGAGTTATCACCTCAAATTACCTGCATGCTAGTTCAGTTTGCGTATTTTTGCATTATTTGTGTGGAATTCCTCCTCCAAGTGCAAAGAGATACCATCTAGTGGCCAGTTATTGTTGGTGCGGAATGTCTCACATTATCTCTTTGTTCGTGTGGATATTCACACTTTTTTTTCCAACATCCAAAGATGTGCATATTAGGTTATTAATTAATAAAGCTTGATCATAAAGGCAAATATTATAGTAATATAATAATTATTTACATATGACATACAAGATGGGGCATCATATAACACAGAAGAAGCTGGCCTTAAATCATTTTTAAGGTTTCCTAGAGTTTCTTCATTTTGCAAGAGATTTCACTTTTGTAATCTTGGTGTGATGCCACCGTCATTTTGTTTTGCCGGGTTGTACAGCCATTCTTGGGAGCGGGCTAAACTGCTAGGTTTTGACTCAAGGTTTTCTGTCTCCAAATTAGTCAAAAGCTTGCTCATACAAGCTAAAAGATACCTGACACAGTTAATCATAAGCTTACTACAAGGTAACAATTAAGCATGAGAAAACTGGTCTTTAGATTGCTGCTTACTAGCTACTCTGAGCTCTAATTTATCTTGGCACAAATAAATCAGTTAAAAGCAGAAAGCAGGCCTTTAAAGGAGATATCCAATGCTGTGTGGACATGTGTTGTAACTTGTGATCAAGCGAAGAAATTTCCTTACAGTGGAATTCTCACATCTTCGGATGTGGTCTTTTGTGTCCATGGTGTGGTGTTCCTTCCTTCCTAGTCTTGGCGTTAGGCTCTTTGCTAAGGAAATGCATGGCCCATTGTAGCACAAACATTTAGGCACCAAAATTTCCATATTGAAATACAGGTCTTTCTGCCAACTTGAGCTCAATCATTGGCACAAAACTTGGAAAAGTGCATCTTAGAGCTAAGGGTGTTTAAAGGGATTTTAGAATGACCAGCTCCAAGAGGTCTGAGGTGAGTAGCCTCCAGTTCAAAAGAGAATGCTTTCAATCTCAAAACAAAAAGGATAAAATTCCTAGTCTTAAAAAAGGAAATGCATGCACTTAGTTTTTAAGGGAAAGTTTCCAGTTGCAGGTCCAGGGTTGCATGAATGTGTCCCAACAGAGCAATCAAGAGCTTAGCTTGTTGTTACATGCTTAACATAAATGTTCATTTAGCGACCCCTTTGATCTGTAGACATGTTAACCCTTTATGAAATAATTCAGTTGTCAAAAAAAAAGTTGACTAACTTTAGAGCTCCATAACATCTCAGCCTCTTAATGTCTCTCTGTTAATGTCCTTCTGGAATGGTTGCGAGTGTGACGCAGCTGACTTCCTGCATCTCTGTCAAGTCCATTTCTTTAATAGAAAAGGCTTTATGTGCCACTGACATTCTAACAAAAGTGGGTGATGCTATACTGTAGGGCTTAGGGCCCAAAAAACTCTAGAAATGGCCTTGTCTGTAGCAGACAGATACCAGGTCCAGGGTTGGTTCCTACTTTCCACTTATCATTATCACAACAAGGTCCAGTTCACTGCAATCCTAAAATGGAGTAAAAGACTAAAGAATATGAATAAGTTACTATTCACAGTGTGGTTTCCACCTGATAGTATAAATCAGGGGTCCTCAATCACGGTCCTGGAAGGCCGCAGTGGCTGCAGGTTTTTGCTCCAACCCAGTTGCTTAATAAGAAGCACTTACTGCTCAAGTAACACTTCTGCTTCACTTTAGTTGTTTTGCGTTTTAAGATTTTGAATCCTTATTGCTAATTTTAGTCTTAAACAGCTGTATTCTTGGTTTTTAATTGCTCCTAATTAACAATAACATGCAAATGACAAAAGAGACCAGCATTTCTCCATTTAGCTTGTTACCATTTACTCCTGTGTGTATTTATCATGCACTATTGGGTTTAATGAAATACTTGGAAGGAAACTGAAGAGAAAAAAGTGAAGGACTGAGAATAACTCTTCCATTTTAGCCTTCAAATCATTTGGATGATATCCTTAGAAAGGAGAAGAAAATCAAGGATATGAGAATTACCTGACATAGCAGAGTTAAAGCACTAATAAGCCATGAAATTAAATTATTAGCAAGAATTGCTTTCTAATTAAGCAACCGGGTTACAACAAAAACCTGCAGCCACTGCGGCCCTCCAGGACTGTGATTGAGGATCCCTGGTATAAATGGTAGGACATCAGTGTGAGAGTTCAGACCTAGGGTTCACTTAGCCTCTCTTTTATTGTTAAAAATCATCAACAGTCTTTAAATCATTCTGGATAAAGGGGTTCTTGCTAATAAGCAGTTGTAATGGAGTTCAAGTTCATCCATCATTTTTTCATATAGTTTACTTTCAACCCCCTTTCTTAAAACAAATACAGTGAAAATATAGCTGGAAGTGACTGTCTTTCAGATAGAATGAAAAAAACAGAAAGTAAATTTAAACAGTTCATCCAGGTATTGCTGCCTGATGAGACAACAACTTAATGAAGTGTGCGTATTCTTCTTTCTTTTTGATTATCAGTAGAATTACAAGTTAAACTTTTAAACCTAATTGACTCCCAGTTGTAGAAACACTTCAGAAACATCTATCAGTCTAATGGGCTCAATGGAGAGCTAGTCGCCTGTTACATCTAAGAATAAATTTAAAAATGCTCAAACAAGAGAAATTATCAAGGGGTTCCTGATGCTTAGTTATGCTGTGCTGAGAATCATTTTAACCACACATGCATCTGAGTTAGTGTTTGATAAGAAATGTGACGAGACACATAATAACTGATAGTGACAGATTCCACCATTAATGTGTGTTTTAATCGGACAGCTAAAGAGAAGTAAACACATCTGTGATAGATGGAAGCGTACTTTTATCACTACATTTTTATTGAAGTCAGAGTAATGGTGGTTACTGACATACCCCTCGTTTAACTGTTGAGTTGTATAGTTTGAAAGATATCAGAGCTGTGCAGCATCTTCTTAACCCAGAACAGCACCAAGAAAGTACCACATACAAGAGTTTTGTTAAAGAAATGACAAAAGCAAAGGGATACATGAGGGTGAAAACAAAGTAAATAGCACAAATATGAACACAACAAACTCCTAGTGCCTCCCTGAGTCTTCCTAAAACAGATTTAGGTCCCTGACTGCTTGTGCCGTTGTGTTTGTATAACGTGCCCCAAAGGCTCTCTTCATCTCATGTCTTTCCCTTCTAACCTCTGTCTTGACTCTGGTCACTCTTTCTCATTCCAGTTGAGTGCTTGAAACCAGCTCTCCTCCCTACTCTACTTTCATGCTGGAGGTAGCTATAAATCCTTTTCTGGGCTCACCTCTGTCACTATATTTGCTCCAAGGATACCAGGCTAGAGTTCTAGTGTCTTTCCACTGCTTAGCATTTTGTATGCCACAACAGGTCAGATCACCATGGTAGACTTGTTCTCCTTGAGGGACAGCACTGCCTCACACACTTTCTAGCTGTAGGCAAAGGTTTTAAATTTGACACTCTGATCGGTGAGATTTTTTACAAGCACTTTATTTTATAAAAGAATACCCACACAAACTAGCTGACAGGGTGAACCTGATAGGGAGAAGAGACGAGTCAAGTGTTACACAATGCTGAAGTGCTGATGTGCTATGTTCGGTAATGATCAAAATTATGGCCAGGGTCGTCAGGGTCACTGTCAGTTATTTCAAGGTTTCCCAAACTAATACTGCCAAGCAAGCAACCTCTGCAAGTACCCTAAACTAAGGCAGGCCATTAAAAGAGAGTGAATGGGTTATGTGCTATTCACGCTATAGCAGAAGAAGATTTTTTTCCATGTGTGGTTGTTTGTCTTTTGAGACCTTTGATCTGTAGAGAAAGCATAAAAACTTGGACAATTACACAGAACCGCAGTGCTCACCTATGGACAGATGGAAAACATTGCTCCTGCTCGTGCCTAGGACAAAATGCTTTTCCACACTCTCTCTCAAAACCCCAAATGTATCAACCTTTGGCCATGTATAGATCTCCTTCAACTATTATATTGTTGTGAATGTTAAGCTGAAATTAAACAGAAGCTAAAATAAAATCTTCTATTAGTGTTACTGATTCTTTCTTCTTCACCGCCGTACCAATAGAGAAAGATATCCATCCATCCATCCATTATCCAACCCGCTATATCCTAACTACAGGGTTCACAGGAGTCTGCTGGAGTCAATCCCAGCCAACACAGGGCGCAAGGCAGGAAACAAACCCTTGGCAGGGCACCAGCCCACCGCAGGAGAAAGATATCATATATATATATATATATATATATATATATATATATAAATATATATATATATATATATATATATATATGGTTTAGTAAAGGCTGCAGTCTCTAATGAACCTCTTCTGTCAATCTTTCTAATTCACATTAATTCTAGCGTTTTTTTGCCGAAATAGGGTATACTGCCTCATAGTGGTGCCTATATGTACATTACCACTGTCAGGACATGCATTACCAGGTCCTTTAATGGCTTTTCCACTGTTTTACATTGTCTTATCTGCAATCTTGTTCCTGACCTTTTTCCTTTCTACAATAATTAAATGCTGAAATGATAAACTCATAGTAGAAATTTATTATTTGTGTCTGAAGCCAAAGCACTATCATGGATGGTTTGAGTTATCGTTATCTCCCTTAATAGTGTTAGCTATTCTAATGCATTGTACAGGCCAACAGTGTACTCTCAGTAATCGAGATGGCAGCTTCCAAGACGCTTATTGAACAAAGATGATAGCAGTCCATGTGTGTTACTCATCAAGAGCGCTTAATTGCCCCTGAGAGGGAAGAATTTTATGAGAAAGGCAATAATATGAGGTGCTGCAAAATACAGGAACAATAACTAAGAACCAAAATATAACTATACATATAGTATTTAAAAGAAGACACCCTATCTGTGAACTCCTAACCCCAAATAAAATTGCCCCATTTAGATTACAGAAAATATTTTATTAATGAAAGAATCTGATTTGAACCTATTTTATGAAGCAGTTATTTGTATTACAAAGTCAAGGGGAGCCATGGCCTTTTGCAAGAGCGATAGTGACAAGGCAGTAACCACGTTTGGAAGGGGCAAATGCAGTGGACGTAGAAAGTTTTCAGACTCTTTCACTTTCTGCACACTTTATGGTGATGTAGATTTAATTTTAAATTGTTAAATTTGACATTTCTTTCACCATCAATGTACATTCAGCAACTTATAATAACAAAATAAAGTATTTATCATAAATCATAAAGAGACCTCTAAGTCACATAAATATTCAGAACCTTATTCTTAGAAGCCCCTTTGCCTGAAATTTCAGCTTTGAGCCTTCCAGGGTAAGTCTCTGCAAACTTTGCACTCCTGGATTTGGGTAATTTATCCCATTCCTCCTGGCAGATCCTCTCAAGATCGATTAGATTAGATGGGAAGCATCTGTAAATCTTTAGATCTCTTCACAGATGTTCTATGGGGTTTAGCTCTAGGCTTTTACTAGGCCACTCAAGGACAGTCAGAGACTTGTCCCAAAACCACTCTAGCATTGGCTTAGCTCTATGCATGAGGTCATTGTCTGGCTGAAAGCTGAACCATTGCCCCAGTCTAAGATTGCATGCAGTCTGGTGCACGATTTCTTTAAGGACCTCTCTGTATTTGGTTGCATTCAGCCTTCCCTCAATTCTGAACAGCCTTCCTGTCTCTGCTACTGAGAAACATCCACATAGCATGATGCTACCACTACCATACTTCACCATAGGGATGGTATTAGGCATGTGAAACAGAGTCTGATCTTCACCAAACATAATGCTTGGCATTTCATTTCAATTTTTGTTTCATCAGACCAAAGAATCTTTTTACTAATACCCTCAGAGTCATTTAAATGCCTTTTGGCAAACTGCAACCATTCTGCCATATGCCTTTTACTCAAGAGTGCTGCTAAAATGGTTATCCTACCTACAGATTCTCCAGTCTCAGTAAAGGCCTTTTGAAGCTGTCTTAACAGTGACCATTGGGTTCTTGGTCACCTCCCTGACCAAGGCCATTCTAGTCCAGTTACTCAGTTTGGTTGGATGTCAGACTCTAGGAAGAGTCCTGGTTGTTTCAAACTTCCATTTACACTTACTGAGGCCTCTGTTCTACTGGGAGTAGTCGGAACTTTAGAAAGGATTTATACTCTTGCTCTGATCTACACATCATCACGATTTGATCATGGAGGTCCATAGATAGTTCCTTGGTCTTCATGGTTTGATAGTGTGGATTGTGGGGCCTTGTATACACAGATGTGTTTTTTCTAAACCATGTCCAGTTAGGTTTGCCACTCGTGCACTCCATTCAAGCATGAATAAAGCAAATGTTAAGCACTTAACCACGATATGAGGGCCACAGCTAAGGGTCTGAATACTTACTGAAAGGAGAGATTTTAGTTTCTGACTTTTAATACATTTGCAAACCTTTCTGCTTTTACTTCATCATTTTGGGTTATTGAGTGTAGATTGGTGTGCAAAAATGACAAATGCATCAATTTAAAACTAAACCTTAAACACAATAAAGTGTGCAGAAAGTGAAGGGGTCTGAATACTTTCTGAAACCATTCTGCTTAAATTTCATTCTTTACCATTTCAATCTGTTTGAGGAACCTTACCTTAGCTTTACCTGGTTTTTGTTTTCCTCAAGAATGAGCTATTTGTCTTGGAATAATTTCCTACAATTTTTTTCAGTGATTATAAATTGTTTGCATTATATCAGGACTATGTCCATGCCACGAAATGCCTTAAATGCCTTTAAACATTAAAACTTCAAATACACTTCTTACATCACAATTTTACAATTATGGTCTGCAAGATCTTTTCACTGACCACCCTAAGAGGTGATCAAAAAGGTTTGACCTATTATACAGTAAGAAACACTATTAAACCTTAACAAATTGTATTTTTCTACATATTAGAATATATTTCTTAATGGGGACATAAAGCTTTTCCAGATTTTGCTTTGCTTGTACAGTATAACTACTCTTCTCTAGCTTAGTCAATGTATTCTAATTTTGGCATGGCACATCTCATGGAGGTCATAATCAGCCAAGTCTTTAGAATTGGGTGGATGAGGCACCACTTCAGTTCCATAATTTTGCAGAGCAGCCTTTACAGTCTGAGCGACTCATTGTCATAAAGCAGAAGATGGCCAACGCTTTTCCCTGATTGACTGCTGCAAATGGCAGATCAAGTCAGAGTAATGTTGGCCTTTATTGAGGCTTGCATTCAATATGGACTATACCCTCAATATGATAAAAGAATTTCACACCTAATCTTGCTGGTACTTTGCTTGAACCTGACAGAGAATAAACACAATTTATCATAACAGAGGAAACTGCATTCATTTATAGCTGAGAAACAGAACAGTGATTGAAAATGTTGGAAGTCAAGCAGAAAGTAAAGGTGCCCAGCTGTTAATAAAGTGGCTTTTGTTTTGTCTCCTTCCTTAAAAGTTGAATCCAACAAGGCAGTTGACCAGTCACCTTCCAGGTTAGTACTTAATTTGATCAAGAGGGAAACTAATGAGTGAGGCATGGTGGTGCAGTGGGTAGCGCTGCTGCCTCGTAGTTAGGAGACCGGGGTTCGCTTCCCGGGTCCTCCCTGCGTGGAGTATGCATCTTCTCCCCGTGTCTGTGTGGGTTTCCTCTGGGTACTCCAGTTTCCTCCCACAGTCTTAAGACATGCAGGTTAGGTGCATTGGCGATTCTAAATTGTCCCTGGTGTGTGTGTTTGTGTGCTGGGATTGGCTCCCGAGACCCTGTAGTTAGGATATAGAGGGTTGGATAATGGATGGAGGGAAACTAATGAAACTTTACTTAGCCCTTGTGATTGCTTTTTATTTTTAGAGTGAATGTATTTTGTTGGCCTGCAGCAGGAACAGTAAGTGTTTTTCTTTTTGTGGTTTAAATAACTTTGAATGTAATTACCAGCACCCCAACTGCTCTGTTTTTTAGGAAATAATACACTAATAGACAAATCAGTTGTCTGTAGAAACATTATGTGAATTGAAGAAAATACTCAGTATAATTAAAAACACACAAATGCTTTAGTATCAGCTAGGGCTGGTGATCATGCATTCCCCCCTCTGTGAACAAGTTTGTGTCATGTGCTCAAATCTGTATATTCAATGCTCAGACCTTCTATACAAAAGAATCAGACATTGAACCTTTTCGTGGAAAACACAGTTAAAATCCCTTGTGCTTTTGTATTTAGTGGTGAATGTTCAGTGCCATGGAATTTCATATAGCTTTTAATGGCTGCTGCTTCAGGACCATATCTTTCAGGGAGGAAACATTCTTTCTGAGCAAAGAAATTGAGATGAACCATTGCCAGAGTGTAAAGTATCACTATGTCTTAGGAAATATTATTTTTAGGTAACATTTAATGTAATATATCAAATCAAAAAAGAATAGTTGACTGTTACAAAAAGCAGGAGATTAATCCTACATGTATGGATATTAAAAATACAGACAGGTGTTTGTCATGGTACAATTGATTGATTGTTTCTAGCCAATAGGAATTTAATATCAAAAAAGAAATCTCCTTATTATCTTTTTAACTTCTAAACAACAATGAGACCAGAAGGAAATAAAATGGAGACATGTTCTTTTGTCTCCTGAGTCACATGTTTCTTCATTAGTTTCGGCAGAGATCACAGCAAAGTCACACCATGGGCTTAGATTTTCAAAGTAGTGTCTTGAAATTTTTCTTGTAATCTGAAAGTATTTACATTGTGTGCTCAGTAATATAAGATGGAATGTATGAACAGTTGTTTGTAATAATATTATTAGCCGCTCAAATTTATATTGCTGGGCAAAAATCCGATCAGACTTATACTAGAAGAAAAGGTAGGCATTGTGGCATAGAGGTTAAGACTTTGGACCTTTGGGCTCAGGTCCTGCTAGTGACACTGTGTGACCACTAGAAAGTCACTTCACCTGCTTGTGCTCCAATTGGAAAGAAAAAGAAATGTAACCGATGATATCTTTAATGTTGTAAGTCATTTGGATAAAGATATCAATCCAATCATAAGTAAAAAATATGAAGTCTTGCAAGAGATCAAAACAAGACCAGAAAGAGATCTCACACATTGTAATGTACTTTTCAAACCAAATTCTCAATTTTGACTCCATTTACCTCAGTTGTATCTTATGTTTTCTTTTTGTCTAAAGCTAGGAAGTTTAGGAGAAACATCTATGACAAAGTTGATTGTTAAATGAAACATAAGTGAGGATCTCTCTTAAGTCTCATGAGCCATCAAAGATCAACCTTTGACCTGTAAAGTTTTCCTATGGGAAAAACAATTGCCATAAGCAAAAAAGTCTTTGAATTTTTTTTCTACAGTGAAAAAATATCCTGTTAATTCAGACATTTGTTATACTATAAGATGTCCAGTAATTCAACTCAAAAGCATTAAACTGCACTAGTTGAGCTGTTTCAGTACAGTAATTTATACTGTATAATCCTCTTTTGATTTATGCACCATTCTCAAAGTAAGCACTGTTACTTTATACTTTTGCAGAACCTGCTGCTTCATTTTTAGTTGGCCACAGTATATCCAGCCAGCACTGGGCAAAGGCAGGAGCCATTCCAGGACAGGGAGTGATGGCAGCCCATCAAGGGGGCCCACTCATGCACACAATCATACCAAGCCTGGTTAGAATCAGCAGTTAACCCCAACATGCGCCTTTTTGGGATGTAGGTTGAAACGCAGAGTACCTGTGCGAAAAACTCACAAAGTCGCTTGGAGAATGTGGAAATTCTAAACTGAGAGCAACCAGGCATGGAATTTGAATAAAAGGTGGTGGATTTGTGATACAGAAGTGCTAATGAATGGGCCACCATGTAAACCCCTCTACATGTATTTAAAAGAAATGAAAAACAGAAAAACAATGAAGCTTGACTGGAGGTTCAAGAGGCTGATGAGCTTTTTGACAGAGATGTGCCATGATCTTTTGGTGGACAGTGTTTTAAAAGGGGAGATTAGGCACATTATAGAACACTAGCTGTGTAAGCCCGTGCTATAAAAAGCCCGGGGTCCTACAAACTATTGAAATCATCAGAAAAAAAATTGAAAATGTAGAGATGTCAGGTAATTGAAAGGAACTACTCTGGGCATCTCTCTACTAGGAGGATTCGTTTTGCCGACGTACTCGCATCACTTGTGTATTAGCAGCGGGAGGAAAGGTAAAAGGGATACCGTTTTGCCAATGTACTCTCCTCACTTCTGTATTAGTGGCTAAGCGAGTGATTCTTTCTTCGGAAGTTTCATTTTGCCAACATGTTGGCTTTGCTTGTGTATCCTCAGTGGCGGAGTCCTTACCCAGATTCCATCTCTCACTTCCAGGCTGGACAGACAGACACACACACTTCCACGTGTAGACGTTCATATATAATAAGATTCGCTAGGCAAGAATTACAATTAGAAATCAATGCCCACTTTATTTGAATTCTACCTGAAGTTCAGATGTAACAAATACATTAAAATATTCACCACCTTGGAATTAGAAAGGGTGCTCCTATAATTGCTGATTATGTTCGAGGTGCTGGTGAGAACATCCGGGGGGTTAAATGTCCTGGTTAAATTGCCAATCGTGATCTCGTCCATTTTGGCCTCCCAATAATCCCATGTCTTTTATTGGCTAGCTATCTCTCTCTATGGTGTGGCCACCATACTGGCACAATAATAGCTGCCGTTGTATCATCGTGGTAAATGCTACACATTGGTGTTGGTTGAAGTGGCTCCCTATTGTCTATGTAATGCTCTTTGAACAGTTAGAAATGTACTATATACACGTAATTATTATTAATTTTATTACTATTAAGCATATACTTTATATCCATGATATAATACAACTTAACCAGATTACAGAGCCAATAAAGGAATTCCAATTTAAATAAATATAATACCACAACCAAGATCAAGACCCCATAGAACTTCAAATCTAGAAATGTTTTCTCTAAAAATTGTCTGTTGTGGGCCAAAACTTCAAGAAGTTGATAGAAATCATCATTCAATACCATTTTTTAAGTATATCACATTATCTCTTATGCATTAGACTTTCATCATAGAAAACTACATTTTCTTTTGGTACAGAACCTGCTTCAACACTGCAAAATATGCATATAAAAAACTAGACAAAAAACTTTAAATGGGAGTTATTTTGCTTTTGCTTTTGCTCTACAACCCCTTTCTCTTAGTCCTGGTGGGTACTTGTGAATGATCACACCTTTGACACAACACATTGAAAACAGTTAAGACCTTTGAATAAAAGTTCACAGCTTGCATTACACTTCTGCATTGGTAAAACTGCATTTTTTATGTCTAAGTCGTGGAAAGTTGAAGCTTACCCTTACAGCAACAAGCACAAGTCAAGAACTTACCCTGGAGGACACACTCACCCACATCCAGTCACATCTAGAAAGCCTAAAGTTACGGTGGACTCAGACATTGCTAATGTCTGCAGGGTCACAAACTCAGTTCCAAAAAGTTTATGTAAGGAGAGAAACACAGGCCTCTTAGCTGATTAGCTAAAGGAACTTTCTTTTATTATTATTATTGTTAATTTAGCAAATGTCTGTTAAACTCTGCCAGTTTACAGTTCAGTGCAGTGTTTACATATTATTTTACATTTGGAGGTTATGTGAATTACTTAGAAACTGTGAAACCGAAATGTCCAACAGCAATGTTTTAACCTCCATGACATACTTCCTTTAGGAGACTTACTGTACGTGACTTTTTGCTGTGAACAGTGGCATCACTCCTGCAAGTTCATAATGACCAAATTTAACTTCCATCAACAAAAGCATCCAGGGCCAAAAATCATCTGTTATTATTGCTTATTTTAACCTGATTAATCCAGATGAACAGTCACCAGAAAGCAGGACCAAATTTTTTTTTGCATAATTTGATAATAGGAAAGCTATTAGAATATTCATTATATATAATGCAGATGCAGTAGACTGTATTTAATAAACAACACCACTACATACTGTTTCCATTATTTTTGCAGTAACATATACAATAAATTATTATAGTTTTTGAGGTATTCTTGAACTTTCTTAAATTTTAAATTGTCAGCTATTGAAATTGTGTCATAACACTAATATAAAAGACTCACGCCAGCTGGCACTTCCCTCTATGAGCACTCTCCACCTCTGTTTACACAGCTGGGTCCTGGTGATTGCCTTACGTACTGGGATTTTTATTGTAAACAATGATTTCCCAATAAGCTAATTTTGATTTTATAAATACAAATGGTCTTGTTAGTACAGCAGCCAGAATCCTAACAGGAATCCTAGAATCTCAGCCGTTTTGTGTCTGTGCAGAGTTTGCATGTTCTCCCCATGTCCACATGCACTTTGTCCACATACTGTAGTTTTTACCTACATTCCAAGTTAACTAGCAAATCTAAATCAGCTCAGTTTTTCATTATGATCTTTGATGAACTGGCATTCCATCAAGTAGTTGGTCCTGTTTTGAGCATGAAATAGGTGACATAGACTCTGTGTGGTGGATGGCCAGGGTCCTTACCTGTCTATGACGCCTGTGTTATGGAAGGATTGTGGGAGAGGACATACACAGGGCTCTATCTCTTCAGGAGTGCTAGATGGCAGCCCCCCCTGGGTTGCAGCGGTGCTTTGGATTCCCACAGGCCTTCATGGGAGTTGGAGTTTGGTACAGCCCTGTTGGATTCTGTTGGTGCCACTAGGGGGTGATGCAGGGACTGTGGAGTCCTACTTTATCAGGCTTCTGTGTCACCCAGATGTGCTTCTGGACCACACTAATGGGCCAGTGGAAGTACTACCAGGTTCAGTATAAAAGAAGCCCACTGCCACAGCTCCAGGAGCTAGAGTAAGGAGGGAGAAGACGAAGCTTGCTGGAGGAGGAGTGGAGGCAGAGAGAAGGAAAGTGATAGAGAAAGAGAGAGAAAGAGAAAGAAGAACAAAGTGGAAACAGCATTGCTGTGTGCTATTTCATCCTTGTGCTTTCTTGTGACTGTGTACTGAGGTTGGGGGTGGGAAATGCTTGCGCAAAGAGTTTCCCACTGAAAATAAGTCCATGATGTGCTTGTGGAACTTGTGTTTGCATCTGTCTGTGTTGGGTTTGTGGAGCTGGTGAGCTCACTGCAGGCCACACCTGCAATCCAGAAATGGAAAAAGCATGTTCAGAAAAATGGATGGCTCCGCTTCATTCAGCTTTTTGAGAATGAGTAGTGACAATGCTTATACAATTGAGCCTCGAACATTACACTGCACTGAAGGTGTAAACTGCAGGATGTTCATAAAAACATGGAAAAGAGATGCAAATTCCACACAGCAGGTACCCTAGTTAAACCTGCATCTAATTTCCATAAAATGCCTCCATAATACAGCACTTTCAATGACTAGTTTTTCTACACAGCCTCCTGAACACATCCAACTGTACTTTGTTTTTACCAGCTTCCCTGGATTTGCCATTCTGGACACACTAGTACAGTAAATCAAAATGAAATGTTAGACCCGACTAATCCCTGAAGTGAAGGGAGATGGTGACACATGTAATAACCTTTGAAATATAGTGTTATGTCCCTAGCTATTTTATCTGACTAAAATAGATAAAGATCCGCAGTGCTGAGTTTGGGCTGTTTCGTCAGTCAGTCAGGA
The DNA here is from genome assembly GCA_026402145.1 of Polypterus bichir lapradei. Taxonomy (NCBI): domain Eukaryota; kingdom Metazoa; phylum Chordata; class Cladistia; order Polypteriformes; family Polypteridae; genus Polypterus; species Polypterus bichir. Next base: position 12,673,631 of record JANRMT010062834.1, read on the forward strand.
AATGTGGCAAGACCATTATCGCATATTTACATGAGCTTACATTCTTCACCTTAAGGTGGCCATAGCCAAGCAGACATCAAAGAAAAAAGAAGGAAACAGACAGACAAAAAAGTGACTGTGGGTAACATGGAACCGCACAAGTGGTTATTGGTGTGGTTGATCAGTTACAAAAGAAAAGCATACGTTTGGCCAGAAATTTGCAATTTCCAGCAGGTATGATCAACATCATTTGCACTATATTGTTTCACTGAAAAAAAAAGCTCCAAATGTTACCTCATGTTTTATGATGTGTACAAATTCGAGATATTCCTACTATTTAGTCTGAACCATAAATGGGGTGCATGTGTTTCTAGGGGCACATGCTCCTAGACGTACAGTATTTGTTCTTTTATCCCAAGCCTAATTCTGTCACAAAAACTTTCCACACACACTTCAAAATAAGTAGTCGAGGACAAAACATATGAAAATTAGAGGAAAACAACCACACAGCTTTTAATGTTGGTTTAACTTGAAACGTATAAGATACCACCATCATCAGAGTAAGAATCAAGTGAGAGGAATTCTTGAATTATTGTTCTTATTCATTTTGTTTCATTTTTGGATTCCTTATTATTATTATTGGTATTGTTTAATATTGTGATGCTATTGTGCAATCATTTTGCTGAGTATTTTCTCGAGGGGCAATGCTATTTTTTACATTATTTTCCTGCCACTGCTATATTGTTGGCAGTAACAACAACTGCTGCTAATCACTTAAACAATCTAGATGAGAAGAGGCCATTCAGCCCAACAAAGCTCAGAAGTCCTATCCACTTACCATATATACTTGTGTTTAAGTTCTCCAGCGTATAAGTCTGGGCTTGATTTTACCGTAAATGTTTTGATATTTTATAATGTCGGTTGTATAAGTCAAATGCGGAAAACTCACGCTATTGGTCCAAGAGATTATAATATGCTAACGCCCACCTGAGAGAGTAACCACGGAGCACACTGCCTTTTTTTTCTATGTATTGAGCCTATGTGACCACATGGTAATACCTGAATATTCCAAAGTGATGTTTGCACTGTTTTGTGTTTTTTGTATCTCATACCCTCATACATCTTTATCGTAAGAGCATCCCTTATCTATGATGGAGCATTCAATCAGAAGAAAATATGAAGATGGTTTTAAATTAAAAGTCGTTGAAGTGGTGAAAGAAATTGGTAACTACGCTGCTGCAACAAAATTCAATGTGTCTGAGAAACAGGTGCAAGATTGGAGGAAGGAAGAATATGTAGAACAAAAAAATTTAAATTTCTTATTTTTGAACAGACATATAAGTCAGGATCTGATTTTATTATCGATTTTTCAGGTTTCAAGACCTGACTTATACGCAAGTATATACAGTAATTCTTCCAAAAGAAGATTAAGCCTACTTTTTAAAGTCCCTAAAGTTCTAATGTTCTACTGTCCAACTTAGGAAGTGTTGAGTAAATTTGTTGTGAGAGTAAATTCCAGACATGGCAATAAAAGTGTGTGAGGCCTCCAAATGACCCACAAAGCAGGCCAATATCTTCACTTCCTTTCCCAGAAGAGGCTCATTCCTTTAACTGCAACCAGCAGGCTGCTGCCTACACAGGCCTAAAATTAGGGAACTGGCTATAGAATACAAGTCCTAAACTTATCAAAAGCTCCTTAGAAGGGCATGAAAAACTCTGGCTTGCATAAACAATACAATCTGTAATATATTTATTAATATATATATATTTAAATAAATCTTTATTATATATTTATAAATGAAGAGTTTATTAGTAAAAGATTGGCAAATACCAAAAAAAGGGGCAAAAAAAAAAACACAAAAGGGATTTTGCCTAAAAAGGAAATCTATTGAAATCAAGTTCCAAAACACTATTCACAAGCAAAATCTTAAAACATACCCAAGAAAGGTGATAACTCAGAAATCAGAAATGAAACAGTGCACACAAAAAAGACTTCAAATAAACTCAGTGCACCACTGTGTAATCCTTCTCTGTGGTCGACCTAAAAAAATTAGAGGGAGGACTCAGCAGCAGTGCTGTCAGGGTGGCCCTGCCTCCTAGGGTTCCACCCACAAAGTACAAGGAATGGTAGCAAAAATAGAAAGGGTATAACAATTCATAGACACACATAATGAAAATTACATAAAAAATATAAAAAATAATAATTCAAGATTCAAAAAACAAACATAACACAGAAAAATAACACAACAAAATGAGAACAGACAAACCCAAAGGAGAGAAATTAGGGCACTGAGACCAAGAAATGAAGAGCTGTAAGACTGAAGATACAAAAGAATAGTTGGGGAAGTTTGCAGGTGTCAAATACCAGAAGATGTACACAAATTACTTAGTGACTAATACCAGAATAAAATCTGAAATTCTGCATTAAAAAAGAAAAAGCAAGATGTCCTAACAGTGACCTGCATGTCCTTTCTCCTAACATTATTTCTCAGGTTAGTTTTTAAGTTAATCCAAATCTTGGATAATGAGTGCAGTGTGCCAGCATCTTAAATAGGACTGACACAGTGATATTACGCATTTTGCTGCTTGCAGACTATGTGGCAAACAACGGACATTATCAGCAACAACATGGTTGCAGCTATGAAAACTGAGTCCAAAACACAGGCACAATGTGATGCTGTAATGATGTAAATAAAGTAAATTTAAACATTAATACAGTAATAAGTCAGTTAACAAATCCTTTTTAAAAAAGTCTCAATGAGATCTGCTACAGCACATGCAGAAATTCAAGGAGCAGTCAGTTAAGAGCTGCCCTTGTGTAACTTCCTAGCATAGAATTGTTGTCTGTTGTTGATTTTATGTCTGCTGTAGGATGCAATGTTATGATGAGCAAGTGTTTAGTTATTTTATGTGAACTGTAGTTATATTAATATTTTTTATAAAACAATAAAAATGTACACTAAAATGTAAAGTAACGTATTTACAATGCATGTTATAAATGGCTGGAAACTGGAGAAAAGAAATGCCATGTAGCAGAATTATTAGAGTTAGCATCTGGTCATGAGAAGAGCTGATGGAGACAGACGGCACATACCTGCAGGCACTATGGAGATGCTTCTCCGTTGCTAAAGCCCATTAGTCTTGGTGCGTGAACACTTTCAAGTATCCTGTCCTGGATCTTCTCACAGAGTTGTGGAAAATGGCAGGTGGTCTTGAATTTGAAAACAAGTGAGGCGCAGCCGGTAGCATGAAATGTCTAGGTTTTGAATGAAGCAAATGAGAATATGTCAAGTCACAAAACTGAGCCATAAGCCACAGGGTTGTAGGGTGGCCAAGGAAAGAAATATCAAACAGCACGCTCACATCACCTGCCCAAAAGTCATCATCCTGCCACCATGACATTACATTGAATCTACCACCAGTGACAAAGTTTCATATTACAAATTATCATTGCATTGAGGTATTATTTACAACATCGACACAATAAGGTATATAACTCCATTTTAAACTTCAAAACTCAACTTGATCTTATTTTGGAAGAATTATGTGGATAGGACTGTCAAGCTTTGTTAGGCTGAATGGCCTGTTCTCGTCCAGATTGTTCTTATGTTCTGATTTACACCCCTCTTCCGCACTGTAATCAGAAATTCTTTCAATTTCTAGGCCTGCAGTCTCCAGTTTCTTACATCATCTGCTTTCATCATGTACAGCTCTTCTAGTATCTCATATTCCAAGCATAAGCTTAAATACTCATATATGGATGTTTTGACCAGGTGGGACTATTCAATAAAACATGGCAATCCATCTTTAAGTGCAGTCTCTATTCCTAAATTTTGGGATATATTTATTTTCAGCAATTAGACTTGAAGAAATGAGACACATCTTTTTCTAGTTATCAGAGTTGGCCTCCTTTCATACAACAAGTTCAAATATTAGATTAAAGAAAATGAGACACTAATGAGCAGGCTTTGCTTCACTATGAGTTAGAGTCCTCTTTTGCCTAAATGCTTTTTTCAGATCTTGCCTTTCTTTCATCTGCCCTGTGGACCTGTGACCAAAAGCAATGCCCTCATTGTTGAGAACTTTCAGGAGTGGAGCATACTTCCACTCACTTCTGGAGACCTTCTTGGGCATGTTCTTCTTATACACTTCTGGCCCTCTCCTGAAAAGACAGAGAAAGTGCTGTGAGGCATCCAGACTCCCTTGTCTTTTCAGTCAGATTTCCTCTGTGCTGCCATCTTGTCCATCACTGGGTGACAGAGCAGACTGTGACAGTGCAGTGTACATAAATAAACTTAATCCATGTGTAAAATATACAAACATACCAAAAAAATGATATTATATTATATTACTAGACATTAAGCCCGTTACAATAACGGGCGCTAGAAAAGTAGTGCATAAACATTTGTATGAACAGTCTATATTAAATGGCAAGGGACCTTGTATGTGGCTGTAATATGCGTCACTGTATTGTGTGCCTTTAATTTTCTCTCTCAGTAATACTGGTTTGTATTTCCGTAAAATGTCTGTAATTTTGTCTGACAGTAATACAGTGGAACCTCCGTTCACGACCATAATTCGTTCCAAAACTCTGGTTGTAACCCGATTTGGTCGTGAACCGAAGTAATTTTTGAGCAGCAGGTTTTGTTCTCTGTTTGTAATAGTCACCATTGGAGCAATAAGGAGGAAATCTGTATACGCATTAATTGTTTGTTGATTGTGCTCTCCTCTTTATTTGGTTAATATATCTTTTACTTATCAATTTATTTGTGCCTTTATGTGTCTCTGTTTGTGAGTGTGTGAGCTGCTTCAAGGGTGAGTCTACTCCTGATGTCCCTAAATAAAATAAACAAATCTTCGTTCAACGATGTGAGAATCTGAGCGTTTTGCAACTGCTACAACTGTACTCCAATTAAGCATTATATTAAAAGCCTTTGTAAAGTGGCTTTTTTTTTAAAATAATTTTCAGTCTCCTCATTGAGTGAATTTATTTTTTCCTTTATGAGTTCACAGCCCAAACCAACTAGCAAAACAGGAGCCAAACAACTTCTCATGCAGGCTTGCCCTGACACCTCATTTCTAAATAAGCAGTGAGCAGGACTTGAAACAAGCCTCTGCATTGTGGAGTGTGTGCAGTCTTGGAGCCATAAACCCTTACATACAGTATGGAAAGTCACTGCTGAGTCTCAGCAGGTGGTGCAGGATGGAGTTTTTGTAAGTGAAAGGAATGTTGTCACAATGCTTGATTCCAAGAGTGAATGCCCATCCGTTTAACTGCGAGGAAGAGTTAAATGCCACAGAGCCTGTCAATACTTCACATGGAGAAAATATTTCAGTCTGTAAAATCGTGAGAGCTAAGGAATCCATTAGACAAGATGACTTTTCCAGCAGTTCTCAGTGGTAGCCTTAATTTAGTCTTAAATGAGATAATTTTAGGGAGTTGTGAATGGTCTTGACACACACCTGCGACTGCCTGTCACACAGTGCAACATTCCCAGATGTGACTCATGGTGTTCTGTGACTAACTATTATTGAACCAGGGTTTTGATTTTGTCACATGTTTTAGGCACAGGCGGTTCAGTGTGTAAGAACTGACAACCAATGAGAGTTCAACTGGGTGTATAATGTATGTGATGTCCACAAACAGAAGAGCCCAGTCAAATTTACAAGCAGAAAATGAAAAGACAAGAGCGACAGTGACATCAAGAAATTAAGAAGATCACATGTTCTGGACCATGCAAACAGAGAAGAGGCCAGGGAACTTTAGAGCCAGCACAAATGTCTGTTCAACACTGCATCTCTATTTTTCCAGTGCTTCACACTGATTGTCTGCCAAAATGTATTGCTCGTGCAGTACTTCCATGGTGCAATAGGAAATCTGAAACTGTGCTGAGCAGTTATGAGGGAGTCATGTAATTCATCATTCCCTGTAATCTGATATTCTCAAGGCAACAAAACCCATTAACTGCGACCATTACATGTGACATGTCTCACTTGAAATCATGCAGTCTGATGCCAGCCAAAAGTAAATGCTTTTAGCCTCTTTAAATGTATTTTTTTTATTTTGTGAAACTTTACTAATTTGCTCCACATGGTATCTGTCAAAAGCCAACTTTCTCAATGGGGACAAATAAAGATCTGTCGATCTGTCTGTCCATTCATCTGTCTATCCATCCATCTATGGTACCACTTACTCCTTCTGCTAAGACAATACGTATAATGCAGCATTTGCTTTATTTGTAGGCCTTTATGTAAATTCAGGATTAGTGTTAAATGATCTTTATTTTATGTTGGCATCATGAATTTTTTCTGCATTGCATAAAATATTACACAGTCATTCTTTCCTACATCTTGACATTTTCTTTTTTTCCTCATCTGTGAGTGCCACAGGGGATGGATGGGCATTCTAGAGGGGGATTCCTTGTCAGACGAGATGCCACCATTAAGAAAACTGGAAGAATAGGCTCTCTGACCAGATGGGAACAGGAATTACCTGCCAGGGAGGCCAGTATGTTAGAATGACTGGGGGAGACAACAGCTTGTGGGTACTGTATCCCCCAATATGTAGGGGGCAGCATCCTTGGGATTTAAGTCCACTTGGACTACCCACAGGGCATCATGGGAGTTGAAGTCACAGAGTACAGTCCAGTTGGATTCCAGGTAGTCTAAATTTTCTCTGACATCCCAAACACATGCAGCTTAGTTAATTTGGCAAGTGTAAGGGTAAGAGTAACCACCTGGAGTCTGTCATGCTATCTAGGGTTGGTTCTGGGATTTCACACATTACTGACAAATAGACACCAACTTTCTCTGACCATATAATGGAGCAAATGAATGGATGAATCTATAATAATAAAAGGCAAAGCCCTCACTCACTGACTGACTGACTGACTGACTCATCACTAATTCTCTAACTTCCCGTGTAGGTAGAAGGCTGAAATTTGGCAGGCTCATTCCTTACAGCTTACTTACAGAAGTTAAGCAGGTGTTGTTTCGAAATTCTACGTGTAACGGTAATAACGTCCGCTATTTTGAACTTTCTTATTTATGGCCCCATCTTCACGAAATTTGGTAGGCGGCTTCCCTGCGCTAAACGAAACCGATGTACATACTTATTTCGGTGGTATGACGCCACTGTCGGCCGCCATATTGAACTTTCCAATGGTCTTTGTTAATTATGGGCCCATCTTCAAGAAATTTGGTACGCGGGATCCCATCGCTAACTGAATCCTGCTTACGTACATATATACGTCCATAGCCTGCAGCTCGGTCACCGTGTGAGGCGGCGTTGGGTCCCCCATCCCAACGCCTCCCACGTTGTTGGCTGCCTGCCTATATAGGGCCATCTGTCGCTCTGGTCTCTACATTCCCTTCCTTGTTTCGCCACGGGATTCACGTCTCCCTGCTGATAACTACAGCCTTTTTATTTAATCCACGGCTTCTCCGCTGTTTTATTGTTCGTTTATTACAATTATAGTTGTTGTGTAGGTATTTTAGACTTACTTTACATTGTTCAGGTACCCATTTCCTTTATCATTCCAACCGTACCCCCATTAACATGTCTATCAAGGTAATCACTATCGATCAAAGAACTGTCACTTACCAAGTAGTTTCCATGACCGGAGATGGCACCTGCCTTTTCCATTCTCTTTGTTACATATTGCACGGCCATATCAGGCTCACTCTTGATATCCGGAGGAACATTGTGTCTTATGTATTGAATGACTGGGACAGGTTCAAGGTGTGGACTGCTGACGGTACAGGAGATAATTATACTACACAGGAGCACTAGAAGAGTGAAATGCTTAAGCCCTTCACCTATTGTTCTGCATGTGAGTTGATGGCTGCTGCTGAATTGTTCGGTTGTCGCTTTCAAGTGTACCGAAATGGCCAAATATTTTACACCTTTCGACAACCGCCAATGCCTCTTAAACATCTTAGATTCACAGGTGACGATTTCAGTAGTGGACACTTTGATGTTTATGAATGTTTAAACTCTCAAAAACTGTACGTTGCATGCTCAAGAGTAAGCTCAGCGCACAGCTTGGTCATGTTACAACCGGAGGGCCGAAATGACAACATGGTATACAAAGAGATCCTTAACAAATAATTATTGGTGTATTTTCACTCAGTTTAAAAAGGTTTAATTTTCTTCTTAATAAAAATTTTAAGGCAGTACTTTGCCGCTGCGAAGCGCGGGTATTTTGCTAGTACAGTATATAGTTTTAAGGCAAATAGAAATATACTGTACAGGAGAGGGTGTTCTTGAATTAACCCTGAACCAAAGGAGGCCACAATTTAAAATAATGGTTTGTCATAAAGTATATATTGTTACCAAATTAAATTATTGTAAGTAAATGTAAAGTATAAAATGTAGAAGGTAGAAATGTTAGGTTTGATTACACAATTGGAGATCTGAAACTTATATGTGTATCTTATGAGAAGAATCTAGGAGTCATAATAGACTCATCACTGTTTACATCCAAACATTGTTAAGAAGCAATAGTTAAGGCTTAATAGGATGTTAGGTCAAACATCACGGAGTGTGCAGTACAAGTCAAGGGAGGTTATGCTTATGTTAAATAACACACTAAGAAGGCTGCACCTGGAAGACTATGTGAAGCTTTGGGCTCCTTGTTACAAAGAAAGACACAACAGCACTAGGCAAACTCCAGAGAAGAGCAACTAGGCTGATTTCAGGACAAATAGGTATGAGTTATGAGGGGAGATCGAAGTAGCTGAGCCTTTTCAGTTGATGCAAACAGATTAAGAGGTGGCATGATTGAAGTGTTTAAAATTATGAAGGGGATGTTTACAGTAGATCCCACTTGTTACTTTAAAGTAAATTCTGCACAAGGACATGGTTAGAAACTTGTTAAGTGCAGATTTCACACAAATGTTAGAAATGTTTTCTTCATGCAAAGAACCGTAGACACATGGAGTACGAAAATAACTGTAGTGTGGTGGAGTGTAGGACTTTAGGGATCTTCATCTGGGGGCCTTTAAATCTCAACTTGATGCTGTTTTGGACAATTTAGGTGAATGGGATGGAGAGCTTGTTGGGTAAATGGTCTGTTCTCATCAAAGATGTTCTAATGTTCTAAAAAGTGTTCCGGCACCATGACAGAGAGTTTTAATTACTTCATTGGCCTGCACAGTTCCAGGATCTCAGCTTTATTGAGCAACTACAGGAAGAGATGGAAATGCCCCATTGTAGTAAGACTGTGCAGCCATTCAATCTGCAACAACTATACAATACAATCATTTCCATGTGGTACAACATTCCTGATCAATAAGGCCAAAGGAAGTGCAGCACTTTACTAGATAGATGTATCACATATTTACATTTACATTTATTTGCTTGGCAAATAAACAGAATAATCTAATTTAATAATCTTGCAACTTATGGTATATTTGACTGGGAATGTATATTTGTAAAACAAACATCTTTTTCACAATCCTGCCCAAAAAAGAAAGGAAATTATAAACCACTATGAAATAAAATTTCAAAATATGGAGGTTTGTAGGTTTTACCCCCTTTTCGATCACATCTCACAGATATTACAGCAAGTCATCTTTTTGAATAAGTTTCTATTAATTTTGCCCATTATAATGGAGCAAGACTTGCCCTTTCCTCCTTGCATGTTTGCTTAAATTGAGCCAAGTTAGTCGGGTTGGGGCCGTGAATAACAATTTTTAGCTCTCACCACAGAGTATTGGTGGTGTTATTGTTAGGATTCTGATTGGGTTACTCAGGATCCTCCATTTAATTTATTTGTAAGCACCAACATTGTTGCTCTGGCAGTGTGGTCACCATCCTGTTTAAAATGTAAGCATTCTGGCAGTGATTTTATTCCAGCGTCATACGCTTCCCTGATGCTAAAATGCATCCCTACAACAAGATGCTGCCACCACCACACTGGGGATGGTGCTGTCTGGTTGTTAGATGTTCAAGCCATAAAGTTCTACTTTAGTCTCATCAAACCACAAGGTTTTCTGCTACATCTTTGCAGAATCTTCCAAATGACATTTTGCAAATTCTTTACAGCAAGGGCTTCTTCCTTTCCACTCTTCTGTAAAGGCCCTATTTGTCAATGCTTTGAAATCTGTTGAGCTTCTGTCCAGTTACTGACTCCTGAAACTCAGTCAGAAGGACAACTAATATCAGAGCAGCCTCCCTGGCAAATGCCATTGTGAATTGTCACAAAGTTTAGAGAGGCGGCTTGAAATACGGAGTATTGTAGTCAGGCAGTTATTTTAATGTATTACATGTCTACTGATCATTAATCATCAGCAGGTAAGGAAGCACATCCTTACAGAAAGAACATTTTAAGAAACAAATGATCAGATTATTAACTTAAGCACATAATAGGCAAAAATACCAGGACTATTACCTAATGCTGTAGCCTGCACCATAAAACAACACAGAACTCTTTCATGTGAATAGATCAAAAATACCTGCGGTGCCTCGGGGCTCTGTCCACACCATATAGACTGCAATAAAAAGCAGTCAAGTCTGCTTAGGCTTTGTTCCTTCCTCATTATTCTGATCAGCATGTCACCCTCTCACACTTCTCCATCTTACAGGAAGGAAACACCTCTGACCTCATTTATTTAGATAACTAACTAACTGATTAGTTGCTTAAAATCTCGTTTAAAATTAGAAAAATGCTTTTTCTTAAGAAATGCAGCACATAACCTTCTCACCTTCTCACTCATTTGTATGAATACGTGTTCCAAATAAGTAAACTGTTGACATTTTAAAAAATGGTGCAACAGGGTTTCTAAGTGAAGAAAATGACATTAAATAGATCCAAACAGGGCACAAATAAAAAAAAAAATGTCACTCACATGTTACAACACAGGTTCCAGGATTTTCCTCATGAGAAGAACTTGATCTTCATTTACTGAAGCAAGACATTTTCTTGGCCATCTAGCAGCACATTTAAAGTTTCCTCTATTTGAGGTTCACTCAGTTCTTCTTCCCCTAAAAGAACAAACACTGCAAGATTCAACTGATCTTCTGTAGAAGTGATGAATGTAGACCAAGAGTTCCCAAACTTTTTCAACCACAGACCCCTTTACCAAAAACTTTTAAAACCGTCAACCCCCTGCTTTGATATGTTCGATAAGACAATGCACAGACATGTTTGTGCCACATGTATTTTCATGCATTCTTACGTGCGACTCTTTTAATGACACTTTTTTTTTCGTTCGCAAATTTGGTATGTAATGTGTTTTTATCAAAAAAGTGTTTTTTGAATTATTTTACTTCTTAATTAGGTACCTATTGGAATCATAGATATTTTGACGTAACAAACAAATAGCAGCAGTAAGGGGGTCTATTTTTGTTGTTGTCGACCCCCAATTTTTTTTAATTGAACTATCGACCCCTAGAAAGTTCAAATCGACCCCAGGGGGTCCATATTGACCACTTTGGGAACTCTTGATGTAGACCATTAAGCATTGTATACTGGTAGGGTTTTAGGACAGTGGTGTAATGAAACCTGGGGCTGCTGGGTATTAATGGCTACTAGACCATGTTGGGGTCAACAGATAATGAGGCCGGAGAAAGATAAGGAGCCAAAACTGGTGATAATATATGCATAAGCAAGTTCAGAGATGAAGTTAACCAGGTGGTTGTTGAAGGAATCAATACCTCCAAGCCTTTAGATGATAGAAGCTATGACTCTAGACTCAGGATATCTAAATGCCTGAAGGATTTCTGAGACAACTGTTACACTCACAAGGGGAAGACACAAAGTATGAGCTGACATCAGTAACCACAATGAACTTGTCATGAGATATCTTTGGATATGCCTGTTACAATGCTTTTTGAGAAACCTTTTGTGTATTATGTATTTAACTCTGCCCTCCTAGACTACAGTTCAGGATTTGACACAATTATAGTGTCAATTTAGGACTCACTGTCACCCTCTGCAACTGGATTTTAAACTTCCTAACCAACATACCCCAGCATGTGCAGACTGGTAGCATCACATTCTTTATAACAGGGGTGGCAAACTCCAGTCCTGGAGGGCCACAGTGGCTGCAGGTTTTCATTCTAACCATCTTCTTCATTAGCTTTTGCTGCTAATTGCTCCTTAAGAAGTATAATTCTTTTGCCTTAATTTCAATTAACTTGATTCAGGCCCCTTAGTTGTTTCTTTTTCTTTAATTAGCTGCCAAACAATAATGAGACACAAAACAAGCCGCCCGTGCCCATCACACAATATCTGAAAATAAAGAAAGGTCTCATAAGGCTGATCTCTCAGGTCCCCAAAACATTTTGACGATGTTCTTAGAAAAAATAGAAAATCAACAGTTATGGAAAGGTGTGCTGTGGCAGAATGAGAGCAGCAACAAGCCATGGAATGAAATAACGAGTTTAATTAACAGCAAGAATCGGCTTCTCATTAAGAAATTGGTTGGAGTGTGAAGCCCCAATTTAGCTGGTCAACTGTTGACTTGTTTCACATTTGATTTCTGCTTGGCTGTCATTTAATAAGGAAAATAATTAATTCAGAGCACTGAATCCTTAAAAATGGGGCTATTAAAATGAAGGGAAAAAGTTAATTAGCAGTGAAAACTGGTCACTAATTAGGAATAGGGGTTTGAATGAAAACCTGCAGCCACTGCGGCCCTCCAGGCCTGGAGTTCGCCACCCCTGCTCTACAATGACGCTCAACACAGGCACTGCACATGTTAGTACACCGCCAAACAGGCCATAATCCTTGTTCATTTACAGCTGTACGGCCAAACACAACTCCAATTCCATTATTAAATTTGTCAATGACACCACCAACATAGGCTTGATCACCAACAATGATAAGACAGCTAACAGAGAAGACGCCTGTCTGAGTGGTGCCAGGACAACAACCTCACCCTTAATGTCAGCAAAACCAAGGAGCAGGTCATAGATTTCAGGAAACAGAAGGTAGACCACATTGAGGGGAGGTTGTTCAGAGGGTGAACAGCTTTAAATTTCTTGGAGTGACCATCATTGATCAACTTAAATGAACGTTGATCACATTTCAGCTCATGTTAAAAAGGTATCTCTACTTCCGCAGACGTCTAAGGACAGCTCTCTTTCTTCCGTTTGTTCATGAACCTAAAATGGGCAGAGTGGAGTCAATCCTCATTGATTGCACCAAATCCTGCTATGGCACCTGCTTGGTCCTGTAAGCCTGGTCTGAAAGCACTCTGGGTGAGGCAAATAAAGGTAGGGTTTGTGGCACCCCCAGAACCCAACAGGGCAGAGCCACCAAACTCCAGCCCCCAGCATGCCCTGTAGGAATCCAGGGCACTGTAACAACTGGTAATAATGCCCTGAGCAATCTTTCTCCCCCAGTCCTTCCATTAAGAAGGCATCCTGGCTGTGCAAGGGTGCTGGTGGTCTGCCACAAATACAGTATATAATTAGTAGAAGGGTAGCATCTTTATATTTGATGGCATCATGTAAGTCTCTAAAAATGAATCAAGTAAAGAAAAAAACAAAACAAAAACCTCCAGTTAAGCTGGGGGAAAAAAATAAAATCGGCAGGAGTTCCCAGCCTCCACTGGGCATTCTACCTAACATAATTGTACTCAAGTCATTCCTCATTGTTTGCAGGCTTCATCTGAGGGAATCTGATGAAGTCAGTCTTGTGGGCCACAGGAGCACCTGCCTTCATTCCAGCATCACGGTGGCTCCATGGTGTCTCAGTCTGGTGGACAGGAAAACCGGAAAAGAAACTGCAGAAAAGTAGAGATTAGGGAAAATTGCAAATCCCTGAACAGTATGATAATTCTATGCCTATATAGTCTATCAAGAATAGAACCAAAATGTAGCAGCAAAAAGTCCAATAAAAAAAAAAAGGTTTTTAGCAGTTGTGGAAGATCAGCCTCGACACAGACAGACACCGAGACAGCCAATGTCCAAAACACACGCGTTTGTTATTCTTTTGTGTACACAGCAGAAACCACCACAATACTCAGTCCTTCTCCACTCCTCTCCTCTCCTCTCCTGCAAGCTCTGTCCACTGCCACCCGACTCCGGCTCTCTGAATGGAGTGAGGCGGCCCCTTTAATGGCACACCCGGATGTGCTCCAGGTGCTCCCTGATGATCTTCCGGCAGCACTTCCTGGTGTGGCGGAAGTGCTGCAGTCCAAGCCTCAGGGACCATCGATGCTATCCAGGGGTGCTGCCCTCTTGCGCGCCAGGGAAGATATGGCCCTTCCCTTCACGAGGTGTCCCGGTGGGGCAAGGTCCCTGGTCGTCTGCCACACAGTTTATTAGCCTGGCAAATGTCTATTTATAAAGTGCGCCAGATCTTTGGTGCAAAACAGCAAAAGGCTGCCTCACCTCTTCTTTAAAGCTTGGCTCTTGGAATTATAAGCAGACCTCCATTACCTCCTCCACGAGTTGGGGTGTTGGGGAACACTCACTCCAAAATATAGGAAGGAGCAAGATTATTTAAGGCTTTAAATAGCATTAATAGTGTTTCAAAGTCAATGACACAAGCGACCAATGTAAACACACTAAAACCGGTGAGATGTGGTCAGATTTTCTTTTATACCAGCATCAAACTTCGCTTTAGTACTTTCAATGCCTTTTTGTTTAATCGTTTAATTTTTAATGTGCCTTCCTTCCGTTTGGCACAGCACAGTTGTCTTTTTATGATCTGTCCTTTTTGGATTTGGCTAAGTATCTGGTTTGTCTACTTTTGGATTACAGACTTGTCGAAGCAAACTCGGATAATTTACTGACGTGTCTGCATTTTGTTTTGCTCTGATATGCAGTACTGCGGCGCCCGCTGAGCTGCTGTTTACAGAAAGTCATGTTGTACAGAAACCCGACTTCTGCTTTTCTGAGTGCGTAAAGTGGTGGCTACAGTGGCACAAGCCTCAGACTCCTCATTTGCCTGAGTGCTCTTTTCTCGATTACTTTTAAGAACAGTAAGTGGGCTACTCTCTGCCATGTCGCCGGAAAACAATGTATATATTGTGGAAATTATTGTTTTTAAAATCACAAAAAATGCTGGATGTGTTGATTTGTGTGAAGTTGTGATACAGATGACAGCAGTAATGTCTGCACACAAGCAGCACTTACTCACTTTGCTTCTAACATCAGCTTTTCTAGGCAGCTTGCTACGGCTATCAGCTGCTGTGCACTATGATAAAATATTAGAGATATTTAAACAACTGTTTTTCGCAGCATGCAGCATGTTGTGCTTATCAACCCGAGGGTATTTCAGCACGGCAAGGCACCATAAAGCCTCTGTGAGAATGTGTCTCCATGCTGCATGTGTGTCGGCTGGCACGATTTCAGGTCTGGCTGGCTTTCAGATTTGGCCCTACTCTTCATGCTCAGTCAGGTTGGCCTTGAGTATTTCATTCTGCATACAGCAGTCCAAACAGCTGAGCCCAGGTAGTTCTGGGTATGTTCAAAGAGTCCAAACCTTTGTGGACAAGAACGGTTCTCTAAACTTCTTCTGTTAGCAGATATCACTGTGAATAGAGATACAGTTATTGTAATCTGTCAAGGCATGGGATCCAAAAGGAAGATTTTGCTATAAACCCCCAAATCTGACAACACTGGGAAGTAGAAACATAATATTATGTTTGCTTTGTTTTTGTAACTGTGAGATATTAATATATATAGTATATATAAAATCATTTTACATTGAACCGCAGTGGTCTAGGTCATAAAAATGTCACTTTTCCTTACTGAATGCTAAATACACAAAGCGAATGTTGATCTGTGGCAGAAGCTAATCAGTTCTAATGGCTTTGTGAATATCCGACTCACAACAGGAGGAAAACAAAAGCTTGGCATGATGTGCTATGACGTTAACTTCTGATGTTCAGATGGAAGAAAGTGCATTTGGTATTTCGTGTAACTAGATGGGAATTGTTTGATTTGCTTTCATCTTGTTATATCAGGAAAATAAAGTATATGTATGAGATAGAGGAAGTGTAATGTCTAACATAATTAGTGATCATGAACAAACATTATTTGACATGTTTGTGAATTAAAAAGCCCCTGAATTTACAAATTCACATGAAATTAAAAAACACAGAAATAAAACTGGACACTGATTTACTGTATGTCCAGGTTTATAAAGTAACAAATGAAATGCTCCTTCTCCCCCTTCAAGCGGCTGCCCACCGTGCAGGGTTTGTGCACGTCAGTGCCAGGTGGCCATTCCACGTGTGCTCCCACTGCTGTCTCGTGTCTCTGCACTCCTTCCAGGTGACGTCATCAAGTGTCGCTTTGTTAGAATTGGTTGCTATGATGCCACACGTGATTAGGGACATGCCCCCTGTGTGTGTAGCAACAGGTGTGTTCGTGCACCATTAAAAGGGTATCAGAAAAAAAAGAAGCTCAAGGACTGGGAACTTGGAGAAAAGCAACAAAACCTGGCAACCAAAGCTCAATTGTCAATAACAGAAATAAGAATGGTTAATTTTATTGACTACCAGAAATCATGTTTATATTTGGAAATGTCTACAAGGAAGAGTGCGCCACCATCTTAAATAGCTCTGGTTGCCATGTGGTACCAACAAGAAAGAGCTGTCATCAGCAAACAGTACCAAATGGCGGTGCCCATGAGAAAACAAAGTGACACAATAAACAAAAAATAAGAATTAAAAAATAAATGAATCAAACAGAAAAATTAAAGAAATACAAAAAAAAAACTGCAGAATTAAATACTCCGCAAATAGAAACTCCAGTAAATCATAAAAATGACAGTGTGATCATGTGATTATGACCTCCATCTTATTAATGGTTCAGTGATTGAAATTCATTTGGATAAAGAAATTGTTTTTTTCTAGAAAGAAAAAATAACTACTTTCTTTAAAAAGCTTTTTTAGCCTTTGTTTTGGATTTCCTATCTGCTTAGTGATTATGATTCTCAGTTTGTTCACCAATCATTTGTCATTTCACTTTTAGAATACTGCTGCTTTTGCTAAGTCTCTTTCAAATATAATCTCTAGCACTCACCATGTTATAAATAGTCCTATTCTGGTATAGAAAAAACTAAAAAGTCTCGACTCCAGCCCTGGACAGGACGCCAGTCCACTGCAAAGTACGTAGAGTTGCTCTCATCTGGACTGTTAGGAAATTTTAGTTATTTTAACATGTTGAGAGAAGTGGAGCCCAGCCTGAAAGCATTAGGTGCAAGGCAGGAACCAGCGGTGGACAGATCACTAAAGCTTCATGGGCACACTACAGTACACATACACATAGGGAACTGCCGAAGAACCCAACATGCACCTCTACTGGAATCTAGAATAATCCATGTGGTAACAAGGGCAAAATCCACACATTGATATTTTGGGATGTGTGGTGCAGTGGTTAAGGCTTTGGACTTGAAACCCTGAGGTTGTGGGTTCAAGTCCTCATTCTCACACTGTGTGACCCTGAGCAAGTCACTTGACCTTCCTGTGCTGCTCCAATTGGAAAACCAAAAAGAAATGTAACCAATTATATCATAAATGTTGTAAGTTTGTGGTGGGCTGGAGCCCTGCCTTGCACCCTATGTTGGCTGGGATTGGCTCCAGCAGACCTCCGTGACCCTGTAGTTGGGATATAGCTGGTTGGATGATGGATGGATGTTGTAGGTTACCTTGGATAAAGCTGTCAACCAAATAAAGTGAATATACTATTTGGGCTGGGAAGAAAAGTCCAATTCTTGTAGCTTTGAGTCAGTCAGTGGGTCTAACCAAACCAGCACTGTGCTACATCCATAGAAACACACCACTTCAAAGTTAATATCTACCACCTTTACTCTCCTTCCCTACTTGTTTTGAAGTGTTAAACTACCAAGGTTGAGTCCACGTACAGAACCTGCTGCATCCAATTTTAGGGTTTGTGGTACTGGGGTTGATGAAGCATCAAGCAATAAAGAAGCCAACCCTTAATGGAGCGCCATGTTTCCAAACATAGTGCCATCCCCTCTATCTATCATGTTTTTCAAAGCTTCTCTACCTATGACATGATTTGGCCGAATGCCACCTCCTTTCTCTTGCCTGCTTTTCATGCTCAAAGCAATCCTTTTCTGTCAGCCATTTTTCTGTTATTCTAATCACATCCAAACATCCCATAACTCCACGTCATTGTTCTTCATATTTCTGGCATTTATATTTTGATTTTAATGGAGCTTATCAAGGTGCTCCTTGGATTGATTGCTGTGTTTCACCCATATGCTTTTCTAACACTAAATCATATTTCTTCTTCTTCTTTTGGCTTCTTCTGTTAGGGGTCGCCACAGTGGATCATCCTCTTCCTTATCTTTCTGTCCTCTGCCTCTTGTTCTGTCATACCCATCACCTGCATGTCCTCTCTCACCCCATCCATAAACCTTCTCTTAGGTCTTCCTCTTTTCCTCTTCCCTGGCAGCTCTATCCTTAACATCCTTCTCCTAATATACTCATCATCTCTCCTCTGCACATGTCCAAGCCAACGCAATCTCGCCTTTCTGACTTTGTCTCCCTACCGTCCAACATGAGCGGACTCTCTAATTTCTAATCTTATCCAATCTCGTCACGCCCAGTGCAAATCAGCATCTTTAATTCTGACACCTCCAGCTCTGTCTCCTGCTTTCTGGTCAGTGCCACCGTCTCCAACCCATATAACATAGCTGGTCTAATTCTAATTATTTACCGTAATCTTCGTCCTTTAACGACAAACAGACAACTGCATCAGCTGACTCTCCTGCTGTTTTCTGACTCACCTTCTGTTCAAGTGAAGCTCCTAAAGGGGCCCCCAAAAACTCAAAGTATACACTCCAGCCACTCACTATTTTAACAGTCTACTATCATCTGCTTTACATACTGCACAAGTGGTAATTTAGAGAAATTCCCCCCCACCCCACCCTACCCTACCCTAGGGAAGCTCAACAGCTCATTAAGTCTTCAAATTTCCTGCACAGACCATCCCACCTGCACTCTCTTCTATGTTGTTTGTACGAGTGTGCATGAGAAAGCAGAAGCTTATGAGCTCTGTTCAGCAGCCCGTTTGCTGAGTCGTGATGTACTGCACAAGAGAAATGCATGAACACACAAGTTCAAACAGTACAGTGAGAGACGAGCTACTCAGCTGTCCTTGAGCTGTCAGAAGGAGATGAGTCAACTGGAGCAGATAGATATAAATCTGGCCAGCGTGGCATGACCTGTGGGGCTGGAAATCAGCACTTCCTTGAAAGCACTTCAGTGACATGTCTCCATTGGCCTGAGTCCATGCCCAGTGGCAAACCTTGGGAAGAATCTTGGCTCGGTGGCAGATGGTCTTGACTCTGACCTTACATGAGTGTTTTGTTTCAGAGCAGCACTGAGATGGTGGTTCAAGCACAAAGAAACTAACAGCCTTTTTAAGGCGTACTTATCATCAACTTTGTCAACAGTGCTCCCTTCAATTCTTGCCTGCTCCATGGTCATTACAATACATTTTGGGATGTCAATTAGCCTTTGCTGGGACTGGGGTGGTAAAGTAGATGAGGATGAGAGCAGCCAAAAAGAAAAAAAGAAAAAAATAGTTCAGGCAGCCTGAAGAACCTCAAGCTGCAAGTTTGCATTTTTAATTACAGGCAGAGGGACAGCGAACACTGGTGACTCTGGCCAACCCAAAATATCTCCAGGCCAAGATTGGGAGCTTAATATAGAGGTACAAACCACAGTGCTGCTGCTGCTCTGTCCGGTGCTCTTGTGAGCTCCTTACATTTCCCTTCTCAGATATTTGGTCAGCCTAATGACCTTTTTTGAGAGAAACAGGAAGTCATGTCAGGCATGTGCCTTTTAATAAGTAAAACCATGGGAACATGTGGGAGCACTCTTTGTCATTCCTGGGTGTGCTTGAGCTTGCATGCACCCATCAGGTTTACGAGTGAAGTCACATTAAACAATTCTGCATTTTCCTAGTGTTTGCCCAGTCCCAAAACTTGTCCAGATATTTTTGAAATGTGTTTCATTCCTCCTCTGTGTCTGCCATTACTCCAGTTTTTATATCATCTTCGAATTTCACAAGTTTACTACCTACACCGGAGTCTTTGAAGCAGACGCAGCCTTAGGGGTGTGCAGGCCCAAGGGCTGACCAACCCCACGCAGGGCCAGTTACATTAAATGCTGTTACCAGTATGTGTGGACTGTATGAACTTGTGGGTGAATTTAATAAACATAATGTTAACATACAGCAGATTTTCTCATTACAGTATTCAGCTAAATGTTTGCAAGATAACTCATGGACTTTATCAAAATATAACGATATAATCTACTAAAAAAGTGCAATTCATAATTCATGACAATACCACAACAGTGTGAAATGCGATGAGGTGTCATGCCGAAATTAGCAGGGCCTCTTCTAGAAAAGTACCCAAATTGCATGTATACTCTGAGTCTTGATATGCAATAAAGGTTCCTCTTAGAAACATCTCAAATATATATATACTGGAGAATAAAACTTGACAAATCCACTTGAACGGGACATGCGGACCTCAAAGGCAGGGTCCCCTTAGATGCGGGGCCTGGGGTGGTCGCCCCACTTGCCACACTTGCCACACCCAAACGCCGCTCTTGCTTTGAAGACAGCAAATGTCAACCTTTGAAAATTTAGTGGAAGTAAGTTTCAATTTATATTGTGTTGTGTGAGTCCCTGTCTTGCACCCCAAAAACACGAGGCTGAGTCTCAGTACTTTAGCAAAACCACCTTTATTCAGCTTGAAACAGGGACAGCGCGGTTATTTATTGTAGCGGGATCTACCGCTCTCCTATACACAGACACAGCAAACAGGCAGGGTCCTGGCCAGGTGAGTGGCCAAGTAATACTGTTGTCACACACGTGCGAGTTGGAGGCAGTCAAAGAGCCTAAAGGTGAGTGAAATCTCACAAGACAAGGGTTTATCACGTGGTACTTACCTGAATCTCTTTCTACCTACAGAAAACTGGAAGAAAAATAAATTCATCCATTTTCAGTTCCAAAATGGCCACGATGACGTCACTTCCGGTTCCACTCCGATGACGTCACTTCTGGTTCCACACTCAACTACTTCAGTCTACTCACGATGACGTTGGTTCCGTGGTCCCGCCTCCAATCGTCACTTCCTGCCAACCATTTCCTCTCCCATCATACAATCTGTTATTTAAAACGCCATTTTGTTGCAGTAAATCATTCATTCTGTACTGGAAAGTCACTTTGAATCAATCTTTACTTCATTTTGTCTGGACGACAATATATGGGGACGATCCCCAAATCTTTTTCTATTTTGAAAGACTCTTTATTTATTACACTGTGCTCCCTGCATTTATAATGTTCCTTCCATCAGCGACAGGAGCTCATAGCACAATCTCAGTCGGCTCGTAGTTGTTTCCGTGGTGCTATGCTGTGGTGCTGCAAACCTGCAGTTGCCTCGGTGACAGACAAGTAGCTCTCCACAAATGTGGCAGTTGTGCTTCGGCATGTCGTCCCATTTGGGGGGTTGGGGTTCCCCAGGGGGGGTTCCCCAGGGAGGGTTCCCCAAAAGACTTCAGAAACCTCACAATATAACATAAATTTAAAAACCACATTCATCCATCCATTTCTAAATTCACTTGTGCATTGAGAGTTTATCCTGGCAGCACTGGGCACAGAGCAGGGATCAGGCCGACAAGACCCCAGTGTGCTGCAGAGCATATTCATACTCACCCTCAATGAAAATATAATAAGAATGATTTCTGCTTGGTTGGTAAACTGAGTTGAGAAATGCATGGAAGGAGAGCGTCCTGTACATTGAGCACATTTGCCTGGCATCGGCTTCAGTAACAGGCAGTGTTAGACATAGCCATGAATGTTCTGGGGGCACCATTATGATGCAGTGTGGCTAGCTCAGCTGCTTCAGAGCTTTACTGTCCTGGGTTCAAATCCTGGCCTGGTCACCTTATTGTGTAGAGTTTCTTTATTTTCCCCTGCATCTCAACAACTTTCCTAGGGTAGTGGAGATTCTAAACAGGCCTGTTAATGCCAATAATGCCCATCATGGCCTGGTGTCCCATCCAGGACTGAATCATGCCTTTGAGCTTAAAGCTGCCCTTATTATTATTTGAAGTTCTTCTGTTCCCTTCATCTTCACAGCAGATGAAGTGAAATCAATGGGTGGATGCATAAGCCTAATGTTCACATTTAAAAGAAGATATGGTGACTTAAAAAAAAAGATTATAAATAGGGAACAACAAAAAAAAGAAGATTATTGTCATTGTCTTAACTCCTGTCGATCATGCTGATCTTTGAGGGGTATTTTCAAAAATACTTAAATGAAAAACACTTTTGTCACCAGTAATCTCTTATAGATATTTCTCTTCTGGTTCGTCCTGCTTCCTCATCAAACCCGGCCCCCCTCTCATGACCTCATTGGTTTCACATCACCGCCCTATATCTAGCCTGACCGTGTGACCTTTCACTTCGGCGGTGACATGACACCAATGGGGTCATGAGAGAGGAGCAGGGAACGCGGTAGTCCGAAGCAGGAATAGGAATCAAGAAAAGTGGCACAGGGGTGTATGGGAGGCCGCAGGCAGCGCGGGGAAGGGTTTGGAAGAGGAGGAATAGGAATCGAGAAATGCCATGTGGGCTGCATGTGGTGGAGGCCGGGTTTGAAAAGGAAGCAGGATGAACCAGAAGAGAAATATATATAAGAGATTATTGAGTGCAAACTGATCGCTATCCAAAAATTCTGAAACAATTAATTCCCAGAATCTCTCTCCTTCCTTCTGATACCAATCTCCCTTTTAAATTTAAACGCACACAATTCCCACTCAGACTCGCCTTCTCCATGACTATCAACAAGTCTCAAGGACAAACGTTTGCAAAGATTTGTGTTAATCTACAACAACCAGTCTTTAGCCACGGTCAATGTCAATGTCAACTTATTTATATAGCACATTTAAAACAACATAGTCATGCTGCAGCCAAAGTGCTTTACAATAATAGAATAAAAGAAAAAGCAAAAACAATAAACAATAAAACATAAATAGTAATAAAATATATGAACATAAAATAAGATAATAAATAGAAATAATGTTATATGATCACAAAAAGGAAACCATCAGTATTACTGAAGGTCACTGAAAGCAAGTGAATAGAAGTGAGTTTTTAATCTTGTTTTGACCTGTTCAATTGTAGACGACTCCTTTATATGATGAGGTAAAGAGTTCCACAGATGAGGAGCAGCAGCTGCAAAGGCCCTGTCCCCCTTAGTTTTACATTTGGTATGAGGGACAACAAGAGACAACTGACCAGAAGATCTAAGCACTATGGATGGCTGGTGTAAAACACACAATTTGGATAAATAGGCAGGAGCAAGCCTATGTAAAGATTTAAAAACTAGCAACAAGATTTTCAAATCAATTCGAAAACTAACAGGCAGCCAGTGTAAAGAAGCTAAAATAGGAGAAACAGAGTCATGCTTTCTTGCCCCAACCAGAAAGCGAGCAGCAGCATTTTGGACCAGCTGTAACCTATGTATCAGAGATTTGTTAATCCCAGAATACAGCGAGTTGCAATAATCGAGGCAAGAAAAAATAAAAGCATGAGTAGCTTTCTCAAGATCTTTAAAAAATAAAAAAGACTTGATCTTACCTAATAGACAAAGCTGGAAAAAGCAACTCTTAACTACAGAATTAACTTGTTTCTCAAAAGAGAGGTTGCTATCAAAGGTAACACCAAGATTGCGGACTTGAGGTTTGCAAAAGACAGAGAAAGAGCCGAGAAGTCCAAGACCAATTTGGGCTTTAGCTGATGGACCCACTATAAGCACTTCTGTTTTATTTTGATTCAGATCAAGAAAATTATTAGCCATCCAGGATCTTAGTTCAGACAGACAGTTGTGCAGTTGATTTATTGCAGAGTTGCAGATGGGAATATAAACCTGAGTATCATCAGCATAGCAGTGAAAAGAAATATTTAATTTCCTAAAAATCGCTCCAATAGGGTGAAGGTATATAGAGAATACGATAGGACCCAAAATGGATCCCTGAGGAACACCACATTTCAGAGGAGCAGTAGGTGAAAAAGAGGAATTTAAAGTCACTGAAAAGTGTCTACCAGTTAAATATGACCTGAACCAGTTAAGAGCAGCCCCTTTAAGCCCAACAAGATGTTCGAGCCGCGTCAGCAATATTTCATGGTCAATAGTGTCAAAGGCAGCGGACAGGTCAAGGAGGACAAGGACTGCCGCATCATCTGAGTCAGTAATAAGAAAGAGTCGTTGAACACTTTCAGGAGTGCCGTTTCAACACCATGATAACGCCTAAAACCAGATTTGTAGATCTCAAATAAATTATTGGAGTTAAGGTGATTGACCAATTGATTATAAATAAGTTTTTCTAGAATTTTAGCCAGAAATGGCAGCTAGGAAATTGGATGAAAGTTGGTTAAAACTCCAGGATCTAATCCTGCCTTTTTTAGATGGGGACGGACTGCAGCATGTTTAAAAAATGAGGGCACAACCCCCGAACTAATAGAATCATTTATAAGGGCTAGTAAAGATGGGCCCAACACATCAAAGCCTTCCACTAAGAGACGTGGTGGTACAATATCAAGGGGGCTGGAAGCTGGTTTAAGGGTGTCAACGGTTCTTTTTAGCATTGAAAGTGAGACTTGATCAAAGGAATCTAGAACAATGTCATGATTAACAGTAGGGAGTTCATAGCCAGTTTGAACAATGCCATGGCAGATAGTATCAATTTTGCTGACAAAGAATGATAGAAACTGTTCAGTTGTATGTGGCTTTTTCTAGGGTTAGATCTTTCGACTCATTATCTGTCATCTCCAGCAAAACACCTATTCACAACTGCGTCTTTCAAGAAGTATTTCTTTCTTCCTGATTTCTGAATTCCTTTCTCACCGTTTTCCATTCCTATTCTTACACCGCCGTATGCTACGGCGGGCGTCAGCTAATATAAAAGCATACAACATTGTTTAGTCACTGCAATTGTCCCCTGGCGGCTGTACTTTCAGTATGGAGTTTCCAACTTGTGTTTATGTGGTTTTTGGTCAGGTATTCCTACAATTCAAAGACCCCCTGAAAGGTAACACTAAACGTTCTTGTAAATGGGTAGGTGGGGTGTGAATGTGCCCTCTGCCTGACCGGCTGTCTATCTCAGGCTGGCTTCAGCTTTGCACTTATTCAGTCCTTTTACATGTGCTTTAATAACTTGGTTGTTCACTGAAACCTGGTTTATAAAATGCCCTGTAAACTCTTACTCCATTTACAGCAACAGGAATAGTTGGTCTCTGAGAAACCGAGTTAACAAAGATGGTTTCATAGATTTTTAGGTGAGTAACTTGATTATTTGTAAACCAAGCACAGCTAAGAATTTTGTAGCCTGTGCAAGTTTGTTGTACTCTGACAGGCTGCACGTGTGTGTGTTATCGTGGTATTTCCCTCTACTTACCCTTTACCTGTTTTCTTTAAGTGTAAGTGTACTCGTTAAGTTTGTTACCGGATTTGTCTACTGTTGCACTTAAAGATTAACACACCCATACATAGATATACACATACACACAGACCCAAGCCACAAAAGTATCGTATGAGTGACATATACACATGCACATTATTCCTTAGCGCTTTAACCCACACAAGTACCGTATGAATAACACATGCACTGTCTGCTTTCCATAGTACTCCCAAGAGACTTACTTATCATAGACTTGAACAACATGCAATGTCTTAGATATACTGTATCTCAGACCTAAATGTTACCTTTGGTCTCCAGGAATATATTCAAACATACAAAGGGTCAACATCCCTGGCTATAGGCGATTTATCAACCAGTGAATGTTTTACTTTAATGCACTGTTCATTACTGGACAGAGCTCTTCGTCTGCAGCTCGATAAACTGTGCAGCTTGGATCATATGGCACTTCCTCACTGCTCTTCCAGGTGCTCAGAGAAATTGACCTTATTACTGTAATCTCTCTAAATATGAAGACAAAGTATAGAAAGTTAAAAGCAGCATGGTATTTTTTACATGAATAATAATAATACCAAATAGAACAAAACATAATAGAAAATATGATTAGTAGTAAAGTCTGGATATATAGTCTTTAGAAAAAGCTTATGAAAAAGTGCTTGTGATCAGCACTTGTAGTTGTTCATTAGACGTTTTTCTGACAATCAGATGGAAACAGCCATACATTACCGATGCCCTCTTCTGGCGTTGCTCTGCTCTCTTCTGATGTTGCTCTTCAGTCAAGATTTATTATAAAATTCTACCGTGGGGTTTTGTAAGAAGTGATGGTTAGATATTCTGATTGGCTGGCTGTCAATATGATGAATGAATTCACTTGTCAGTTTTCCCAAACAATAAAACTTTTTGATGTTACTTAGTACCTACTAGCATGTCTTTCTTTCCCAGGTTGTAAACCCATTTAGCAACTTGTTGTCCCAGATGCTCATCCTTTCTCAGGTTATCAAGTAATTGATAGCCTGAGGCATTGCCATGTCTTCCTCTTTTTGTCTGAACAGCTGTTTTAAAAGTGAGGAACGATTTCAGAAAGAGGATATGCTTTGATGTGTCCTGTATTTAAGTTCATCTAGTGTTGTCTTGAGCAAAATATCGTGGAAATATAGACCAACATTTAAAGATTTTATATCCCACAACAGTGTGTTAGTTTCATATACACTTTAAGCTGCATGTAAAAGCATCCAGGAAGAAAATTTCCCGTAGCAAATGCTTGAAATAATCTGTCTCAGTATTTCAGAAATTGCTGATTTTATGTTGATGAGCTGAATGTTCAGTGCCTAACTCGGCAGCACAACTATTAAAAGTAAAAAGTCTCATGCATTAAGTAGTCCGATTACATTTTAACGTAACAAATACCCTAATGCAATACTTATTTTACTGAAGTAAAAAATACGTGCATCATGATTATCCCAGGAGTAATTGTTTTAAGGCAAGACGCACATGTACCGGTATGCCAGTCCTTTGCAGGGCTCAGTTGTACAGCCAAGCAGTAAAGAGTGTGCTGCATGCAATCCAGTAACAGAAACTTATTGTAGCCCAAGAGCGGATCTTTTGCTCTTTACCTGGTTCTTTCAGGTGGCTTGCTATCCTTAAAAAGCACTGCTTGTCGTTGCTGCACTAAACAGAATTCTGTTTTCAACTTTGTAGGCTTGCTGTTTTGCGGCTGGTGATGGAATGCCAGCTCATATTGTGTGTGAGTGTAGTGTCAGAGATTTTCAATTTTATATTTTACTAGGGGGCTTTGCCCCCCTGCTTGCTTCGCTTGCCAACCCCCATTTTTGTCTTTCCATATACACACTTTTAAGATTTTTCTTTGAATTGCTGCTATTTCATTAGTTTCACTTTTATTTCTGAACTTCTGTAAAAACAATATTTGGAATCTTTCGAGTCCCAATGTGCTGAATGTTTTTAATGAGGTCACTGAGACATGTGTTTAATGACTTTGTACCATAATTCAGGATAGGTTTCTGTGTTTGGAATTTCAGCACAGACAAAGCGATCTATATCATCAGCAGTTAATAATTTTTTTTGCAAAGTAACCTATAAATGCATGTGAGGTAAACTCCGTTTTTGAAATTCTCTTGACTTAAACTTCAAAGCCTTACAATATTTACATACTTCTGACATATCGCCTATGTCCATATATTCGATCTCTATTTGCTTTTTCGTTATTTCTCTGAGTAACAATTTCTCTTTTTTTCGCTAATGCGATGTTTACTTTCTTCTTTTGACACTGTCGTTTTTTTCTGCTTTCATATTCTCTATCTTGCTCTGCATGTGTTTCGCGCCTGCGTTTTTTTTTGAGTCTTTTGAATTCCAGTTTTCATTTTCTCTAACCTGCTCTGCATGTGTTTGGCCCCCTTGTTTTTTAAACTTTTTATAACGTTTTACTTTGTTTTCTACTCTGTCTTTTATTTCTGACCTCACTTTACCCTGCTTTTGTTTCAATGACACCTGGTCCATGGTGATTATTTTCCCTTTTCAAGTAATAATTTCTATTTGTTTGTGGTACTGCGATCTTTACTTTCTTTTTTTTATACTTTCTAATTTTCCTACTTTCATATTCTTTAACTTTCTTCACATGCGTATCACACCAACTTTTTTTTTTTGAGCCTTATGAATTCCACTGCTTTCATAATCTCTAACCTGCTCTGCATGTGTATAGCGCCAACGTCCAGATTGGACGTGCTTTTTTTTCAATTCCACTTGTTCCGGGCTGATAACTTTCCTTATTTTCTGAATTTGCACCTAGATTATTCTTTTTTTCTTTTTTTCTCTCTCCAACACTTTTGAGTCTCTTTTCTCCGCGCTGCTTTCTTCTTTGCTTAGTCGTCTACATTTCATTTATAACGTATTCTCCTTATATGCTTTATATGTGCTGAGAGCCCTGGATCTGTGTGTGCTCAAAGCCAAAACACGACTGAGTGTGTTGCTGCCCGTGCTCTTATTTGGTTGTAAGTAGGACGTGTCTTCAAGAATCTCATGTTCTACATCCCCGCAAGATGGTCCTGTGTCAATGTCTTGGCACAAAGTCTCATGTTTAAGGTCCCCACGAGACGCTCCATGGCCAATCTCTTTAGTCTTCTGGGTCTTTTAAGTGTCTTCCGTGATCTTCACATGAAGATCACATCTCATCGCCCTACTGTTTCTCTCCAGGATTTTTTTTTTATAATAGAGAGATTTTATTTTATGCCCACACAAACAAAGAGGAACTTAATTAAACAAGGACAATTTAACATCAAAGCATCTCCTCTTCCAAAACTATACCTCACTTTTAAAACATCTGTGCCAACAAAACAAGTAGAAAACCAGGATGATGCCTCAAGCTGTACTGATTACTTTAAACCTGCGAATAGATGGGCATCTGGGACTAAAAATTGCTAAATTGGTTTACAGCTTGGGAAATGAAGGGAAACAGATATACTTAAACCGATCAAAAAGTTTGAACAAGGGCATCCATCATATTGACAGCCAGCCAATCAAATGTGTGTAACATCACATGTTTCCATGTGGAATTAAAAAAAAATATATAGCTTGTCCAAGAGACAAAGAGGAGCGACATCAGGAGAGTGCGAGAGACGTACGACCATTTTATCTAATCGTCCACAAAAGCCTCTCATGAACAACATGGATCACTAAATCAAAAAGCAACCTGGGACATTCATTTTTGCCATTTTTAACTTACTATGAGCTTTATCTAAAGACTGTATGTATCCAGACATTACTATTGATCTTATTTTCTATTATTTTTTGTTCTATTTGGTATTATTTTTCATTTAATAAATACCATGTTGCTTTAAATTGAAATCGATTGATTGAAATAAATTGAAAATTAAGACACCTGTATGGGGGGCAGCCACATTACCTGCCCATAGGGCTTATCAAGGCTAAGAAGTTGCTCTTTGAAAGAAAAGACAACTGCGGTAAGCGCAGGGCATATTTTTGAGTGGTAAGTGGCATAAGCAAAAGAGTTGCACTTTTAATTGTGTTAAGATGACACCGATATGTTAGTCAGTGCTGGTGATAAGTAAGTTCTTAAGTATTGACTTTACAGAAAATTGTGAGACATGTGATGGCTCCAATGTCTTTTTAAGGATATTTATGTAAGTAAAAACTCCTACAGAATATTAAGAGACGTAATTCTCCATTGTCTATTTAAGAATATCAGTGTGTGAATGTGAGGGGGTTCTAAGGAGAATATTAAGGGGTGGCTAACAATTAGAGATAATTAGAGATCCTGTCTGCACAGGGCCGGATTAAGACCCTTAGATGCCCTAAGCACTAAGTAATTTTGGTGCCCCCTTACACTAGTAATTCAAAATATCAAAACAATAACAAACTAGAAAATAAAATTTTATTTTATTATCGAAAATTCGAAATTAAACAAAACAATTTGACATGAAAACCGTACATTTACCATTTTGATTATTTAATTTATTTATGGCTTTTGCGTCAATTTAGCAAATCTATTTACACATATTCTTAGTACAAGATTTGAAGAACATTTTGTGAAAATTTTGTTAATAAATCTTTATTAGTAAAAAAGTTAGAAACAATTTTATCTAATAGTAATCAGCTGTACGTTTTTTACTTTTACATAATGTAAATGAATTTAAAAATATCCAAGAATAGAATTAAATAGTGTGGAATATGGCCAGCCAGTCATCCCGGCCAATACCCCCAGGCCACCAGGTGGAGCCCTCCCTGCAACATGGAGGTGCCCCGAATGCCAGCAGGGAATTATGGGCATTGGAATTTTCATCCACAGACCTGCTGGATACCACAGGGGCCCCTAGAGGATGCTGCAGGGAGGTCCAAGGACCGTTATGTGCCCTATAACCCGGAAGTACGTCTTAGTCACAGCGACAGGGGAAATGACATACTTCCGGGATGAAGAAGAAGACTTTTGATCTGACCCAGAAGTGCTAGGATGTCACATGGACTGCGGGCTCAGTAGCACTTCTGGGTCACAAACTATAAAAGACTGTGGGAGATCCCAGACGGGGAGCTGAGCTGGGTGGCAGGGTGGCAACGCGTCTGGGAGTGGAAGATTTATTGAGAATTGTATTGTGGTTGATTTATATGAGTATTGTGGAGAGGAGGGTGCTTTGTGCACGTATTTGTTCAAATAAATTCATAATTTGGACTTTTATCTGGTGTCTGGCATCTAGTCTGAGGGTTCAAGGGGACGACAGTGCCCCCTATCTGTCCCAGTAGATTTTTTCCTCAAACTGGGATGATTTTTTGTTTTTGCTTAAAACAGAAAATAACGCTTTCTACGCACTAAAAATTTATTTTAAGTTAAATAACAGATAATTCACGAAACACAACAATTACGTGATAATTTTTAATCAACTATTAACTATTATTTAAAAATATAAAGACATGTTGTTTTGAATCAAATTATTTTCACAATATTTTGACATAACATGGCGTTTAAGGGCATCACCATGAAACGGGAGTTCCCCATTGTAGATGGCACCAGTATGCAGAACGCTCTGTGTAAGGCACCATCTACGAACAGTGACGGCATAGGGAGGTACAGGGAGGCATTATTCATTATTCATTAAATTTTGAAAATGGCTATAAATTTAATTAATTTAATAATTTATGTGATAAATTCGGCCATGAAACATTTTTGTGGTGCCCCCTTTACCCTTGATGCCCTAAGCATGTGCTTACTTTGCTTATATGGTTAATCCAGCACTGTGTCTGCAGGATATTCCTATGTGTGTGTCTATCTGTGTATGTGATAATCTTAACACCAACCTAGCAACGGACATGACAAGTCCTGTAAAACCCACCATAACACAGTGACTCACCTCTAGCTGATGCAGCTTCTCAGTACCATCACAATATTAATAAAGTGTCAGTTTAGTTTTAGTTCAACCGATTTGCTAGAGATATGTTAAAACGGTGTGCTCAGGGGATACAGAAGCCAGTATTTATACCGTGAATCAGCAGTGACTAGGGTTGAGGATGTAAAAAAGGGATGGATTTTATTTATTTCAGGGCACATGAAGGGCTAAATGTATTAATAAAACACAAGATTTTCAGATTCACAGCGGCTGATGATGACATTTCCGCATTTTTTTGCACAGTTTAATGACATGTAAGTGTACTTGCGCATGTAAACCTTGTAGGTTTCTGCCTTAACTGGGTTACTCACCTTATCCTGGTTTTGTGTGAGCATGTAAACATAATCTCTGTTTTCGGGGAGCCCCCTGTACTGGGAAAAAGGTGGTGTCAAAAATTCACAGTGACGATGTTTATCCATTGGCATGGATAGAACAAAAGCAAGAGCTCATTACCAAGGAAGAAGGGCGGCCAGCATTGGTAATAAGTGGGAGCACTTGCTGGATGCACAGGCAGGATCGATAAGCTGAGTACTGATCACGAGGACTCTGTGTTTAACCCCTCACTAGTAACTCAAAGTAAACTCTTCATTTTTTAAATATTTTTTTCCCATTTCATTTCACTTGTGCTTCCCTTCTGTTCCAGAATGGCGTTAGACCAAACCCCTTCACTTCGGAGGGCTGCTCCACCTGGATATCCTAAGTCCTCAGCTGTCACTGTCCTTCGGAGCACAAGCAGCAGGTGCACCAAGTCGGAAGTAATCTGCATTTGACAAGAGAGAGACCAGATTTACTAGCAAAGCAGTGGAGAAAAGGACAAGTATGCAGAGAAAAGAGAAAAAGAAAGGTGCTAGGAGAGAAGGACGGCAGAGAGGTTGCTAGTTATATAAAAAAGACTGAAAACCGGGTGTTTCTGCAAATTAAGTGCAAAGAAACACACTCGAGGCCTCATCTGAGCATTGACTCTGAGATGTTTGTCTCAGTGGCTCAGGAGGAGAAGGCCACTTGGACTCTGTCACTGATGGGTAAATGAGTGTGTTACACACAAACTCTCAGAAGGCAGTCTGAATGGTGTAGCAAGATAGGCCTGTAAACTCTTAAACAAAATATAAGCCTAAAGCACTCCAGAGTCACTAAGATGAGCCGGTGTGCCAGCGAAAGTAAAGCTGAGATCTTGGCCTTGGAGTGAATAACATACACATTGGTAATGATTTGCATGCAAAAATCTGCTTACACCTGAATGTCACTCTTGCATTAATATATATGGTGATTATTTTTTTCACTTCCTAATCCAAATATTTCTGTTAAGTATTCAGTGCTTACTTCCATCAAAACAGGGATAATATTCTAAAGTATCACAGTGCCAGGATACAGAGACCATCCATTCTTTGAACATAATTTTTCCATTATAGGGTTGCAGGGAACCAAACCTACATCAGCAGCCTTGGACAAAGGACAGAAGTGAACCCTCCACGAGGCGTCAGAAATTAAAATCACAAATCAATCTAATCTGCTACCTTTGAAATTTGGAAGAAAACTGGAGTCTGTAGAAAAAATAAACACAATCATAAGAAGACGACTTGACACTGAAAGTGATCGGAACTGAGGTCCCTGGAGCTGTGAGGCAGCAAACCTAACCATTGTGCCACCTAAACTTGAGCGTTTTTCTTTTTTTAATTATATTAAGTACAGTTATAAGCATAGCTATAATACCCATAACCCCATAGGTTCAGAAAAGTAATCAATAATACAGTATAAAGTGACACGGTGGTGCAGTGGTGTAGCACTGCTGCTTCACAGTAAGGAGACCAGGGTTTGTGTTCTGGGCTCTCACAGTATGGAGGTTGCATGTTTGCCCCGTGTCTGTATGGGTTTCTTCCTCCTATCCAAAGACATGCAGATTAGGTGAACTTATAGAGCTAAATTACCCCTAATGTGTGTTTGGTGTGTGTGGGGTGTGTGTGTGTGTATGCATTATGCTAGCCTGGGGTAGGCTGCTGCCCTCATTCCTGTGACCCTTGTCTGGATTAAGTGGGTTAGGAAATGAAATGTAGGAGTAAATGAGGAAGTGCATTATTTTGGGAATGTTCTGAATAAATGATGACTTCCGGAAAAATGTGACATTTGAATACACTATAGCTATTAAAAATGTTAATGGAAAACTACCAGTGGTTCTCAAATTTTTTTGATGACTGTGCTCTCACTGGTCTCAGGGATGTGCTCCTTCAGATTGTCCACATTCTGGATCTTCTTTGCATGCTCTTTAAATGGGGGAATTCAATCAGAGTACCTAGTCAGCAATTCAATTTGTCCTCACCAACCAATGGCAATTGCATACTGAGGAAGCAATGGCCCACTACACCTTAGTGAGGTGATGTCCCATCTTCTGCGGTGAATTCTGGAAGCTCTCCTTTCTAATTTAATAAGGAATAAAAATAAGGAAAGGCACACAGAATTAAAATTTGGATCATTTGAAGGCCTGATACAACCCCACTAAAAATGTCTTATGCAAGTTCTCCGTTAATATAGTTGCGACCCTGGGGTGCAAACATCCAGCCAGACAAACGAAGTTTGTTGTCTGTCTTTATTAACACAAAAACAAGAAGAAAGGAGCAAATGGGCTACAGTAGGTACAGCACCCCCCACTGTTATGGTCTTGAGGGACCTTGTCTTCACTACCCTGGTGTTTTGGCCCCAGGACACTCCTGCCATCCTGCCTGCACTTGCTGCCAGCCTCTCCTGGCTTTCTTGATATTCAGCTTCTTCTCGGTCTCTCCAGACACAATGGTCCACCGACTTGCACGAGTTCAAAAGAAAAGCAACCTCCCTCCCCTGCCCACCTGGAAATCGTCTGATTTGACTGCCCACTTCTTCATAGCCCCTCTCTCTGCCCAGCCTCAAATGGACCGAGTTGCATGGGATGTCAGTCACAGTGCCCTTTATTTATTTATTATTATCATTATTAATTATTCCACATGACATTACCATATTTTTTAAGTGCTTGAACTTCATGCATTATTTTTGCAACTTTATTTTTTTTTGCAATTTTTTTGCTAACATCTTGCATCACCCCAGTCCCAAAGGTATCATGTCCTGGTGAGCTGAATGACTTCCGGCCTGTCGCTCTGACGTCACATGTGATGAAGACCATGGAGTGGCTGCTGCTTCACCACCTGAGGCCACAGGTCAGCCACGCCCTCGACCCTCTGCAGTTCGCATACCAGGAGAATCCCGATCCCTCGGCCACTTGGACAGAGGCAGTGGTGCTGTAAGAATTATGTTTCTGGACTTCTCTAGCGCCTTCAACACCATCCAACCTCTGCTCCTTAGGGACAAGCTGACAGAGATGGGAGTAGATTGATACCTGGTGGCATGGATCATGGACTATCTTACAGACAGACCTCAGTATGTGCGTCTTGGGAACTGCAGGTCTGACATTGTGGTCAGCAACACAGGAGCGCCGCAGGGGACTGTACTTTCTCTGGTCCTCCTCAGCCTATATACATCGGACTTCCAATACAACTCGGAGTCCTCCCAAAGTTTGCTGATGACACTGCTATCGTGGGCTGCATCAGGAGTGGGCAGGAGGAGGAGTAAAGGAAGCTAATCAAGGACTTTTTTAAATGGTGCGACTCAAACCACTTACACCTGAACATCAGCAAAACAAGGAGTTGGTGGTGGATTTTAGGAGGCCCAGGCCCCTCATGGACCCCGTGATCATTGGAGGTGACTGAGTGCAGAGGGTGCAGACCTATAAATACCTGGGAGTGCAGCTGGATGACAAATTGGACTGGACTGCCACTGTGCAAGAGAGGACAGAGCCGACTATACTTTCTTAGAAGGCTGGCGTCCTTCAACATCTGCAATAAGATGCTGCAGATGTTCTACCAGACGGT
The DNA here is from genome assembly GCA_026402145.1 of Polypterus bichir lapradei. Classification (NCBI taxonomy): domain Eukaryota; kingdom Metazoa; phylum Chordata; class Cladistia; order Polypteriformes; family Polypteridae; genus Polypterus; species Polypterus bichir. The sequence continues at coordinate 12,708,840 of JANRMT010062834.1, forward strand.
TGTGGCGAGTGCCCTTTTCTACGCGGTGGTGTGCTGGGGAGGCAGCATAAAGAAGAAGGACATCTCACGCCTGGACAAACTGGTGAGGAAGGCAGGCTCTATTGTAGGCATGGAGCTGGACAATTTGACATCCGTGGCAGAGCGACGGGCACTGAGCAGGCTCCTGTCAATCATGAACAATCCACTGCATCCACTGAACAGGATCATCTCCAGACAGAGGAGCAGCTTCAGCAACAGACTGCTGTCACTGTCCTGCTCCACTGACAGACTGAGGAGATCGTTCCTCTCCCACACTATGCGACTCTTCAGTTCCACCCGGGGGGCTCAACGTTAACATTATACAAAGTTATTGTCTGTTATACCTGCATTTATATCACTCTTCAATTTAATATTGTTTTTTATCAGAATGCTGCTGCTGGAGTATGTGAATTTCCCCTTGGGATTAATAAAGTATCTATCTATCTAATTTATGCCTATAAATTTATTTATTTTTCTTAGTGCTGTTTATTGTCAAGCCATTTTGTTTTGTTCATTCCCTGACTTTTGTATGTCTTCCTTTTCATTGTTGTTTTTTGAATCAATATTTTTCTTTTGGTTATGTTTTTCTTGTTAATATTATTGTATTTAAGTATTATTTAGTAATCTTCTATTGAATAATTTGATTGTATAATCATCACCTGGCTGTATTCCTTGTATCCTACAGAAACAACCAAAAGTGGAGCCGCCATGATGTTACTTCTGAGGGACTGCCCTCCACCTTTATATTCTGGTAGAAGAAATGAATCCACTCGGGGTGTCATTGAGTGTTGACAAGTGCAGATTTCTATTGTAAGTTGTGAAAGAAACAGCTGGACAAACAACAGGAGTTTGGGGCAGCCACCCATATAGTTTCCCTGACTGCAAAAGGCTTTAAAGTTGAGTACAATGTGTATAGGTAAGAGTCCAAAACAGAACTGCCTAAGTATGGAGGATGACAGGTTTTTATAGGTGCTTCACAGGAAGTGACATCCCCTGGGCCGGGACAGGAAGGATTTCTTGTGTTTGGTCTACGGAGAGAAAAGAGAGAGGTTTAGTGCACCCCACTGCCCCCGGGCCTGGCTTGGAATTGGTGTTTCCTGGTCCCTTTGGTTGACTCCCAAGTGCACGTGTGTGACAAAGTATATTTGGCTTCTTATAGTTTATTGGGTTTTTAAATGTTTTCTTGGATTCTGATTTTTGGATTATGGACTATACCAATTGACTTTGGTTGCATTTTCAGGTATAACCTTTTTGCAATTATTTTATATTTTTTTCCCTGCTTGATCTTTTTGTGTTTTTCTGTTTTTTTTTTTACAAATAAATTCCTTCATTTATAAAGATTATTCCTCGGCCTTGTCTCTCAAACCAAATGTTTGACAGTTTCCTTTCTCTTGAAGTCCATTTTTGAACATTTGAAACATATTTTGAACTTGAAAAGCCAGTTCTCCATTTTGGGCCTGTGCAGGCTGAAGCGCACCTATAGAGTTTAGGGATCAGGCTGCATGGGGTGAGGTTTACTGTACCTCCATGCAGGCCAGTGAAGGTCCTGGGCTTCTGTCGCTGTACTCTGACACTGAGAAATGAAATAGATAGATAGACTGAAGAAGGATACATTTTAAAAAATGGATGGTTAGCTATTGGTTGTACAATTTCCCATTTTGGAAAGGCTCAAGTTCTCCGTGATTCTAAATTTTAAAACAAGGCAATTTCTTAAATGGATGCATGGATTGTTCCCTGAAAGAAAAAGTGCAAAGAAGAATTCCAATGTGCTGTTTGCATGTGACAAATAAAACTTGAACTGATGTTGTTGTGCCTATTTTTGTTTTTAATGTGGTTTTCCTTTTCCTGCTTTAGGTCCTAAGCATATGTTTCATTCAGATTGCCAACTTTGCAATCAGACATTTTCAATGTTTGCTGATGACTTTATTTAGCCCTTTTTTAATAAACATGCAGACATGTTCACTTCCTGGTTTCAAAGTCCTTGGTTTGTCCAGGCACCGTATGATTGCTCTTTTGTGTTATTATGGTTTTCTAAACTGGTAAATGGTTTGCAAATGGCTTCCCCATTGGTTTGTGCCACATATATATATATGAAGAGCTCCGGAGAAAAACATAAATTGCTTTTGCCGATAATTGACTGTGAAATCTGGCCACCATTGTCCAATGATAAGAGAAACCTAAAGTTAGGGAACAATGTTTTAATAAAATGCAGTAAATCTTTTGCTCTTGGTTAAAACAGCATGCAACCTACTTTCACATTTCACACAACCCCTAAATGTCGATTATGGTGAATTCACGCGCACTCAAAAGCAGAGAAAAATAACTGATGCTTTGCTTGCTGCTGACACCAGAAACTGAATCTGCATTTTTTTTTTTTTGCTTGTGGTGGAGGCTCAGAGGGAAACCACACTCATTACCCTCTGCCAACTTTCAGCTCATTTCATCATCAAAGTAAATCAGAAACATTTGCAGGGGCTGCGTATAAAGTGTCTGCATTAGAACTGTGAGAAGAGCAAAAACAAATAAACTGGAACTAAACCCCTGATGTCTATTGACACAGTAATGCCTTTCAAAAGTGCTCATCCTCTTGACCAATTTTATTGAGTAACAAATTCTACATATTCTTTTTTCTCTTTTAAACACTGAAACTCCAAATTAAAAAAAAAAAAAAATATATATATATATATATATATGTGTGTGTGTGACATGTTTTATGTTAGAAAACAATTGTAAAAGCAGAAAAAATGAAATATGCTATTTGTATAAGTGTCAGCATTTGAAAGGGTGAGAATCCATGGCCTAACTCAAACAGAGTTGCCTTCCAATTGGCCCCCATCATTATATTAACCACCATATTTTCAGGACAAAACCCTTAAAGTTGTGGGAAAGAGAAGACTAAAGAGTATTCCAAAAAAGTCTGAGATAAAATAATCCAAATACATAAATTAGGAAAAGAGTACAAAACAATCTCCAACTGTTGGAATGTCCTGCTGGTTTAATTATCGGAATTGGAAGCTACAGTATGTCAGACCACCCAGACACAGTCCCTGAAAGCACAAATAAGATGGAAACTTGTGAGAGAAGCCACAGCAACTCTGGCAACCAGGAGTTCAGCAGCTCAGACTGGCGTAAAGATGCACCAGTCAACCATATCAAGAGCTCTGCATAACACTGGCTTGTAGGTGAGGGTGGTGGCGTGAAAGAAGCCATCACACAAGAAGATCCAAGAGTGACCTGGTTGTGATGTTGGAAAAGATTTTTATGATCAGATGAGACAAAAAATTGTGCTTTCCACCACATTTTCAAAGAGATGTGTGGCACAGACTTCTGACCACCACTCTAAAAACACCACTCCAACGGTGACGTTTAACGACAGTAGCATTATTCTGTGGTCCTGCTTTACATCAGTGCAACTTGGCTATCTGGTAAAAGCAGAAGTAAGAATGGAAAGTGAAAATAGAAGAAAATGCTGCAAGAGAATCTGGTCAGTCTGTTAAAATACTGAAGACTGAGATAAAGTTCATCTTTCAGCAGGGCAGTGACCACAAACACAATGTCCAAAATAGCCAAAGTGGTGAGAAGCCTTCCAAAGTAGCCAGGGAAGCAGGCTGGACTCCCACCAGCCAGCTCAGAGGTGCACTGAAAGGCAGCCTAGCTTCCACTTAAATGGCTAGCTTTGGCCTACACTAGGCTAAAACACAATTAACTTTCAAAGTTCAAAAATATACTCTGAAATGTCCCAAAATACATTCTAAATTCCCCACTAGGGAGGGGATCACCATCAACCCCTGGCTAGTACAGAGCAAGGCATCAAGAAGAATGTGTTAACAATAATTTGAAAACACAAAAAGGATTTTCTAATAAGGCAATCATAAGCAATCAAGTCCTAAAACGCTACCCAGAAATCAGAATCCACAAAACAGAAGCAAAACAGTCTAAATAACAGTAAATACAAGGAAGTAGCAGTAGAAAAAAAAGAAAAACTTACCAACCACCAAGCGCATATAATGTACCAGGTAATGACTGTGATTCCCATGAACCTTTATAGGACTGGTGATGATCCCTCAATGGAGATTGACAGGTGGCCATGACTCTTGGTGGACCACCCAAAAAATGCTTGGAACATAGGAGAACAACAGAAAATATATAATTAGACATATATAAATAAACAACAATAATAACAAAATAAACAATAGGCTCAAAAATTAATAAAAAACAAATTTAAACATAAGGCAAGGAGGAACCCAAGTGACAAGAAGGTGAATGTTCTTCAATGATTTAATCAAAGCTTTAGCCTCAACTGACTGAGAATATGTGGCAGTGTTTGAAAAAAATACAATAATTAAAAAATGGCCAGATTCAAAAATATGAAAGGCCAAAGATTATGTGCAGTCAGAATACAAGAATGCCAGAAACTGTAGCCAACCAAAATACAAAAGACCAAGAGTTACAAAAAACCAAAATAAACATCCAGAGATTACATAAAGAAACAATGACATAAAATCCAAAAAGATTAAAATATCACAGGGCCACACAATATTAAACAATGGCAACTAAAAGGCAAAACTTACCTTAGTGATCAATGAAAGTAGAAATGGAAGCCAAAGACAAGAAAAAAACAAAAAGGACACCCTAGCAGTCAGCCTGGGTTCGGACGACAGCCCCCTTAGCTGCACACTTGTGTAGTGGGAGGACCCACCCCTTTGGGCTCAAGGAAAAGATTAAAAGTGAGATAACATTAAATAATTACAAAACGGATGGATGGAAACTACAAAATGATTAACTGAAACAAAGGAATTCAACGACAAAACAAACAAGGAAATAATGTCATACAAACCACTTCATTAACAAATTAAGGAAAATTTACAGAAAAACAAAAAGAGAAATGGGCAAAAATAAAATTAAAGCCAGCAGATAGTATGGCAGCAAAAGCATGACACTTTAAAATAAAAATGAATGGTGGTGCAACTGTTAATTGTAGTTGGAGAACAGGCTGTTATGATTTTTGTTTTTTCTTTAAAATTTAATGTAATTATTTAGAGTTTATGTCTTGTTCTTTGTGTCTTTTTAGAGGTTTTAGAAAACAGAAAATTAATATTTAAAGTTTCTTTTGTGCTTACGGCAATCATTAAAACTGTTAAAAAATATTTAGTGTCTTGTTGCCGTACCAAGTGTTTCTCATGGGCACCGCCATTTTAGACTTAGCTTGTATACAGTTGCTATCCACATTGCTATGCAGCTGGAGGTCACAACCCATAAGAAATCTGTCTATGCTTTTTACTGCCTAAAACTTAACACTGGCAGGTTAAGTAAAAAAGACAGGCAGCTTTTATGTTATATAGCACCTTTCCATGTTTGTTTAAGTTGTGATGTCTGCCGAGTATGTTACCTTTAATTAATGAATATAATCTTTTGGTGCTCTGCAAAGACATTAGCACCATAACAACATCAGTTGCAAGGATTTTGATTTGGGGAAGATCATGCATGAGGAATGGAGAAGAACTGTACTGGTACCGATTTTTAAGAATAAGGGAGGTGTGCAGAACTGTAGTAACTACAGAGGGATGAAATTGATCATCCATAGCATGATGTTATGGAACATAGTAGAGGAAGCTAGGTTATGAAGGGATAGGTGATGATTGGTGAGCAGCACTATGATTTCATACCGGGGAAGAGCACAACAGATGTGATTTGTTTGATACTCTTGCTCTGAGCGTGTTGATATAGAAATATAGTGAAGGCCAAAAGTGCCTCGAGAGGAGTTGTGGTATTATATGAGGAAGTCGGGAGTGGCAGAAAAGTATGTAAGAGTGGTGCAGGATATATACAAGGGAAGTGTGAACGTGGTGAGGTCTGCGGTAGGAGTGATAGATGCATTTAAGGTGGAGGTGGGATTACATCAGGGATCGGCTCTGAGTCCTTTCTTATTTGCAATGGTGACAGACAGGTTGATAGACGAGATTAGACAGGAGTCCATGTGGACTATGATGTTTGTTGATGACATTGTGATTTGTAATGAAAGTAGGGAGCAAGTCGAGGAGTCCTTGGAGAGGTGGAGATATGCTCTAGAGAGAAGAGGAATGAAGGTCAGTAGGAACAAGACAGAATACATGTGTGTAAATGAGAGGGAGGGCAGTGGAATGGTGAGGATGCAAGGAGTAGAGTTGGTGAAGGTGGATGAGTTTAAATATTTGGGATCAACAGTACAGAGTAATGGGGATTGTGGAAGAGATGTGAAAAAGAGAGTGCAGGTAGGATGGAATGGGTGGAGAAGAGTGTCAGGAGTAATTTGTGACAGATGGTTATCAGCAAGAGTGAAAGGGAAGGTCTACAGGATGGTAGTGAGACCGGCTATGTTATATGGGTTGGAGACGGTGGCACTGACCAGAAAGCAGGAGACAGAGCTGGAGGTGGCAGAGTTAAAGATGCTAAGATTTGCATTGGGTGTGACGAGGATGGATAGGATTAGAAATGAGGACATTAGAGGGTCAGCTCAAGTTGGACGATTTGGAGACAAAGTCAGAGAGGTGAGATTGTGTTGGTTTGGACATGTGCAGAGGAGAGATGCTGAGTATATTGGGAGAAGGATGTTAAGGATTGAGCTGCCAGGCAAGAGGAAAAGAGGAAGGCCTAAGAGGAGCTTTATGGATGTGGTGAGAGAGGACATGCAGATGATGGATGTAACAGAACAAGATGCTGAGGACAGGAAGATATCCAAAAAGATGATCCACTGTGGTGAACCCTTTCAGGAGCAGCAGAAGATGATCATGCTAATTAAATATCAATACAAAGGTACCCAGGATGAAGGGCATAGAGAGGGGTGGTCTGTCAGCTTCAAATCCTTTTTTCAGAAAGAAAATCCCATAACAAAAAAACATGGATTAATTGATACCCATGTCTATCAGTTTGTCAGAATGCTTGCCAGTCCTTAGTCATGGTGCTCATGTTCTTATTGCCACAGAAGGTCACTGGAGCCTTAAGGGTGTGAATGAGAAGTCTACCTGCCCAATGGGGAGCAGCAGCAGCACAGGTTCCCCATATGGACTCTTCTGTATATTATGGGGAGCACACAGCCAGTGAAACAGCAGGGGATGAATTGTATATAGGATCTCAAGAGTGTTGGATACCTGGGGCCACCAGAAGCAGCTCCGAGAAAACAGGCCCAGCATTCAAAGCATGCAGATGACCACAGAAGTAATTCCAGAAATGGCCATGGAGGTAACATGTGGATGGGACTTTAAGGCCCTTTCTCTACACTGCTCTGCTGGGTCATTTTATTTAACCATTTGTGGGTTCTGCTGGGACTTTAGACAAACATAATTTGTGTGAATTAGGCTTTATTTAAACTGAATTCTATTCTAATTTTTTTTTCATTTAGTTACTTTTAAAGGTGTTAAAGATGTTATATTTCCATGAATTTCCCCAGTGTACAGTGGTTTCCGAGAAACATGTATTGAGTTTATAGATGTACTCACTAACCTGTTAAGCACTTGAGGATGAAGAAGAGCTTGCAGAGAGTTACTTCCTGGCTCTGCCTGTAAAGAGCTGCCTGCTGTCTACTATGATTTTAAGTTATTGAATGAAGTGACAGGTCCACTCTGTGTCACAACTCGACTGATGCGGGTGGCATTGTCTTCTTGGTGTTATCCTACTGGGAGCCACCATATTGGAAGGCAATCACATTCAATTTTCAGTGGCACCATAGGATGTGAATTTATTATTAGGATTTTTTGACTACAATGATTGTGCTTTTACTGTCTGTGTGGATGACAGGACCCGAGTTCAAGTCTTTGGTGTTCACTAAGAGTAATTTCTGAAATACAGGAAAACCCAATTAACTCACATAGAATATATGAAACAGAATTGTAGACTACATCATAGATATGTGACTAAATCGTGTGTTTTTGGTTTTACATTTTTTTATTAATACAGTTTCAGCAGAAGTTTCATAAGTTGTTATTTCAGAGATGGGCTGCCTTATTTGTGGACATGAAGTATTTGGCATCATTCACGCACTGAGAAGTAATGTGGGTTTTAGCGTAAATCATTGGGTTGCAGGGACAGACTGTCTTACCAGAGAATAGAGCAGCAAGAAAATATCAGGCAGCTGATCACTTCGGATTGAGCGTCAATGCTGGAATTCTTGGAGCACAATAAACGTATAACAGGCAGCTAAATGTGGCCGCCACACCTCCCTAGGGACTGAAACCCCTGCACTGTGGGAGACCTTCCCAGATGATGGTGTATCAGCAGACAGACTGAGCCTTGGAAAAAGCCCACATAATAAACACATGCTGTAATTGTAATTAAATATACCTTGCAGCATGGAAGGAAATGAAGATGAACTTTAGAGTATGTGGTCTCATCAGCCTCGGGATCCTCCTGCATTCCTCTTAATACTAAAATGCTTGAATGGACTTTTTCCAAACTTTTTAGTGTAAGGCTACACATTAAGAACACTAAGGTAGTCTGAATAGCCTGCTCTTTATACATCATGTAACAATAACAAAGTATCATCATAATACTGCCACAGCGTAGCACAATGCTTTATGAAACTTGTCACAACTTATAATGTGCGTGCTGCTGAAGAAACAAAATAAAATGTGTGAGGCAAATCCTGCAAGTTCTTTAGTGCTGCAAGCATGGGGTTAGCAGTCCTGGATTGTAATTATGACCAGAGCACACAGGGGATTCAAGTGCGCAGTTTGCCGAGGGGTACTCTGTAATTAGTTTGCTTTTTTTTTTAATATAGAGAGGGTTCCCTTGTGACCATCACCCAAATGTGTCAGAATGGGAAGTTTAATGCTGTCTAATGCAGAAAATAAAAAGGTACATTTTGAATTTTTGTGTTCAAATAAAAGAAATATAACTTTTGGCAAAAATATACATTTTTATTTTCAGGCAGTTAAATTTTAAATTCACATTTTCATTTAAAAAGCACTGGATTTAGAAGTGTTTCATGACTGCCAACACAAGAGTCATGTGGTGGCACAGTGGTTACAGATCAGCCGAGTTGGTGTCTGTGCAGAGCCTGCATGTTCTCTCCTGTCTGTCTCAGCTTTGTGCAGGTTAGGTGAATTGGGGGCTCTAACCTGGCCAGGCGTGTGTGTGCGGATATAATACCTGTGAAGGACTGGCAGCACCCGAGTCAGCGTGGCCAGGCGCCAGCTTCGCAACCCTCTACTGCAATTAGCAAATGTAGAGACTGGATAAGTGATGATCTGACCTCACTTCTAGTACATTCTCAAATGGCAATCTGACTTCTAGTGCAGGAGTAAAGCAGTGGAGCTCAGTGGAAAATGTCCTGCCTGGTAGATCTGCACGGGACGGGTAAGAGCTCTGCTTCACACTGTACGCCGTTCTGTACTGCTAGTGTTGGCGGAGATAAGATGAGATCAAAATTATGGACAGAGGTGGCATGAAAAATTGAACATGTTTAATAAATGAAAAAGGCAAGCTTATTCTTCCTGCATTTCTGCCTAAATAAAGAAAAATCTTACCATAACTTTTTTCTTTTATTTCAGCTGCTTTCCTCAACTACATCCCACAACAATCTGCTGGAAATCAAAAGCAAAGTTTAAAATAGTCAATAAATACAAAGATACACAAATAGATATGAACAATAGTACATAACAGATACGGTATGATTAATGATAGATAGATAGATAGATAGATAGATAGATAGATAGATAGATAGATAGAGTGAAAGGCACTATATAATAGATAGATATTTAATATTTTGGTAGTTTCTGATGCATCCAGATATCAAAAAAGATATCATTCTTTACATTTTCTCATTATTTCAGAGTACTTTACATAGTGAATGCGGAGCCATTTCAACTACCACTAATGTGTAGCATCCACCTGGCTGGTGCGACGGCAGCCAATTTTGCGCAAATATGTTTACCACACATTAGCTGTTAGGTGGTGAAGAGCTGAGAGATAGTTGGCTAATAAAAGACAGGGGATGATTGGGGGCAGAGCAGAATGACTAGGTCATCGAGGACAATTTAGCCAGGCCACCAGGATACGTCTTGTTCATTTCCAAGGATGGCCAGGGCTCTTTTATGACTACAGGGAGTCAGTTTTATGTCTCATTTGAATGTTGGTCCCATTTTTAGAGCACAGTGTCCCGGTCACTGCACTGGGGCATTGGGATCCACACACAGACCACAGGTTAAGCGCCCCCTCCTGGCCTCTTCTAAATTGAACTGATTCTCCCCAGCACCTTTCTGATGATGTGTGCAGTGTCCATGACTGCCATCTTCTGCACTTTACTAGGTAATGGTAGACTGAAGGGCATTCCAATCCTTCCTTGAGTGCTCCTAATGCTCTCTCTATTGTTGGTACTACGCATGTCTTGGCATTCCACATCCTTCTTATCCTGATTTCCAGGTCATTGTACTTGGTGAACGTCTCAGCGCCTTTCAGAAAGATGTTCAAGTCATCTGAAGTGGCCATATTGATCAGCAGGCATATCTTCTCTTTCTTATTGTCCAATGTTGTATCATGATAATAGTATTACTATTGTTGTTATTGTTATGATAATAACAATTATAATAATCATTATTATTATTTCATGTTTTTCTGTTTGTGATGGTTGCTTTTTACCAGGAACCCTCCATGTCCCTTAGGTCTTGCTGTCTGATTGTCATGACTTTATGAAGTTATGTGGGCAATTCTGAGAAGGGTGATCTCCTGCACTTGGGTGACACTCACTTTATCTGACAGTTCATCACAGTATTTTTGGAGGTCTAGTTAAGCAGTTCCACGTGCTCTGACTATGACCAACACCACACGACCCTTTGTGTTCCACATGCAGGAATGTCTGGAGGCTTTTGTGTAATGTATATGGGAGGACACCAATGGTGGATACAACAATGTGCACAATGATCATCGTGTCCATTCTCGACAAGCAGTGTATTTCTTTTCTCAATTCTGTGCACTATTATTTTATTATATTATTACTCTAGAGGGTGACTTACAAAAGTAAATCAAAATAGATATGATTTAATAGAAAATACATGTTTAAGAACAAAAGAAGAAAGAACAAAATTCAAAGTGTAGCAGAAGAAGCATAGGACTGCAGTGAATCCTAAAACCTGATGCAAAGCTAGAACTCTAACAAAACCACAGCAGCTTGACAGTTGACTGGGGTGGGACTGCTGCAGATACCCAGTAGCCAAACCTCAGCAGTCTTTAGATGATTTGTAACGAGGTGAGTCATCAATAGACACCTGAACATCAGTCATTGTGGAGTTCACATGGTCATATGAAGCTCATTCTGCAGCTTGTCAGCAAGAATGGAGAAGCAGTGTCTGGATGAAAGGTGGGACAGGCAGCAGAAGTAGAATGAAGACTTCTTGACCATGGGCTGGAGGCAATGTGGAGAAGAGCCATGCAGAGATCAGAAGATTATGTTTTTTGGAGTTGTATGCTTACTGCAATTGGATGACAATGGAGAGAACAAAGAGATAGAGTAGCGTGGGTGAAACATCAGTGTTCATTCTGGATTATTTGGAGGAGATGGATAGCAGTTATTGGGTGGTCTGCTGAGTAAAAGCAGCAGTAATCCAAACAATAACAATACAGTGCCTATACAAAGTATTCACCCCTTCCAAGTTTCACATTTTATTGTTATACAACTTTGAATCACATTTAATTTACTGATCAGAAAATAAAGATTTAATCTTCTTCTTCTTTCGGCTGCTCCCGTTAGCGTTGCCACAGTGGATCATCTTCTTCCATATCTTTCTGTCCTCTTCATCTTGCTCTGTCATACCCATCACCTGCATGTCGTCTTTCACCACATCCATAAACCTTCTCTTAGGCCTTCCTCATTTCCTCTTCCCTGGCAGCTCTATCCTTAGCATCCTTCTCCCAATATACGCAGCATCTCTCCTCTGCGCATGTCCAAATCAACACAATCTCGCCTCTCTGACTTTGTCTCCCAACTGACCAACTTGAGCTGACCCTCTAATGTACTCATTTTTAATGTTGTCCATCCTCGTCACACCCAATGCAAATCTTAGCATCTTTAACTCTGCTACCTCCAAAATAAAGACTTAATGTCAAAGTGAAAACAGATCTCTACCAATTGGTCTAAATTAATTACAAATATAAAACACAAAATAATTGATTGCATAAATATTCACGTTAGCATTCATTTAGTAGGCTTGTGCCTTGAGGCCTTATTTAGCCTACTGTAGAACAGTTCATGCTCCTTGGCTGACCTCACTTTGTGTTCTTTCAGAGTTTCAAAGACATCTTGAAAAGAAAACCAGAAGCAGATAAGCTCAGTCAACATGATGTAGTCATTCTATCCTTCCATTTTCTCAACCCTCATTTCTGTTACAGAGCCACAGAGAGACAAATGTCACCTTAACAACATCAGGTGCACATCACGGACCACCACACTGTTTGTTTTGATGTCAGTCATTCATTTTGCAAAGTTCTTTGTTCCAAGCAGCTTTGATGTCAAGATGAAGTGTTCAGGCAAACATAGTCTGTGCTGTGGTTTACTGACTCAAAGATTTATAATGTCAATTTCCATTTATTTATAGAGCACATTTAAAACAACATTGGTAATTCTGCAGCCAAAGTGCTTTAAAATAAAATATACAATAAACATAATAAAATACAATGGAACTCAATGCAAAACAGCAGTAAATTGTAACAAAACAAATGACTATGAGGAAGGAATCATCAGTATCAGTGAAGGTCAACGGGCAGCTAGAAAATTGAAATGCATCTTCAAACAGTTCATTTAATGGTGACTCCTTAATGTAATGAGGTAAAGAGTTTCACAGACGAGGTGCAGCAGCTGCAAAAGCCCAGGACCCCTTAGCTTTACACTTAGTACGAGGGACAACAAGAGACAACTGACCAGCTTGACCTAAGCTCTCTGGATGGATGGTGTATAACACATAATTCAGATAAATAAGTGGGATCATACCCATGTAATGATTTTAATCTATTTATAATTATAGTTAATTATAATTTATTTATATTCACATATAAAAGGTTGGGAAAAAATACACAAAGTCAGACTGCACAGTGACCTCATTTCAGCCATTTGTACTCGTGATCTCATTCTTTCAGTCACTACTCAAAGCCCAGGATGGCGACCTGGACTGACTAGTAAACTGAGAGTGTTTTCAGCAGATTTAGCTCCTGCTTCACTACTGTGGTCCAGTACAATAACTGACAATCTTCAACACTAATTCATCGGTCAGTTCCATGACCTCTACCTCATTCGTGAAAAAGACCTCAAAGTGAACTTCTCCACATGGACCAGATGCTACAGGCCAGATTACAGAGAGGAGAAGAAACAAGGGATGTCTGCTGTTCCCAGTCATTTATTATGCTCATTTTGGTAAATGATATTTGAGTATGGTGATTAAAAGGGCAGACAACACTTTCAGTTTTTTTTTTTAATGTTTGTCTCAGTCTTTTAACATCCGATTGCTGCCATCTTGGAAATTCATTGAGCTATCCAGCCTTTGGAAGTTTACTCTAAACAAAGCCAAGACTATCCATCTAACGGACTCTGCAGTCACACATGTACTTGTTTTTACAGCTGTACCAGAGATTCCTGCTTTGCTGACTTATGTTGTAAGTTTAAACTATAAATTATATCAGCATTAAAAGTCAACGTGTTTATTCTGTAACATTCAAGTATTTTGTTCTTCCATTGTGTATTTTGATGGGTAGGTGCAGTCTATGCACAAATGTGGGCTTGCAGCTCCATAAGAAACAGAAAAGAAACCATTATTGTCAGGGAAAACATGCCCCCTGCACAATGTAGGAACTGAGACAGAATAAGGGGTCTGTTCTCTTACAGCTTGTTAAAACGGTTCATTTTATTAAGATTTGCAGTTTAGCTCCATCTAGTGGGTATAGTTGGTATTTTTCCTCCCTTCCCCTTGCTTCCTGTCATATGAGGTAATCAGGAAGTTAGTTTAAAAATCATGGGGGCTGAACGCACGTCATGGAAACGTGGTCGCTCCTCCGAAACCCCCTCTTAAACGGTGATACAATGGGAAACAAACTGTTTTTTTTTTACCTCCTCTTTGCTCGATCAGCTGCTGCTGTGCCACGTAATCTGCATCTCGTGCGATGCATTGAACATTTAAAAGCCTGTACAGCAGGCCCTAGACATACGGAGCTCAATTCACTCCTGAAAGAGACTTATGTTTGTTTGAAGTGTCTGAGTAACGTTACTGTCTCTAAAATCTCCTGAGTATCTGTGCAACTCTGTGACCCAAGCGTGACAGCGTATGTGGATTTCACTTTCACCAAACAACAAATCTTTTAATTCTCATGGATGCACCTCTTCATTGGGAAGTAACAGTACTTTTCCCTGATGGCAACATGAATTAGACGATCTACAAGTCTCCGACTTAAAATTTAAATCCGAACAATATATTCAATCTCTTTTCACTGTTCCGTTATTTCACCGAGTAATAATTTCCGTTTGTTTGTGCTAATGTGATCTTTACTATACTTTTTTGAGACTTTCGAATTTTCGTACTTCCATTATCTTTAACCTGCTCTGCATGTGTACCACGCCAATGTTTTTGAACCTCTTTACAATGTTCTACTGTATCATCTATTCTTTGTCTTTTATTTCCGGCCCCAGGCGTGGTTAAATCTCTTGGTACAAAGACTCATCTCATGGGACGTGAAAGTGTCTCTCTGAGAAAGTCACGTCTCGTCTCTCTGAAAAAGTTTCGTTTTTTTATATTATAGAGAGATTTACAAATGGAAGTAGTTTATTAATAATTTATGTATAATGCACTGTAATTTACATTTGAATGAAAGGTTTGTTGTTAATATAAAGCCACTTAGTGCTTTGAATCTTTTTCTCTGTTTTAGTTGCACCCTTTTAATTCCAATAAACCTGTGGACAAAGAAACATCAGCCTATGACCGCAGTCTGTAAGAGCGTAGGACACAGTCAGTTCACCGTCAGTGCTGCACACTTCCTGGCTGTCCAAGATTCTGAATAACAAACAAACAAACAGCAATTTCCTGGTGCTAGTAGTGTGCTTTTTGACTCATGACTTCAAAACTTTTGATGTAATTAGTTTTTTGTACTGCATGTTTGGCTTTTTATGGTAGTTTTGTCTTTGATCAGGACGACTCTTGTTACTTCGACCTTAATTTTTGGAACCTCCATCTCCCACTCTGTTTTAAAATACTTTTTCTGCCATTTTTAAAATTCAGAGCTCAAAAAGAAGAAAGCAAAAGATACTAACTATAACTGCTTATTCCTTTCCCTGTCCACTCAAAGACTTTGCAAATGTTTAGTAAGATTTTAGATTACGTCCATACAACTATTTTAAATGCAAGCCCAAGTAGTGTCAGGCATCACATCACGTAATGGAGGAGGCCATCAAATTAAAGGCTACAAAATAGCAACACAATGTCAGAAAATAAATGGCCTTATATTAAAATGTACAAAGTAAAAAGAACAGTCGATGACAATAAATAAGCCAAGTCATAACACACCCCACCTCGTCGTCCTTAACGTGAGTGTGTACTGATCACTCGTCACACTTGTGGACACTCCTCGCTAGCTCCTCTTCAGTACTCTGTATGTCATCTCTTTTTGATGATCCAGACCTTCTGTTTTCTCTGTCATCCCCTTTCAAAATTGTCAAAATTCCAGAAAAGAACATTCCAGAAGCTATTAAAAAAAATGACTGGGATATTCAAGAGCTGTCAATCCACATAGCTGGCCCTACCCAGGCCCGAACTCAGGACTCAGCCTGTTCCTTTTACTCCTCAGGTCTCTACTCCTGCTATTAGAAGAGCTCAGAACTCGGTGCTCTACCACAGGTGGAGTCCCCAAGGACAATTTAAGAACACGACTGAGGGTCTCATGTATAAAACCCTCCTTAGATTCCATACTACACTAATGCTTACACACTTAAAAACAGCATACACGCAAAAAAAGATACAAAAATCGGACTTATAAAAACCGTATGTATGCCGCGTTTCACACCAAGTTCCTTTAAAGCTGTCAAATGAACTTGAAACGAAGTGGCTGTGCATGCACTTTTAGCTACTCCTCATCACCTCCCACCAGTATGGCTTAAAAAACGCCAGTTTTGAATGTTTCTGAGCTAATCACCATATCAGTTTGTCCTGTCTGAGTAACGTCTTTACTTTCAAACCACTGGGGAGCAAAAAAGTTGAAACGTCAGTAAATGTGAACTTACAGTATTACCGACATTGGGCAAATTTTTAGGAACAGCCGGGGAGGCCGGCTTCCAAAATGGACGCAAAATGTTACTGAAATAAGTCTCAAATAAAAGGCAATTCTTACTTCAGCTTTTAAGGCCACAGTTAATGTGAATATGCTGATCCATGATACTGGTCCACGACGATGCATCGGTAGAGCTCCTGTCTCACAGTAAGGACTCTGGAGGTCGTGTCCAGGGTGCTCCTGTGTCGAATTTATGTGGGGTTCCCCATAGTTTTGTTTGGGTTTCCTCCCACAGCCCAAAGACATGCAGGTTAGGTGCATTGGCGATTCTAAATTGTCCCTAGTGTGTGCTTGGTGTGTGTGTGTGTCCTCTGCAGTGGACTGGTGGTTAAATTGTTGCAAAACAACACCACATTGGGCTTCCTCCTCTCAGCCCGATTGATTCACTTCTGGATGAATGGATGCTGGTGTTCAGGACAGACACTAAATATAAGAGAGAATTAAAAAGTAAAGGCAACTTACCCTTTAATATCGGTAACTGTGAGCAGATGGACATCACTTCTCCACGTAGTCTCCCTACAGGTCGGTGCACTTCTTTTATTGTTCCACTAACTTCTTCATACTTTGGGAGAAGAAGCTTTACAGCTGCTCATCATCAGAGGTGAACCTGCGACTGTGTAGAGCCTCTTTAAGTGGACCGAAGATGTGACAGTGACATGGTGCTAGATCAGGAGTCTAAGGGGAAGATGTTTAAACCACAGCTCTACTACTGAGGCTGCTGCGTGGAGATGTGTGTTGTCATGGAGCAGCAAGACTGTGTTTAAATTTATCGCTCTTCTTTTGCATCAAATTGTAAGTTTCAGTTTCTCTCAAAGCATAGCACAGTACGTTGCACTGGTCACTGGTCGTCCACCAGACTAGGAGCCTTCATGTCCTAAAAGAAGGTCATCATGATTTTCTTGGCGGAGGGCTGTTCTTTAAATTTCTTCTTTACTAGAGAAGACAGGTCTTTCCACTGCATGCGTTGTCTGGTGTTTCCTGCTCATAGTGATGGACTCATATCTCATCTCCGGTTGACAATCTGCTCCAAAACACTCAAAACTTCTTCATAATGTTTCAGGAATTGGGTTGCAACTTCCACATGCTGTTGCTTGTGCAGATCAGTAAGCTGTTTGGGTGCCCATCTTGCCCAAACTTTATGGTACCCCAAGTCATCTTGCTCTATGGCATCTGCAGATCCATAGCTGATATCCAATTGTGCAGCAACATTGGACAACGTAATCTGTCGGTCTTCTCTGATGAAGGCATTCTCCATGCTGATGTGGGCCTGTGCGTGCGATGATGAATGCCCAGCTGAGCTTTGTCAGTTTCACTTGTTCTTCCCACTTTAAACCTTTCTGCCCATTCGTAACACTTTTTGTTGAGTTACGCTGTTTTCAGTTTCATACTGAGCCAACAGACATCTCACTACGCCGGGCTGTTCAGCAATGGTGCAGTCCATGTTCATTTGACCTTGGCTTCAGCTAGACTAACAGCAGGGCACTGCGCTGTGTGTGTTTGAAATACCCATAAGCCATTGTGAACGTGTTGTATGCGTCACCTTCTTGAAATTTTCAAATTGCCTTTATCTCTTGGTTTACTCTCCTAATAATATGATGAACTCGTGTTCATTCTGTTCTTCAGAAATTGCCTGCTTTGTGGAAACATTTTTGAAGCCAAACTGAACAGACTGGAAACACCAAGACAGGTCTGTTAGCACACAGAAGCCGGGTGGCTGTGTTAACAAAAAGATTCTCATGTATCCAGCACGGGATACACATGGGGTCTGCACACTCTCAGTGGGGTTTCCTCAGGACCCTCTG
The DNA here is from genome assembly GCA_026402145.1 of Polypterus bichir lapradei. NCBI lineage: Eukaryota > Metazoa > Chordata > Cladistia > Polypteriformes > Polypteridae > Polypterus > Polypterus bichir. The sequence continues at coordinate 12,726,932 of JANRMT010062834.1, forward strand.
ATTTCTCCTTCTTTATCACTGAAGATGATTTCTTTGGCTCATCAGCGTCTCCAAATTGCCTCCATGTGGGTTTTTTATGAGTGGGTATCCTGTGTGTGATTGGCTCCTGCTTTATGCCAAGTGCTGCTGGGATGGGCTCCAAACTCCTCTGACCCTGAACTGGATTAAACAGGTTTGAGAACGTTGTCTGATCATCCACAGGCCTGATGAAAGCTCTGCAGTTGCCTGACTCGGCTTGTGCTGCCACAGCCCATTTTTTATGAATGGACACTTGTTCAGGAAATGTTGCCCAGAAGCCAGCACTTGTTTGCCAGTCCTCCACAGAGATCTGACTTTCACAGCTTTATTTATTTATTTATTTTTTTTTTGCAGATTGGTGACAGCTTATATATCAGTCAAGCATCAAGCCTGTACTGAAATAGAAAATCTAATAGCAAAGCTGTCAGAAACGTGATTGTGGCACGGTCATTATCTGCACATTCCACTAAGCAAATTGCACAAACGGAAATGAAATAGCAGGCCTCTCATTGCCTTGCACAAATCTCATTGGCCTTTGGCTTTGCCTCACAGCCTATCTCTCCATGTGCGTGCAGCTTTGTCATCTGGCCTGTTCAGACGTCACCGTGCAGAGAGGAAGCCCCCACTGAGTCCACACACATTCAGGCACTCAGTGTTACAAACTCATTCCCATGAGCTCATAAATCAAGCACTGAGTGGACGGCTCGCTTATGTAAGTAACTAACAAGGTTGAGCAAGTGCCTCATGGGGGGCGGTAATGGCCTCCTAATTGTGGCCCGGAACCTTCATTGACTGATTGAACCTCTTAAGTGGTGTAGTCGGGGACACTGAGGAGACTATTGTATGGACCTCACTATATGTACAGTTATGTGCCCCAAAGTTCAGAGGGACTGATGTGTTGGCCCTGGTCTTCAGTGAACAGGAGGCCCTCACTCTTCAGTGGCGGGGGCTTAAGAAAGTGGGCCACATGCTCCGTGGCTGATGGTTCAGTTCCCACCTCTGATTCTCTATGTGACCCCCTAAGTGATTTAATATGCCTGAGCTCTATCTGTTAGAACAGTAAATGATATCTCTGTAATGAAAAGGCATCATGGGATGGAGTTTCACTATGGAAAGACACTGCAGGTCAGATGATGATGATGACAATCCCGTGCTGGTCTGGTCTTAGTTCATATTAATGGTAACAAGACCAACTTTTGGGTTTCGCGTTGTTGAAGTGTGCCTCAGGGCTGCGGACTAGCAGCGGATCAAGACCAAGATGAAGTGCAGTGGTAGTGGGCTTCTTGGAGTTGGAGAAGGGGAACAAAGTTGCAAACTAACGTAGACCACCTCGTGAGCAGGTTTAGTACGGTGGGTAATGTTACCCAATAAATTCCACATGCATAAGATAAACATTTATGGACATGAAAAACCATAAATATTTAATTAAAACTTATGGAAAACATATTTTACTGTATTTATATTCGGACTGCAGTATAGCATGATACTGAATGAAATTTATGTAACTGAATACCACAGAAAAAGACAAACAATGCATAGAAATACAAATGTCATAATATAAGAAATAGAAAAATATCTTGGTGTTGAATGAGAGCCTACCACCTGATATATTGTAGTAATTCAAAAAATGTGAGTAGCAGCAATCTTGGCAAACTGACATGCACTCCTGGGTATCTTAAGAGAAAGAGACATGAAAGAAAAAAAGAAGACCAGCAACATCTGTTGAGCATGAAGCAAATGGCAGAGGTTGATGACATGACAAAGAATACCATAATAGAGGGAGGAGGAAGAAGAAGAAGAAGAGCAGCGCCATCTGCTGAGCATCAAGTGCAGGATATAGAACACAACAGTGACAAAGATGGAGAAATGAGAACAGCCTGAGGTTTGCCTGTTTCGTTAGTATAATATAATACTGAATACAAGATCAAGAATCCATCCTGATTCACTCTGTTACTGATACTCTAATGAGGCATCATTCTGACCCTAGAATGCTGGTGACTTCAACCAGGGGACTATCAGCATCTACCATCTGTAGACACATAGACACAACTAACTGGAATTGATGCCTTTAAATGTCGACCTGTGGTACATATGGCCAGATTTCTATCTATCTATCTACAGTATCTATCATATAGCACCTTTCATTTCCATCTATCTATGATATATCGCCTTTCATTTCTTTCTTTCTATGTATCTATCTATCTATCATATGGTGCCTTTCATTTCTATCTATTTATCTATCTCCTTCCTGTGTTGCTGTCGCTGTGCATGCTGGGTGGTTGTCTCGAGAGTGAGCGAGTGGAACTGGTGGTGGACGCTGTGAGGTGAGTGTGGTGATTTTGCTTCTTCTGATATTCTATTTTTTTAGATTCTATCTTGATTTGCTGTAAACTGCTAAACGTGTTTTGAACTGAGTGGCTTAGGCCACGGCAGCTGAAATGGCTGTGAATCTTCAGCGTCTAAGCCGTCGCCATGGGGTTAAACTTATATCGGAGGAGTTTGACCCGTAGAAGGCGGGGGGTGTTGGTGGTCGGAGAAGTGGTCGGATGTGAGGATATCAAGTCGGCTTTGCGAATGAGCGGGTCGATTGTTGTTTTCCTGAGCTCTGTTGATTTAGTTCCCATAGTGATTGAGAAGGGGGTCGTTATTAATGGCTCCTTTGTACAGGTTTCCCCTTTAGCCATCCCGTCCCGTAGAGGGACAATTTCAAATGCGCCACTCTTTCTGAAGAATGAAACTATAGCAAAAGAGTTGGAGCAGCATGGATGATTGGTTTTGAAAATTCGTTATATTCCATTCGGTTGTAAATCACCTGATTTAAAACATGTCTTGTCATTTAGAAGACAAGTTTATATGGTTTTAAATAGAATGGACGATGAATTAAATGTGGCAATGAAGTTTAGAGTAGACGGGTTCGATTACGTGATTTTCGTCACTTCTAACAAAATGAAATGTTTTGGGTGCAGAGTGAAGCACATTTAATTAAACAGTGTCCTAAAAGACAACACGGGAACAAGAAAAATGGTCATGCAGATACAGAAAGTGGAAGATCATCCAGTAATGGCTGATGGCGTAGAGGCACTTGTAGAGGCGCTGGGTAATAAGAATGGAAATGCCAATAGATCTGAAGGGCAGGAGAATCAAGTGCCTCCCAGAGATGAGCCGAATGAAGGCGGTAGTGAGATTGTAGGTCAGACAGCGGCAGCAGCAGAGAGTGTGTGGGAGACATTGACATGGATGAGGGAGGCAGTAATGAGCTTGAGGAAAAGAGTGAATTTAAATGTCCTGCTCAGAAGAGGCAAAGAGAAAGAGAAGATCGGGCATGAAAGAAAATTGGTTTAAGTCAGGGCCCGGGGGTGATGGGAGAGGATCCCGCCTATGGTCCTTGTCAGGAGGATTTTCCCGTCTCCGGCAATGACGGTTCAACCGCGGGGAGTGTCGGGGAAGAGAATGATGACGGCAATATCTCCGATGGGCCTGCAGCCTCGGAGCCCCCAGAGTTAAAAGCCGGGGACGGGGTTTACAGCGCTCAGAGTGTAAAGGAGTTTTTGGTGAACACCGCCGGTAAAAAGGGGGTGGACATGGATGAATTTTTCCCAGACATTGACCTCTTTTTATCATTTGTCAGCAGGTTGTGGTGAGACAAAGCAGCCTCCGCAATGTTCGAAATTAAAGAGCTTGTGAGGCTCAAGAATTTAACTAGTAAACTGAGGAAACAGTCCAATTTAAACACCACCTAATGGATAAGACCCCTGTAAAATCCACTCCATTGTCATTGTGGTGGTCCCTGTGTTTCATTATGGCTTCATCTATATACAGTATTTAGTCAACATGGCAAGTGTACACATAGGAACCCTAAATATTAACTCGGGGAGAAGTCCGGACAAGAGGGTCGCACATTTTGATTTTATCAGACAGAAAGATCTGAATGTCTCTTTTATACAAGAAACCCACATTGATGAGCAAAATCAGTGGGAGTGGAGCAGGGATTGGAAGGGGGACTTTTTTTTAGTAATGGGACGAATGTTAGTGCTGGAATGGCCGTTTTATTTCTTGGAGGGCTTCAAGTAGAAGTCTGCAGGACTAATGAGCTGGTGAAAGGGAGACTCCTAAAAATGACGGTGAAACTTCAAGGCAGTGTTGTCACTTTCATTAACGTATACGCCCCGAATGAGGGTGAGGAGAGGCTCCACTTCTTTAACAAGTTAGGAGATATTTTATCCAAGTGTGACCCTGAGGAAGTGGTGGTGTTAGGGGGGGGGATTTTAATTATACGCTTGGCACCAGAATGGACAGAAACAATGGACTGGAACTGCACCCTCACTCAGCACGAGCTTTGGGTAAAATAATTAAGGAATTTGGGTGAAAAATGGGGCCTGTCAGCAATACACGTGGGGGAGGACGAGTGGAAACACAATCTCAATGGCGAGACTCGATCATTTTTACAGTTTTAAGCACCTGTTAGGTTTATTTAAGGTGTGCTCAATCGTACCTACAGGCCTCTCTGATCACAGTATGGTGTGTTGTTCACTTCTTTTTAACACGTACAGACCCCGTAGTCCGTACTGGCAATTTAACACGCTCCTTCTCAAAGAACAGAACTTCAAAGAGTTATTTGTTCATTTCTGGGGAGGCTGGAAGGCTATGAAGAAGGAGTTCACCAGCTTACAACAGTGGTGGGAGGTTGGGAAGAGTCACATCCGGGCCTTGTGTCAGCAGTATACCAGAAATGTCACCCAAGTATTTGGAAAACAAAATAACTGAATTTCAACAACTACTAGAGAAGGGTCCAAATGAGCAGCTTCAGGCGAGCCTGACAACTGCTAAACTGGGGTTGGCCCACCTGCTTGAGACAAGAGCTCAGGGGACGTTAGTGAGAGCCCGCTTTCAGCGGTTGACCAAGATGGATGCACCAACACAAAACTTTTTTGGGTTAGAGAAAAAAAACTCACAGAGTAAAATCTTGCATTGTATAAGAACACCTGACGGCAGAGAGACAAAAGAGTCCAGTGAAATAAGGCAGATGGTCCATGAATTCTATGAATTTCTGTTTGCTGCAGATGGAGATGGTGGCAGTGAAGACCAACAGGCCTTTTTGCAGGACTTACCACAGCTTCCCAATGCAGATGAGGCAGATCTGAATAGTTAGGTGACCTTCACAGAACTCACCACAGCTCTGGGAGAGCTGAAAACAGGGAAGGTCCCAGGAATCGATGGCATTCCAGTGGAGTCTTGTAAAGAGTTGTGGGATGTCATTGGCCTGGACTTGTTGGAAGTGTTCAGGTGGAGTTTTAAAACTGGTGTGTTACCTCAAAGCTGCCGTAGAGCCGTGATCACGTTGCTGCTGAAGAAGGGAGACTTGTGTCTCATTAAGAACTGGCGGCCAGTGTCTCTCTTATATGCAGATTACAAAATTCTCTCCAAAGCCTTAGCTAACAGGATGGTTTAGGTTTTAGGGAGAGTGGTGCATCCTGATCAAAATTACTCTGTGGCTGGCAGGTCAATTTTTAATAACGTTTGTTTTATTCGGGACTTTTTGGCTGCTGCAAAACTGTTTGCTTTTCAGACTGGTTTTATTTTTTTGGACCAGGAAAAAGCATTTGATAGGGTCAGTCACTCATTTTTATGGAATACCATGAAGTCTTTTTGGTTTGGGGAGTCTTTTATTAAATATATTCGGTTACTTTACAGTGACATTTCTGGTATTATAAAGCTCAATGGTGGCATGTGCGCGCCTTTCAGTGTCAGAAGAGGAGTCAGACAGGGCTGCCCTTTGTCCAGAATGTTGTATGCTTTGGCTTTGGAGCCGTTCCTGGTGCACCTGAGGAAGGTGCTGACTGGTCTCTCCATCCCCAACTGCAACATGGACCCTGTGAAAGTCACTTCTTATGCAGATGATCTCGCAATAATCATTACAGGCCAGAAGGATTTGGACAAACTAACGGAATGTCTGCGGAATTACAGTAAAGTGTCTTTGGCAAAAATTAATTGGGATAAAAGCAGTGCAGTGTTGGTTGGGAACTGGACAGGATGTGGTCCTCCTCGACTGAAAGGGGGTCTGCAGTGGACCACTGGGGGTTTCCTGTACTTGGGAGTCCATCTCGGAGATGACTACTACATCCAAAGGAACTGGGAGGGACTGTTGGGCAAAGTTACAGCTCGGCTCGCTTAATGGAAGTGGATCCTCCATCAGTTATCCTATAGAGATTAATAACCTGGTGACCTCCAGCCTGTGGCACAAAGTATTTGCCTACAACCTCCAACTTTGCTTGTTCAACAGATACAGGAAGCGATTATTGATTTCTTTTGGAATGGTGCTCATTGGCTACGGAAGAGCATTTTACACTTGCTGTTGGATGAAGGTGGAGACGGACTTATTGACATTAACAGCAGGATTGCTGCTTTCCACCTTCAGACCATTCAGAAACTGCTGTACCCTGTTGAGTAGAGCCAGTGGATGAACTTGGCCTTACTTTTCTTTAAACAGGCCAGGCAAATAGGACTTGGTAAAAGTTTACTGCTGTGCCACTTTGATAAGATCAGGCCTTTATATGTGCCAGATTTTTATAAAAGCCTTCTAACAGCGTGGCAACTGCCGTCTATAAAAAAGGACTGTGATTACCTTTCCCCATTTTGGGTCCTTGAAGAACCACTGCTGTATAATCCTGCTGTTGGCACTGCCACAGGACTTTCTGAAAACTTTATTCATCATTTCATAATTTATGGAATAACCTCAATAAAGAACATCATTGACTGGGAAAATTACACTTAGAAAAGTGCACAAGTGGTAGCAGAGGAGACAGGAGTGCACTCAGTACGCCTAATGGAGAAGTTTCTGTGTCAGATAAAATCATCACTGGACAGGGAATCCATGACACTCCTGTACAGAATTTTCACCTCACGACTGACGAGACGCCTGTTCCTACTCTTACTGTATCTCTGGCTGCTGAACTGAGGGATGGAGAGACCGATGTTGTTTTAGCCTTACGTTCTCCAGAGGCGTTATTTCTGCCTTTGGTGCCAGGGAAGCAGCTCTACAAGATATGCGTGAAGATGAACCACCTGGAACAGCTGAGGACACGAAGACACGACACACCTTGGAGAGACAAGTTTGGAGCCCCTCAAGGACTGAACCCCGCTTGGAGGTCGTTGTACAAGCCGCCATTGTCCAGTAGGGTGGGAGACCTGCAGTGGAGGTTGTTGCGTGGGATACTAGCGGTGAACTCCTTCTTATCGATTATACATCCGGGGGTTTCAGATTGCTGTCCTTTCTGTGGTCTGAGAGAAACTGTTTTTCATGCTTTTATGTACTGTGAGGGGCTCCAGACCTTTTTAGTATGATAGAAAAAATGGTAGAAGGGCTGGGGGTCCTGAATAATGGCACAGTGTTTGTGTTTGGGGTGACAATTACAAGACAAACAAGAGAAAATAGGAACTTCATTAATTTTATTATCAGGCAAGCAAAATTATCAATATGGAAGACCCGTAAAAACAAGATTACTGGGAGTGGGATTCATAATGTTGTTTTCTGTCCTAGTGTGTATATAAACACAGGGAACTCCAGATTGTGTATTACATCTTGCCTGAAGAAGGGGCCTGAGTTGCCTCGGAAACTTGCATATTGTAATCTTTTTAGTTAGCCAATAAAAGGTGTCATTTTGCTTGACTTTTCTCTACTTTCATAATGGCTAACACGGTACAACATCCTAGTACTATTTGGTTTAATAAAACATCCATCCATTACCCAACCCGCTATATCCTAACTACAGGGTCATGGGGGTCTGCTGGAGCCAATTCCAGCCAACACAGGGCACAAGGCAGGAAACAAACCCTGGGCAGGGCACCAGCCCACCACAGTTTAATAAAACACTTAAGAGTAAAACATGACAGACTGAAAATGATCCGTTTTAGGCTACTAATCATTTCTATGATATCCTTGAAAAGGAAAAAATCTACAATATAAGAACCTAACATTGCAGACTAACAAGTCATACAATAAAATAAGGTCTGAGATTGGCAAGGATTGGTTTCTAATTAACTAACAAGGTTGGAACAAAAACCTGCAGCCACTGCAGCCCCCCAGGACCGACGCTGCTCACCCCGGTCTACATGGACAGTAAGCCAGGTGACCACTTCGCCCCCTGCCTTTGAGTTTTGGGTCGCTTAACTTGTTGTTGCATAAATTCTGAAAAAGTAAATATGAAGTATAATGTAATAATAATGTAATGATGAAGTGGCATGGCGGTTCATCACAGCTCCAGACTCCAGGGTTCAAATCCCAGCCCGGTCACAGTCTTCACAGAAATTCATATTCACTTCGGGTCTAAGGGGGGTCTTCCTCAAAATTCTTATACACATTTAGAAGAGGTGTCTTCTGTGAGTAGATGGACGTCCTTTGTTCTCATATTGCATTTTTACAGCTCTTTGTGCAAATTATTTAGGATTTTAAACTGCATGGTCTCCCTCACCCAAGCTGCTGGCAGTTTTCCTAGTTTCTTATTTTTATATATTATTGTTGACACATTTTAAAACTTTCACTGAATGCTCACACAAGGAGGCAGGTGATGTGAAGTGCAGAGCAAAAAACAGAAATAGAAGCGAAGATCGAAAAGAAGAGAGCGGCGGGTATCTTGGCTGATCAGGGGACGCTGAGTCACACAAGATAAGGAAACCACAGCTGCGTGCGGCCCCTTGTGTCTGACACAAGTGCTGCCATTTTAAGAAACACAAGCCTCAGGGAGGAAAGGTCAGAGAAATTGTACGAGTGGCTCCTCCAGCATGGACGCCCATGCGCTTAGATACATAAGTATGGCAGGCTGGTCTTGTTGCTCCATTAGAACCGGCAGCATGTCAGGTTCAGGTTTGGGTTCAGGTTCAAGTCTGTGGCACTTCAATGAACAGCTCTGTGAAGCAGGGGCCTCTGAAACACAAAGGAGAAGCCATGGGAGACCACGGGGACCCTGCTCTCTGTGCGGGGAATGAGCGAATACCATGGGGATTGAATATCTGGCCACTGCATGTGCGACGGTGCTCAGGAGGGGTCCACAGGGGCCTCTCTTGAAAATGGCTGTCCGCTTACATCCTGCACACTGGAGTGAATTCGTGGATGAGATCACATCACACAGAGAGAGTCCATCCGTCCATTTTAAAGTCAATGCAGGGTCAAATTAGACAGACCCCAGCCCTGGATCGGGACCCAGTCATTAGCAAATTCACTAAAAGCAATCTGGAAAAACTGTCCGTGTGTCCGCATCCTCCCTGTTCTCCCATTGGTCGGCCTTCTCTTGAGTGTTTTGCTTTAATAAAGCTGTGTTTTGGTCCACTTGAGTTTGTGTCACTTTTTCCTCTTGGTCATGGTGGCACATAAAGCAAAAACAGAAGAACTTTGGGGGAGAGAATAAAAACGGCAGATAAGAAAGGGAAAAACCACAAAGGAAAAATTAAGAAAAGGAGGAAATGTATGCTTTTCATTTTGGGGAAAACCTTTGAGAGGATTTTCAGTCAGGCAATGACCAAGGCTGCCATCAATTCACAGAGGTTCTGCTTTGGGCTTACAGTGTCCAGCACTGAAAATTGTCGCCTTGTTTGCCTTTGCCTGGCCACCTCCCTGTTCTTGACAGGACATTTCTGCCATTACACAGGTTTTGGATTTCAGGATACGCTACCCGGCCTGTGCAGAGACTTTTAAGACTTTAAAGACTTTTACAATTCCTCATCTGTTTATCAAGGTCAGATGAAAACCAGCCCTGGACAGGACAGCAGTCCATTATGGACCCCACTCCTCCCGGATCAAACTGAGACCCAGCAAGGCAGGGACTGGGAGTGAGAAGACCTCTCAATCTCTAAAGCAGCAATGATGCAATCTGCGAGTGGAAATTTAAAAGATGAAGGTTATTAGTTTCTTATTATGAGAGTAATAATGACGCCTTTTATTGGCTAACTAAAAAGCTGCTTATTGATGCAGTAGGAAAGGAACAACCCACTGACGCTGAACAAGCCTTTGTAGACATATCAATAGGAAAGCAAGGTGTAAAGCTCAAGTTTAAATTAAGTTCATAGACACGCTGCCGCTAAATATTCGCAGGCAAATCCACAACTTAATACCGGGAATGCCTTTTAAACATCTTAGATTCACGAGTACCGATTTGGGTAGTGATCACTCTCGATGAATGAAACCTGTTATCTTTACAACGGTTGACAATGAAGATGAGATGGTCAGGGATAGACTAGACAAACACAGAATGTAACTTGAACACAACACGTCCTCCAAATATGAACCTGATTAAAAGAAATAATGATAATCAAATCCTTGATGACAGCAACACTCATAACAGTGACAAAACAATTACATTGACAATCATGTTACGTTATTTTTAAAATGTTCCCTTTTCTTTTTCATAACTTCTTTAACACACTACTTCTCCACTGCGAAGCGCGGGTATTTTGCTAGTACATCAATATTACATACATCAATCGTAATGTAATTATTATGACAGTATAGTGTTTTTCCAGTCTGCATTATTCAGACAAGCTAAGTTATCACAACATTTTTTTTTGCCATTCATCAAACTAATTGAGGTAAGTCACCAAAAACAAAAACTATAATTGAAATGGTCAGAACTGAACGGAATGTGAAATGATACTTGGTATTATAATAATAAAAAACTATTTTAAAAATAGAACTGAAATAATCTTGTTCAGAACTCATGTGAAAGGGCAACCTGAACTAAATTAACCCCAATTTCCAGCATGTCAGCAGTCCTGGACAGTTTGAATTCGTTCTGAGTGGGTCGGCACCTCCACCATGGCAGCAGGAAATGAAGTTTCAGGTTTTTTTTGCAGTTACTAATGTGACAAGAAATGTAATTATTTATGGAACAAACATTAAAAATAGAGTGGAATGGTGAATGATGGGAGCACACATTAACTTCCTGGCTCATGTGAAACAATCAAGATCAAATTCTACCTGTTCAACAGTCCTCCCATAATCAGACCACTTACTGGGGGCCAAAGCCATAGCTGCTTTATTGTGTCCCTGTGTTCATCACAGCGGTGTGGCGTGCAGTTATCTTCATCAGAACACTCTAGACGAGAACAGGCCATTCAGCCCAACAAAGCTCGCCAGTCCTATCCACTTAATTCTTCTAAAAAAACATCAAGTTGAGTTTTGAAAGTCCCTAACGTCTTACTGTCTACCACACTACTTGGTAGCTTATTCCAAGTATCTATCGTTCTTTGTGTAAAGAAAAACTTCCTAATGTTTGTGCGAAATTTACCCTGAACAAGTTTCCAACTGTGTCCCTGTGTTCTTGATGAACTCATTTTAAAATAACAGTCTCAATCTACTGTACTGATTCCCTTCATAATTTTAAACACTTCAATCATGTCACCTCTTCATCTTCTTTTGCTTAAAATGTAAAGGCTCAGCTCTTTTAATCTTTCCTCATAATTCAACCAATGTAGCCCTGGAATCAGCCTAGTCGCTCTCCTCTGGACCTTTTCTAGCGCTGCTATGTCCTTTTTGTAGCCTGGAGACCAAAACTGCACCCAGTACTCCAGATGAGACCTCACCAGTGCATTATAAAGGTTGAGCATAACCTCCTTGGACTTATACTCCACACATCGTGCTATATAACCTGACATTCTGTTAGCCTTCTTAATGGCTTCTGAACACTGTCGGGAAGTTGATAGCTTAGAGTCCATTACGACTCCTAAATCCTCCTCATAAGGTGTACTCTCGATTTTCTGACCGCCCATTGTATATGCAAACCTAACATGTTTACTCCCTATGTGTAATACTTTACATTTACTGACATTAAAGTTCATCTGCCACAAAAGCCTACATGCCATCCAAGTCCCTCTGTAGTGAATATCTGTGTCTGCAGCAATTTGGCCATTCAGGGTGGCACTGAGGGCACAGCCAATCCCAGCATCATTGGATGTCAAGTAGGTGTGCCAGGTACGAGCCACTGCTGCTATAGGGTATACCCACAGCTTTAAGGTGCCAAAAGCATGACAGAGGCGGGCAGCAATCAGGCGTCTCTGACTATACTTCACTTTATTCTGATTTGCCCAGAGGTATATCACTGCTTAAGTCTCAGCATGACAATCAGAGGTGCATACCACTTTCCTTTGCTTAACAATAGTGTAAACGCATCATCATTGGCTAAACAATATTATTGTTGCCAACTACCTTGAAGTACAAATACACTGTATGCTGATTAGAGACTATTGACCACAGAACACGTTAATTTTCAAATCAAGTAAATACAAACATTTTCTAAGGAAGCAGGCAGTTGTGTTATCACAAATCTGTATGTTGATGAGATACCAAGCAAAGCAGTTTGATCTTTAAAGCATGCGACTCTATGTCCTGTAGACACTTACCAACAATAACCTGTAACAGAATTATTCAGGACGTTTGCCTTTTCACTTATGATCCTAGTCTCAAACAAAGGCTGCCTATTACCCCTTCACCTATTGGCTTTTACTTTGTGTTTTTCCTAAAAGCAACACATTGAAATGTCCTTTTCTTTCTAGCCCATTACATCGGCACATCTCTTGGTCTGGGTGCCAGTCCATTACACTGTGCATTCCCTCACTCGGGGCCAGTCAAGCTGACATGCCAGGTCTTCAACATCAGAGACGAGAGCTGAGTATCCAGAGAATCTTCTATCTAAACGTCTACACGTGAAGTGTGTGTGTGTGTGTCTGTCTGTCTGTCTGTCTGTCCGGCCTAGAAGTGGAGTCGGGGTAAAGGGCTCCACCTCCGCGGATACGCAAGAGAGGCCAACACGTCAGCAAAACGAAACCTCAGAGGAAAGAGTCACTCGCTTAGCACATCAGCAAAACGGTATCCCTATTATTTTTATTCCTGCCGCTTATACACAAGCGAGGTGAGCACATCAGTAAAACGAATCCTCCTAGGAGAGAGACGCCCAGAGTAGTTCCTTTCAATTACCTGACATCTCCACATTTCAATTGTTTTTTTGACAATTTCAATAGTTTCTAGGACCCCATGCACTTAAACAGCTAGTGTTAAAGTGGAAGGGTCCGAATGACTTCTAATGTGCGGGCCATGCATCCAGTAACGAGCTCCTGAGTTCTGCCACCAGACAATTCACAAGGTGGGTTTCAAAAGAAAATGTGACTAGTTACACACAACAGTGCGTGAACCTGAAACAGCCTGGGCTCATTATGCTTCTGCAATTCAAACTACTGGGGGCACAGTGTGGCATAGGCTGCCTCATGCCAGGCAGAAGATGGCTGCATTTTAGGCATGAAGACAGATTGAAACTGAACTAAAATATGTTGGATAAATCAATGGTGGAAAATTGGGTTGTAACCAATAATGGCTAACTGGTCACTTTAAACAAAAGAATAATATTTAAAGATGGATGTAAATGACTATATTAAATAGTTTTACTTACTGAAGTCTAACATATTAATTCCATTTCACTTTTAATTCATTTCCTAAACAAACACTGCAGTCCCTGCCCTGGCAGTACTCAACCATCCCAGGATGGGGTGCCAGTCCATTGCAGAACACGCCAGCTCAAACTGGAATAACTGAAAGATACCAAGTCTAGTGTTTGGAGTCTGAGAGGAAACCAGAAGGTTCACAGAATATTACATGGAAACTCACCAGGGTCCAAGCTTTGGAAGGCAGCTTATTTTGAATGACAGGGTGGATGCTCATCACACTTCTTGGGCTCATCCTCTTTTTTTTCATTGTTTTCATTGTCATGGTAACCGGCAGACACCTCATCCTTGATGGACTCACCGAGGTTTAGACTGTAGATAAGAGTGACAGATAAGTTCACACTGAAGCTGTGTGCCTTCAGTGGCACTGTGGCTACCCATGATGCCCCACACACCTGAGATCAATTACTAATTTGGTCCGAATGGAGTCACCACATACCCCCACACACACACACACACACACACACACACACACATTAATATGCTTGTTCAGGTTGTTTCTCATCTCTAAACAGGGCCAGTGTGAGTGGCAGTGGCTTTGCCATATGTGGGCATGTTAAATAAATGTAAAATATGCTGAGAAATACCAATATGCAAAAGAGAAATGGACTGACCTAAGGATTCCACAAATGCAATTGTTTTCTGAATTGTTGATTTGTTAGACTCTTTTGCTGTTTTATACATCTTGTGGAACGAGCCCCGGACACAGACAGACGGACATCGTTTGGTCACTCAACACACACACATTTATTTACAGCAATATTTACAGTCACGTGCACAACCCAGTGCCTCCAGCACCAATTCCCCAAAGTCCAGACCTCTCTCTACAGTGCCTGCCTTCTTCAGGCCGCCTCCACTCCTCTCTAGCAAGACTTCGTCCACTCCTCGCTCAACTCCAATCATCGTCTGAAGGGATAAAAGCCCGGATGCGCTCCAGGTGCTTCCTGACACTCCTCCGCGGACACTCCCCTGTGTGGCGGAAGTGCCAGCTGCGCACCTGGAAGTACTCCGGTTGTCCCCAGTCTTGTTCCCCCCTGCACTTCCGGGTGTGGTGGAAGTGCTGAGGTCTAGGGCTCTCCAGGCACCGGGGCACCCCCTGGCGGTGACCACGGGTCCCCACAGAGTTGAGCTTCCAAGCTCTGTGGTCGCCCCCTCGTGGTCTGGAGGAGGCGCAAGCCTCTTGGGCATCCTGGCTGGGTACCACCCCCAGCCATATGCCATAATCTGTAATATCTAGCATAGTGATAAATGTGTGATATAATGTCATTTTAGGAATAGGTTGGTGACTTAAAGAAAGAAGTAGCTTCCTGAAAATAAGAAATTGTAACTCCCCAGTGTTTTAACAATGTGACTACTGATAGGAACCTCGGCTAAGTGCTGTGGGCTATCTGTGACAGGGAGGTGGAGAGCTGGCCAGAGTGGACATTGCTTTAGTTTGTATGAGCTTCAAATTTCAAAGATGGGGGAATTTTATATTATATGAGTATGTCATCCCCAGGAGGAAAGCCTGGAATGAAACTCACAAGAAAATTTGGAAGAGAAGGAGGTTTGAGAGGGCAGTTTACGACCTTATTACTGGTGAATCCTTTCTTTCTTGCTTGTCTGAAATTGGAGAGGATGCTTACATGCAGATACAAAGCAGCTGAACTGCGTCATGCCAGATCTATTTCGTTAGTCAAGGTTGCTTCCCCACTCGTCCAAGAGGAGAGCCAAGGGCTACAGAGCCACAAAAAGTGGAGGCTTGCATACTGCAGGCTCTCTCTGTGCCATTTTCCATCTCTCTGTGTCTCAGTTCATTCATGAAGAAGCCCATTCCATTCAAGGATCATGCTGGTCCACGACAGATCAGTCAACATAATAAGACAGACAGCCACCTGGTAGCCTATTATACATGTTGTTTTAATATTATTTTGCCAGCACTCACAAATGTACTCTGCTTGTATTTTGGACATATTATCTATAGTACATGAATATACAGTACAGGCCAAAAGTTTGGACACACCTCCTCATTCAATGTGTTTTCTTTATTTTCATGACTGAAGGCATCAAAACTATGAATGAACACATGTGGAGTTATGTACTTAACAAAAAAGGTGAAATAACTGAAAACATGTTTTATATTCTAGTTTCTTCAAAATAGCCACCCTTTGCTCTGATTACTGCTTTGCACACTCTTGGCATTCTCTCGATGAGCTTCAACAGGTAGTCACCTGAAATGGTTTTCACTTCACAGGTGTGCCTTATCAGGGTTATTTAGTGGAATTTCTTGCTTTATCAATGGGGTTGGGACCAGCAGTTGTGTTGTGCAGAAGTCAGGTTAGTTGGACGATCATTTATTTTTCAACAGGACAATGACCCCAAACACACCTCCAGGCTGTGTAAGGGCTATTTGACCAAGAAGGAGAGTGATGGAGTGCTGTAAATGGTCATGAAAATAAAGAAAACACATTGAATGAGGAGGTGTGTCCAAACTTTTGGCCTGTACTGTATGTGTAACTTTCTCTTCTGCCTGCTCAGTTACTCCATCTAATTGCACCTGGGATTACAGAAGTGTTGAACTACAGTCACAGTCAGCCCTGACAGTGTAATACGAGTATGGGATTTGAGGCATTCTGTTATGGTCTGCATAATAAAGAGTCTAAAAGGGAAAATACGGTCACCTTAGGACCCTACCACGACAAAACAATGTTCCAGAAGACCCTCCAGAATTGTAGTTCCTGCATGGGCAGGCAACACAAGAGTGGAAGGAGAACTTGGAAAAGAACGTTAACAGAACAGACAGACAGAAGACAGACATAGCCAAATCCAGCAGATCAAAAGAGATGGGTGCCGAAACTGAAACACAAGCCAAAACTCAGAGTTAAAAAAAAAGGTTAGTAGTTTAAAGACTACTTTTTTGATGTACTTAGAAATTGCCCCCAAACCAAGGACAGCAGCAAAACCGACTTGCCATCACACTTGATGATCTCAATCAGAACAACTTCCTGTATCTGCTCCTTAGTAATGAGTAGTTCACAGTGATGGCGCTCAGCCCAAAACAAAGATGGCATCACGGCAGGATAATAACCAACAAACAATTAAAAATTACAGAGAGAGAGAGAGGTTGGGAGCATGCACTGATACAGCACGTTGATGAACCCACCACACGACGAACCACCTCAGGATCCCAGATTAGGAGCTGAGCACAGCCGTGCAATGGGTGACACCTCAGCACCACACGAGTTCAGATGGAATGGGACACTGTGAGTTTTTTTTTGACAACAGCTAGAGTGCCAATCCTGCCACCAACCCCGAGTTTTCCCTGCAAGATGGAGGAGCTGCTTGGAAGGGCAGTATGCAGGTTAACGTCATGCCCAGGACGGAGCCATTACAGGTTAAGGGTCTTGCTCAAGTCTTGACACATAATGTACTAATAAAACAAAGACAGGATAAGAGCCTTCACAGTACGGGGATTGTATGAAGATTAAGGCTTGAATTCAAATATTTTTTGCAAGGAGAAACAATTTATGAACAGTCCTCTGTTATACTTCAAGAACTTCTGGATTTTCACCCGATCCTTCCTTTAACAGAAAAAGCCCATCTTTGTGCCCCTCCATTCCTTCCAACATGTCTCTTTCTTGGGCTGATGGTTGTGACAAAGGATGGTGCTTTACCAGCGCTTAACCCGAGACAGACAGACGTACGAGGCACACTGATAAAACACAAATGGTTTTATTTTCTTCACCTCGTGGGAAACGCCTTCCCAATACACAGAACACTACACAATACTCTTCCTTCTCTATTTTCTTTCTCCTCCATTCCTCCTGGCAAGCTTAGCCCCTCTTCTCCCAACTCTGGCTCCCAGAGTGGTGTCTGCTGGTCCCTTATATAGGTCAAGTGCTCCAGGTGCTCGTTGGCCAACTTCCGGCAGCACTTCCAGGTGTGGCGTAAGAACCGCCAACATGAGCTCAGGAATAGTTGCAGCACCCCCTGGATCCCAGCAAGGCTGTAACAAACTCCAATTCCCATGAAACCCTGCGGGAGTCCGAGGTACTGCTGCCATCTAGAGCTCTAGGGTAGGCGATGCTCTGTTCTCACTTTCTCCCCCGGCCCTTCCAAGGCAGAGGCGTCCCAGCTGGGCAAGTGACCCAACTATCTAATGCATGGTACACATTAGAAATAAAGATGCGGCGCCCTTTTGCTGCACCCTTTTCTAAGTCTGTCCTCTTGCCAACTGTGCCAGCTATCATCTGTTTTTTTTTGTTATTTATGCTGCCCTCTTTTTATTGCTGAGACTGAGTGCTGCCCCTTTAACCCAAGTGTGGTGACGAGGTACCCCACCACTGTAGAGTCAATGGGTTTCTATATTAACACACAAAGGTTTTTTTCTGAACTGGCATGGCACTGGTCACTGCTGCTGCTGGGACCCCATGCCCAGGGCTCAAACTCCAGACTTTGCCATTCTCCACGTGTCAGTGTGGGTTTTCTTCCAGGTACTCCTGTTTTTCTCCCTCATCCACTCATCCTGGGTGGTTTAACTGGCCACTCTGCCTTGACCATGAGTATGAGTTTGTGCGTGATGTGTGAGTGGGCCCAGGGTTGTGTCCTAACAGGGTAGTCCTCGGCCCCCCCACAGCCCCTAAATGGACTAGGCTGATTGAGAATGCACTTAAGTATAAATTCCAAATCACTGAGGCTGTCCCACGTTGTTTATCCCACACATCTCCCCCCTTGATTTGTGTTCAAACCCCAACACCAGTGACACTAATAATAAATGAGAGAAACCATCATGGTGGACCCATTTTACAGGTGTGCTGGACTGAATGCTTCTTTTTCTCTCATGAAAAATTCAGATCAACTTCTTTGGTCTCTGGAACAAAACCAGACACAGAAGAAGAGCAACGTTTACCGACTTATGGAGATTTGGCAAAGCTGTCGTTTTTCACTGTTTGGACAGAATTCTGCTGAGGCCTTCACATGAATATTTAAGTGCTTCCTACACTCCGAATCACGTTTAATCCAGCCAGCGCACTCCGGTAATACTGTAGGCTTTAGAGTCAAGCATGTCAGCTGCACGGGCACCATGCCCAGGGCCTTAGAGTGCCAGCTAAAGAAGCAATGGGGCACACCCAAGAAGAGCGCAGTCTTTTTAAATAACATCACGTGCTGCCATCTAATGACATCCCAGAGCCTTGAACAGGCAGGCAGTGTGGCCGAGTGGCTGATATCGGACCACACGGTGGAATGCCCATCAACAGCTCATCTTTACACAATTCTAAAAAAACGATACTTTAAACAGCAGTGATCACAACATGGCTACATCTGAAATCAACTCTGAAAACACATAAATGTACACCAAAGACCTCTAATCTATGGGAAGCTGACTTTATGGGGATCACAAATTAAAAATTGGAAACTATAAATGATAGATGGTGTCCTGAATCAGCCTCAAAATAAATATACCCCAAAAACGAATAAAACAAAAAGACTAAAGATGAGGCCAATGTGCATAAATAAGGACATCTGCATGTGGCACTCCATTAAAATATTTTTGAAAGCAGTTCCAGGAAAAAAAATAAAAGAGAAAATTCAACAATGCACAAGTAGAAATGCAAATGCAAATAAACTAAATAAATGTTTTTTCCGAGTACTTGAAGTAGAAGAAATAAGTGGAATGTCTCATACAGAAGTAAAAGCAAGCTCTGAGTTTATTGATTTTAAAATGAGTGTCAGATGTGTTTCTGGCCCTCTGTATATTAAGATTTATAAAACCCTAACCCTAATTTTTTTTGTGTCAATATGTATTATCTAACTGCCTTTCCTTAACCTTTCTTGTTTCTATTTGTCTGTTTTATTTCATTCTGTCTGTTATTAGATGCAACTGAGAAGGCAAATTTCATGTTTTCTTGTGTAAGAAACCTTAAACCTCAAACCCCCGGACCTGATGAAGTTTTACCCATTGTACTGAAAGGAATGAAAAATGTTACTTATGAACGTTTATTACGCCGATTTGTAAGTGAACTGATGAGCATTTGTGAGGCAGCCAGGAGACAGATATTAAAAACAGAAAAAGGGTCAAAACCAGAAGATAAAAAATACACACATCAAAGCCATAATGAAAAAATGAAACCAAAGTCATAGTCTAAAATAAAGGAAGCAAAAGTCAAAAGCAGAAGAGCATTAAAGATCATAGCCTTAAAATAGATTTGATATTTGCAGCTCAGATGTGGAAGTGATATCACAATGAGGTCATGACCTCCAAAGACACGCCCCTAACAACGAGGGCAGCTGCCCTAACGATGGGAGTCCCAAAATGGCGGCAATCAGAAAAACAAAATGGCAGCCAAAACTCATCAACAGAATTAACAAAATTGAAAGCAAACAGAGAACTCACAAATAAACATCAGAATCGTATTCTATGACTGCCAAATAAGTGCCAGATTTCAAAAATTGCTCAAAAAAAGAAAGTAAAAAATATAAACTTAATTCATAACACTATTTCATACCCGAGGCCTGGAAAGTTGCAAATGTGGCTCCATTCTTCATGAAGGTGAGCAAAAGAGATCCTGGTTATTACAGGAAAGTGAATCTTACTTCTGTGTCATGTAAAATTAAGGAAATGATAATAACAGATAAGTTAGAAAAGCAATGTATTAAAATTATATACCTAATAGCAGCCAACCTGAGTTTGTTAGAGGAAGATGCTGCCAAGCAAATGTTTTAGACTCTTTTAAGCAGACTACCGGAGTAGCTGACAAAAGCAATGCGTATGACATCATTTAATTCAACTTTCAAAAAGTCTTTGATACACCAAAGGTTAATTCTGAAACAAAATAGATCGAACATTTGGAAAATGCAGTTTATTATAGAAAAATGCAAAATGCTACCCATAGGCAAACAGAACATTAATCATAAATACAAGATAAAAGGCACTGGCCTACAGGAAGTGACCTCTACAAAGGATTTACGGGTTTATGTTGGCACAACATTCTCATTGTCGACATAATGATCAGAAACAATAAAAAGGCAAAAAAGATAAGTTATACAGTAATCCCTCGCTATATCGCGCTTCGACTTTCGCGGCTTCACTCTATCGCGGATTTTATATGAAAGCATAACTAAATATATAACGCGGATTTTTCGCTGCTTCGCGGGTTCTGCGGACAATGTGTCTTTTTACTTCCTGTACATGCTTCCTCAGTTGGTTTGCCCAGTTGATTTCATACAAGGGACGCTATTGGCAGATGGCTGAAAAGCTAACCAATCAGAGCACGCAGTTAAGTTCTCCTGACTGAGATGCTAACCAATCAGAGCACGCAGTTGAGCTCCTGCGTGCTGAATGCAGTGTTAACCAGGAAATCTCATCTCGCTCATTCAGCATCAACGTGTAAAGAGTTGTGCTCTTTTGTGTTTATCTTTGTGCATAGTCAAGCCCTTTATTATGGCTCCAAAACAATCTGCTACTGCTTCAGGGGCCGTGCCCAAGCGCAAGAAGAAGATGTTAATGATTGCCGAAAAGGTAAACATTTTGGATTTGTTGAAGGCTACGATTCTTTTTATTTAAAAAGTAGGAAAGGAATATAAGATCTACGGCTGCAGCGTCCTTTTAACCAGGGTGCAAAACGAGTTGTAAGTGGATGTAATAAGGCAGTAGTCTGGATGGAATCTGCTTTAGGGATTTGGATTGAAGACTGCCAGAAGAAGAACAACGGCAGTGCTACACAATCGCCTGAAGTGGCTCCTTTACAAGGGCTGTAACGCTCTCCTTTGTTGTGCAGTAAAATTAAACTCATTGTTATCGGACAAGTCATCGTGTCATTGTTGGTGAGTAACCATAAATAATTAATACATTTACTGTATACTATTTTTCTTGCAATGTACGTATTTATTGCTGGTGACCTGTCTATCGTAATGGCTGTAACATATGTGATATCGGAGACACTCAATATCTTTAAAATAATATTTAGGTTTTACTGTATATAAACAGTGTGTGTTTATATACATAATTTCAATGAATCTTACCTAATATCTAAGAGAATACAAAGGGATTATGCTGTATAACGCTGCGGGGAATATTTATAAACAGTGCGGGAGAGTTTATAAGGGCTTAAAATATATAAAAATAACCATACAAACATATGGTTTCTACTTCGCGGATTTTCACCTATCGCGGGGGGGTCTGGAACGCAACCCCCACGATGGAGGAGGGATTACTGTATTTCTAAAACGTGTTGAATATAAATCGAGGGGCGTTATGTTCAAACTATATAATGCACTAGTAAGACCACATCTGGAGTATTGTGTGCAGTTTCAGTCACCACAGTACTAAAAAGACACGGCTGAGGCTGTGCAGAGGAGAGCAAGCAAGTTCAGAGAATGAAGCCTGTTTAGTATCAAACAGAGGACACTGACTGGGGACCTAATCCTGGTCTTCAAAATCCTCAAAGGCATCGATAAAGCAGATTGACTAAAATTATTTCAACCAACCGGTGAATCACATACTCAAGGACACCAATGGACATTAAGAGGAAGGACATTTAGGACTGCAACCAGGACTCTTTACACAAAGAGTTGTGGGCCTCCTCTTGTTTGTTAGTCTTTTAATGCTCTTGCATAGCCAGCTTAGTACATGAACTAACTCACCTCAGGGGGCAACAGTGTGGCTAAATTGAAATCAATACAAAAATGAGAGTGAGTACTCAAACCTGACCAATTGTAGCCCTCAATCTGTGTTGTCAAGCAGGCTGTCCAGTCACTTGCCCATTTCCTTGGGGAGAATGCAGTCATTCAGAGAGCAGCAGAGTGCACAGGTCACACAACAAGAGGAGGCCTCCAAGCCATGAGTCCTCGAGCCTCGAATCTGACAAGAAATCACTTGAGGTCCCGTCTGCCTCCATTCGACATCCATACACGGAGATGCCAAAGCCTGTTATGTTTCAGCCAGGATTCCCCACTGCTTATATTGAAATTCCTTTTTAATGCCTTTTTTTTAGATCTTTACATCTTTAAGTATTATCATTTATTCAAATATGTTATTTATGTGTACAGTATTCTTTGTATAATTATCTATTTTTGTCAGGTTTGTGTATTTTTTATGTTTTATGTGTGCGATTTGTTTTCCCAGGTTCTTTGTATTTTGTGGGTGGATCCCCAAGAGGCGGGGCTACCTGTCCATCTCCGTGTAGGGACCGCCCCCAAACCTTTAGAGGTTGAGGAGACAGGGAGGTAAATGCAGTGCATCTTATATGTGCTTGGTGTTGATGAGTTTGCTTGTGTCTTGCTCATTATTACTATTACTGAATCACTAGATTATTCATCTTTTTGCTCTGGTTTTCGACCATTCTGTTTGGATTGTGTACTGGGACTCTGTTTGTGAATGAATTGCCCGTTTTTAGGCAGCTCCTTTTGTGCCTTTCTGCTCTTTGAGCTTTCTTTTGATATACAAAGCAATTTTGAAATAAATCTTTTATTTATAAAGATTCCTCATTTGTCCTTTTTGTCTTGTAGCCAAGGGTTTATGGTCATCCTTTCTCTTTTTAGGCATTTTTAATATAATTGGGACATTTAAGAATATATTTTTGAACTTTGACTTACAAGTGCATCTTGGCTCCAGTGTAGGCCTAAGCCAGCCAGGCTTGGCAAATCTGAGGATGCTGTTGTGTGCACCCTCTCTAGGTAGACTAGTGAGGATCCCACTAGGATGGAGGTCTCACACCACTTTAGCCATTTTGAGTGTGTGAATCACTGTAATGCAAAACCCAGGCCTGTGAGCAAGTGAGGTGCAGGCACTATAGGAGAACTTCATTGGCCCTATGGGTTTCTAACCTCAAGGATGTCTCTTGAGTTATGCCAGAATGTTCCCTTCTCCCTGCCTCTCTTTGATATACTTGCTCATCTCCTATACAAATGCAAGTCACAGCACCATCCACCCCCACCACCCAGACCTTCTCCCCCACCTTCTCCACAAGCAGTTCTCCTTTAGCACAAATGGAGATATGGCTCCTTACTGAATTGGAAGGACCACATTTGTGGTCAGCCTTCCTATATCAGGAGGTGAAATGGTGAGAAGCGGGACGCTGTGTGGTATCTCAATAGGGACTCGGACCCTTAATAAACTTCAGTACTGCGATTCTTTATGAAGCCAACTGTATTCAGTTCCAGGATTCTCACATGCCAAATGAAGTGATGACACTACACATTATTTTTAAGGTTTTCCAGTTGACTGGAAGACCAGACCATTAAAGCAGGCCTTTCAAGTCACATGTTGTACGCTGTCCAGAGGGAATGGTCAGATACCAGTGATCAAGTGTCCAGGAGCAACACCCACAGCGTGAGAGAGCCATCTAAATCCTGGGAAGCAGTGGTCTGAAGCAGGGCACCAGTCATCCTACATTCTCAAGATGATGTGTCCACCTTTGCTAACATATGACCATAAGAAATTTGACAAATGAGAGGAGACCATTTAGCGCATCAAGCTCGTTTATTTAGCGAATAGATACTGTAATGGACTATGGACCTTTAAAAATGTGTTTCATTTTTGGGCCTACTTAATCCAATTTTGGGCCACAGCTGGTCTACCTCCAAAAGGGCAGAATGATTTTAGAGTAAAGGGATTGGAAGAAGAAGGCAAGGTCAAAGAGAAGCCAAAGTCATAACCGAAAATCAAACCGCACAATCGTCACATTAAGAATAGTAAGCAGAAACACCCAAATGCCAGAAGGAAAGTTTAGCAACAAGAAAGAATTTCAAACAGCAAGAAAATACACTAACAGCATTGTTATCCAATACTGACATAGCCTGTGTAGTATATTGTAAGTCTGGACTTTTGGGGATTCTGTAGTAATAAGGAATTATGGGTATTGGGGAGCTATTAGGAAGTAGATAATAATAATAAGGCTGTGTAACGTGTACTCTGAAACGATCTTAGTAAAAGGACCTGTTAAGGTTTACTACTTTAAACCTGTCTCCGTCTTCTTCCTTTTTGTTGGTACAATATTATTGCCCATAGGTATAATAGTCTGAAAACTGAAAGTTCGAGCCATTAAATAGTTGAGATGATGACGTCACGCACTTCAGAGGGTTTTTGGGTGATTTGCCATTGCAACAGCTGATCCGACTTCGACAAAATAGCAGCACTAACATGGAAAAAGAAAATGGAGTCACAGGAAGACATGTCTCAAAACGCATGCTAGGAAAAAATTAACATAAGAATTAGATGCCTTGGGTAAGAAAACCCCAGAAGAGATGTACAGATTATTAAATTCCATTCTGGATTTCTCATAAAAAATGAAATTCAAATTCACATCACAACAATGGAACACCAAAAACTAGGACTGGAAACGCACCGTGGAGGAGGTGCCTGATCACTGCAGACCACACTTAACACACACTGTGGCCAGGTCAGAGTCACCAGTACACTTAATGTCTTTCGGATATGAGAGGAGGAAAACTTACACGGACACAGGAAGAAATGCAAATGCTAACACAAGCAATTCCTGGGCTGGGATTCGCACCCAATCTCCTAAAGCAGCGCTAATCACTGCACCCAGAGGCGGTCTTAGGGGTGTGCGGGGCTTAGGGCTGACCGGTATGTGTGGACTGTATAAACTTGCATGCGAATTTAATAAAAATCATTTTAACATACACTGGATTTTCTCATTACAGTATTCAGGTAAATGTTTGCAAGGTAACATGCAGACTTTATCAAAATATAACGATATAATCTTTAAAAAAAATGCAATTTATAATTCATGACAATACCACGACAGTGCGAAATGCGATGCGGTGAAATTACAAAAGTACCCAAATTACAAGTATGCTCTGAGTCTCGATATGCAGGATGTCATCATCATAACTCACGTTGATGTCATGTCAGCCGGTTATCATTAGCGATACATGTTTTTGTGCATTAATATTTGGACTATGGGATGTTTCCAAAGACATACATGTACGGAAGTTGACCTTGAAGAGGGATTTTAAAAGGGTTCCTCTTAGGAGCATCTCAAATATATATATATATATATAAATCCGCTTGAACGGGACACGTGGACCTCAAAAACAGGGCCCCCTTAGGCGTGGGGCCTGGGGGGGTCACTCCACTTGCCACCCCTAAATGTCGCTCTTGACTGCACTGCTGTGCTGTTCTCTTTAAAAGTTGCCTAGCAATATGTAAGTGAGGTCAACGGTTCAGTTGAAGATTTCCCTGAGAAAGGAAGTCATCTCAGACACCATAGTTAGGCCCGGGGCAGTAGCCAAGTGCAGCCTTAAATCTGAAGCTTCCTTTACAATCGGTGACGTTCCACTCAGAGTTCATCCATTTATCAATCATCTAAAATCAGTGTATTGGGCAGTAAAAAAATGACACCTCAGTGACTGGATGGCACAAATCCAGGTTGAGCGCTTTGGACCACCGCCCAGAACTACGTGAGGAGATCAGTGATGGCTCAGTGAGACTTCCTTCATTTCCCAGCACTTCTCGAGATTTGCTCTTTGCCTGTGCAATCCACTCTGTCACGGTTCACTTCAGCACTCCAGGCTCGCGTGACAGTCGCCTAGTCATTTAATGGAGTCACTGAACACGTTTCTTGAGAGTCACTTTCTAAAAATAACCTCATTAATTAGGTGTTCCGGTGCATCAGAACATTAAGTACAAACAATGAAGCCGCTCATGGCTGCCATTTTCCCCTCTTTCATTGCCGTCTGCTTTTTATTCCTCGCTCTACAGATGTTTCCAGTATGTGCAGCCGGCTGCCACTAAACATGGAAGGGAGGGCAGATGCCACCTCACAATAAAGCTTTGGGATGATTTGGCATTTTTTACTGACAGTTCATTTGATTTTTTACTTCCACTGATGTTACTCATCAACGTTGCATGTTTGCCCTAAGTAACCCGCTTTGAAGAGCTTCAGCTCACACTCCAGAAGACTCGGCTCCTTTAATGAGTTTATATGTGAATTATTACAGAATAATTGTGAGTCTCTACATGGGCAGTAAGGGGGTCTGGGGATGAAAAATGCTAACCACTGGGCCAAATAAAGAAAGAATAATTAGACGGACATCCACAAACCACAAATGTCATCATAATGTATGGAACAACATTCTCAAATCCGCTTAATCCACTTATGGGACACAGGGAACTGGAGCCGATCCTGCAGCATCAAACACAAAGCAGGATAAAGCCTGTCCAGTACAGCATGGGCTCCTCTGCCAGCCATAGTGGCATTGCAGGACCTCGACTTGGAGAGCAGGGCACACTTACCAACTGCAGTTGCTAGTGTTATGACTGGCAGTGCCCCTTTGGAGGCCTAGGCGGAGGGGATGGTTAATAAAATATTCAATTGGATGTACAACTTTAATAAAACAGATTCAGAATAATTCATAAAATTAATTAAAGAAATCACCAGGCCAAAACAGTACCCAACATCCTGTTGTCTGACTTGGCAGTCTGTACCCCAGAGGCATGCTGGGCCCTTAAATAGGCCTCAGGCAAGGCTGTGTCAGGGGGCCCTGCCTCCTTAGGTTCAATGGGCAAGCTGATCAAGGGGCATGCAGGATAACATGATTGACAATTGCAAAGCAAATTAAAAAAATTTTTATAAAAATAATAAAGGCAAAACCAAATATTTAATATAAGAAGCTAATAAAAACTTTTAACAAAGAAGAATGTCCGAAAAACATTTTAAAATAACCTCATAAACAAACTAAAATCAAGAAACTGGAGACTAGAGAAGGGGATGACAGCGTGAATGGGTAGGCTTGGTGGGCCCTCAAGACTTTGCTGTTTGGGAGGCTCAGCTCTTCAGGTGACCCGTGGGAACACTAGGGTGTGTTACGAGTCCCTGTATGAGTTTCTGTGCTTTTACATTCATTTTGTTTGTTTTCTTGGTGTTGGTGGGGGGGTCACTGAATTTAATTCTAGTGTCTAAATTTCTCTGTTCCTTTTCATTTTAATTATGAATTATTTTTGGTCTGTTCACCTGACATTTTGTAAATTCGTGGTCACAGCTGTTTGGTTTCCCAGTGTTATGGCAAATGCTGTGGAAGAATAAGTTTAGGGTTACATAGCATTCATCTTTAAGAAATAGCATAAAGGGTTAATAAATGTCAGAAACGAGAAAAAGATCAAGTGAACAACAAAATATACACTGAAATATAAGAATTGGTTTAGGAAAAATACTGAGATGGTCAAGTAAATAAAGAATGTACAAGAAGAAGGGCTGATGTAATATACAAAATGTGCTGAAGGGATGACTAAGAGATGACTAAGAAATCAGCAGATGTACTATAAGCAACAAGAATGGACAATTGTTATATGCACAGAAAGTTCAAGGGTGGTGGCGCAACTCAAAAGGTGTAAGAAGAACCAGAATATGACATAATAGACTTTAATCTCATATATATTTCTCTTCTGGTTCGTCCTGCTTCTACTTCAAAACCTTTCCCGCCCACACGCAGCCGACACAGCATTTCTCGATTCCTATTCGTCCTCTTCCAAACCCTTCCCCACGCTGCCTGTGGCCTCCCATACACCTTGCTATTTTCATAATACTGCAACGGTTGTTTCCTAAGTCTTTGTTATAAAATGAACGACAGTATCTTCTCTGTCGATGGGTTTTTGCAGTGTCATGTCTATTCTGGGATCCGGCAACTGCCTGTTTCTAACAGTGGGTTATTTCTTGACACAAACGGTTCTCAAAGGCAATGCACTGTTTTCCGTTCCTATTCTTACGTATGCTATGGCAGGCGTCGGCTATCTAGTTTTATATAAATCATTTTGGTGTAAACCAGTGAACCAACCAGAGTAAAATGTATGCATTGATTGAGACTGTATGTAAATTCAGGAGTTTATAAAATGATCGTCTATTCCTTGTTTCTCTGACCATTCTGATCATTCTGACTGTGCTGTAACAGACTGCTTTTGAAGAATGCTCCCTCCAAGGCATTTTGCAGAGGAGTAATCTATACTAATAAACGGCAAAGCCCTCACTCACTCACTCACTCACTCACTCACTCACTCACTCACTCACTCACTCACTCACTCACTCACTCACTCATCACTAATTCTCCAACTTCCCGTGTAGGTAGAAGGCTGAAATTTGGCAGGCTTATTCCTTACAGCTTCCTTACAAAAGTTGGGCAGGTTTCATTTCGAAATTCTACGCGTACTGGTCATAACTGGAAGCTGTTTTTCTCCATTTACTGTAATGGAGTTCAGCTGGAGGGGCGGAGTTCATATGACATCATCACACCTCTCACGTAATCACGCATTACGTAGAAAGCCAGGAAGAGCTACAAAACGCGCTTTAGAAAACATGCATTATATAATTAAGAAGGCAGCGAAACAATTAGAAGCGAGCGAGTGACATATATATAAAACCATATTCAGCAGCTCACGTGAACTGACGCAGTGCGCAGACAAAAAGTAACAGTTGCAAAGAGTGCTGAACAAAAACTGAATTACACTGCTACGCTCAAATAGCTAAACCACACGCCGTGGCGCGATACTAAAGCATTCGACTGTAACGCCCACGTCCGAGGTTCGATTCCCGAGAGGGGATGCACTAAGTATGTACGCGCGCTTCTCGATTTATTTTAACCTCGCATCCCCTTAGTTTGAGACGTATGAAAACGCATGCGGTTAACGCAGAAAGACAGATCACCTATTCACCTATTGAAGCTTCATGAATAATGGATACTTTATTCGCGATCAATGATTGTTTTGGTAAAGCCATACTCAGTGTATTCATTAGATGAACGGTAAAAAAGTAAGAGCGAGGGGACGGTAACTTACTGAAGCACACAAGCAAAACCACAATAGCACGCGGGCTCGATGTACTGACTTGCGAGATCACATTCCAAAAATATTTCTTTTCAAGTTCTATTTAGTCCATATGAGTCAAACTCAACACGTCCGGCCCGGCGTGTAATTATATCCGGCCCGCGAGATCATTTTATATACTGTATTATTGTTATTAATGGCCCGGGTATATGAAGCGCTGGTAACACAATAAACTACAGATCCCATAATGCATATCATGCATTACATACAGATCCATAACAGCGTTGCTGCAAGTTATTGCGAAGCTAGCCCACACGATGCCGAAGAGAAAAGTTGATTCTGAAAACAGAGCCTTTAAAAACCGATGGGAGGCTGAGTATATGTTTACTGACATTGCCGGTAAACCCGTGTGTCTCATTTGTGGAGCTAATGTGGCTGTAATTACAGAATTTAATCTTTACAACGACTGACAAACACAGAATGTAACTTGAACACAACACATCGTACAAATACGACCCTGATTGAAACAAATAATGATAATCGAATCCTTGATCACAGCAACACTCAATAACACTCACAAAAAATTACTGTATATTGACAATCATGTTACGTTATTTCTAAAATGTTCCCTTTTCTTTTTCATAGCTTCCTTAACACACTACGTCTCCGCTGCGAATATATATATATATATATATATATATATATATACCTCGATCTACATACTCTCAAATACTGTAGATAAGCCACACACCGTGGCGCAATTGTAGAGGCTTTGCCTCTATCGCCTACGTCCGAGGTTCGATATGCCCACGGGTAATGCGGGATACAAGTTTAATGAGAGGACGCAGGATATAAACGAGAGTTTTGATCTCTTTGTAACTAAGTTAAAATTGCAGGTGAAGGGGTGTGCTTATGCAGATTCCGAGAGACTGTGTTTGTGGGGGATTGACAGTTAAGGCAGGTGGGGGAGTCACGTCATCATATCCCCTCCCATTTACCTCATTTCGCTCTGAGCTGAGCTCCGCGGCTAACGCCGTCTTCCGAATCAACTTCGTCACACTGCCACCAACTACACACAGAAAAAATCCACAAGTTAATACACACGCTGTCTCTAGAGTTTCTCCACACTGAATCCTCCAGGCACTACTTACAAAAGGTTACATTGATAATCGCACAGCTGAGAAGCTTCGATGCATGTGCTCCATAACGCGTTAAAAATATAAAGTCACTGTCGGAATAAATAAAGTCAATACTTAAAGTCAAAACTTTTTTCTGAATATATAAAGTCAAAACTTGAATATATAAACTTAGCGCTGGAATATATAAAGTCAAATCTTGAATATATAAAGTCAGCATCGGAATATATTGTCACGCTTGGGTCACAGATTTGCACCGAAACACAGGAGGTCGTAGAAACAAGAAGGGTTTTTATTCAAAAACTGCAAACACATGAGCTTAAACGTGCTCCATGACAAGTCAGAGATGACAGTTCCGCTAGGAGCAGAGAGAGAGAGCGATAAAAGCAAGCAAACAATCAATTTTCAACTGACAGGTGCTGCACAAGGCTTTTAAGTTAGCAGAGTATAGCGCGAGGTTTGCATTACGCGTTATAGCACAAGTGAGAAAGTAAGGAGCAATGTGAGGGTAGTCTGTGTTTCAGGAGTTGTGGTTTTCCCAGAGGCGTCTATATCTTCTTGGGGTGCGATCAGCCCTCCAGCTCACACCCTCCCCCTCAGCTTTATTCACATTTCCGTGAATCAAGCGACTCTCTGTACCAGGTTCATTTAGTCTTGATAATACGTCTGCGTTGACGTGTTCAGAACCTGGTCGATGTTTTACTTCGAAACGGTAAGGTTGTAAGCCCAGAAACCATCTCATGAGGCGAGAGTTTGTATCTTTCTGTCGGTATGACCATTGAAGTGGAGCATGATCAGTTACCAAAGTGAAGTTTCATCCCCACACGTAATAGAGAAGCCCTCCAGCTCACAATATAAAGTCATCGTTGGAATATACAAAGTCAGTGCTGCAATATCCATCCATTTCCCAACCCATTGAATCCGACCACAGGGTCACGGGGGTCTGCTGGAGCCAATCCCAGCCAACACTGGGTGCAAGGCAGGAACCAATCCTGGGCAGGGCAAATGCATCATTTTCAAAACATTAACCGATCAGTGTTTTTTTAATTTATTTTTCTGAATACGTTTTTGTTAACTTACTTCAGTTCAGAGTCATTTCAATCAATATATTTTGACTTTGACTTTATATAATCAGGAATGACTTTATAAATTCCGACGCTGACTTTATATATTCTGACGCTGACTTTATATATTCAAGTTTTGAATTTATATATTCCAGCAATGACTTTATTTATTCAAGTTTTGACTTTATATATTTAGAAAAAAGTTTTGACTTTATATATACCGACGCTGACTTTATGTATTCGGGAATGACTTTATATATTCCGACAGTGACTTTATATATTCGGGAATGACTTTATATATTCAAGTTTTGACTTTATATATTCTGACGCCGACTTTATATATTCAGAAAATCAATGTATTTGCCTGTTTCGCACCCCATAGTATATGTGTGTGTGTATATATGTACACATGTATGTATGTATGTATATATATATATATATATATATATATATATATATATATATAAATATGACGACAACAACACTCATATCAATGAGAAAACAATTACATTAACAATCATGTTACGTTATTTTTAAAATTTTTCCTTTTCTTTTTCATAACTTCTTTTATACACTACTTCTCCGCTGCGAAGCGCGGGTATTCTGCTAGTTAAAAGATACAATGAACAGCTCTTCTCCTGCCTGATAACTGATTTGTCCTGTTAGGGGATGCTTCTTTCTTTACTAAGATATTAAATTTTGACCACAATGCACCAGTAGTTAGGGGCGTGTTCTCAGAGGTCATGCCCTTTGATCAAAATGCATCAGGATAAAAAGTCACCAATGAAAACCCTTCCTCGTCTGAGCCGAGGATTCAACACCCAAATCTCTTATTGCTTTCTGTCTTGGATTCCTTTGCTCTTGTTTCTCGACCATGAATTTCTGACTCACTTTTTTGGTTCGTTATTTTTTATCCCCCAGTTTTCACCCCTTTGTTCTTCTGCTGGCTCCCTCACTAACTTTGTCTGTTCACAAACATAACGGAGGAGACACAGCTACGAACTTCTGTTCCTCTTCTGGCCCTAGCTTAGAGGGAGAGCCCACCGAAGATCAGTGGCGACTCTTCTGGAAGCCCCGCCCCTTCGGTTCACCCAACGACACGAGCGGAAGTTGCCGTTCACTCCTTAGGACAGCGACTGTTGGAGCAACTCACCCACAGTCATTGACGATCAGCGAACGACTGCATCATTTCTGCTACATTTACTTTTGTGTTAAAGTGATTCTGCTTGCTGTTAAAGTTGGACCTTACTGGGGACCCCAGCACTTCATCCTGTCCTGTTTCTTTTGTCCTCACACATTTTAGCAGATCTCCATGTTCTCTTCACCCGGCCTTTGTATTTTATTTGGTCCTTTTGGTCTCCTGGGTCTTTTTTGGGTTCAGGGCTGACATCTAAGTGCAGCTCCAGTCCACCGATGGCTGAATATGAGCTGCTCTCCACCCACCACCTCCCACCATCAGGCCTAATTTTCAGAGACTCACAGCACAGGCTCACTGGATTTAGCTTTTTGTGTTTTTTTTTTTTTTGCTTTATTACCCAATAATTGCTCTATAATCAGTCAAACGCGTCAGCAGTGAAACATTTAGAATCACCAGAGCAACAGAGGTCTGATACGGCAGGGAGGAAAGCTGCTGGAACTTTCATAAATATGCAAGGTGAAGAGAATTGTACAGGCGGGTGATCTGTCGAGCGGTGAAGCGAGGGGGCCGAAGTGCGTATGGAGTCACATTTCATCAGACCTGACAGATTTGAAATTATAAGCAGGAGCAGAGAAAGCGTTCCTCGGGAGTCAGACTCAGGTGTGGGATGGCGTGGGAATTCAGGAGACTCTCTGGGTCTGCGGCAACTTCAGCCACACTAAGAAGACACAGGAATGGAAATTCAAAATGAAATGGATGTGTGGAAGGCCGGCTAATGGCAGACGTGTACGTAAGAGTCTCATTATACTGCGTACATGTGGCAATACACGTGAAATGGAAATTGCAGATTTGAAGTCATAAAACTGCTGTTTTTTTTTTTAATTACTATATTCTCATTTGGGCAATAATAGGAACGGAAGATTAGCAGTAGGAACACAGAAGCCAGTTGGGATGAATAAATCTCTAAACAATGGTGTCCAGAATGTTCAACTGTTAAGGTCGGCAAGAAAATCCCACATGGGTGGGTAAGGGTGCAAAATGCACAGAGACAGCGGCCGGTTTGGCCCATGAAGGTGGAAAGCTGAAGCACTAAACTCTACACCACCATAAGCTTCAACCTCAGTGTGAAATGAAGGCATCCATATAGCTGGGGACACTGTGGTCAGTGCAGACCCTGCACACCTCCAGACTCCCGTCCTTGAATCATGTACTGTGTGCCAATTGGACCCAATTTAGGCCATTCATAGACAACACGATTTAAGGGGCAGTGAGGCTCACCATTGAAATAAATATGATTTAAATGTGTCTTGTTGTAGAGGACAGTGCCAGTCACTGACTGTGGAGCCAACACAGAAATCCAACAGGTAAGCCTCCCGATCACATGATGCCCCTCATGCCAGACTACAGAGCTGACAAACAGGACCCCCTTTTAAAGAGGCAGCATACTTGGAATAGTTGACTGACACATCTACACAATGAACACTTAAATGTTCCATCTTTAATGTAAAGTCACATTAAGGTGACACCAACTCCAACTGTACGCCCCCCAGACATGAACTGGTGAGCAGCCCAACATCCAACCAGTTGCTCTCCTGAGTGTGAGATTCAAAAGTTGGAGAGAGCAGTAGTGTGATGTACTGTGGTAGCCATTATGGATGCAATGAGAAGCAACAATGAGGCCCCTTCTTCAGGTAACTTGTAGTCAACTACCCGAGCCTGAGGCACATCAAGAAACTCCCATATTGCCATCTGTTCAGTTAGCCAATAAAAGGTGTCATTTTGCTTTGTTTCTCAGAGTAAGAGACAGAGAGAGAGACCACCATGGATTGAGGAGTCTATTTCTAGTGCCAGTGCTGCTTGTCTTCTACCTCCTGCACAAGCACTGGCTTCATGGGGTACCTGGGGTCTGCCATTGCACCGTGAGCCCTAACCAGGAGATGGGAAGGACAATGATGACTGTCTAAAAACAGAGATGTGGTATATTCCAGATGTGCCAAAAACTATTAACAGTAATGGCTTGCAAATATCTGCGGTGGGCTGGCGACCTGCCCGCGGTTTGTTTCCTGCCTTACCTTCTGTGTTGGCTGGGATTGGCTCCAGCAGACCCCCGTGACCCTGTAGTTAGGATATAGCGGGTTGGATAATGGATGGATGGATGGATGGCTTGCAAATATACACAGATCAATGCAAGAACATTAACAACAACCGCAAAACTAAGTGCAGGTGCTACTTACATCAAGTGGAGTGGCTCGGAATCCAAAAGTGACGAGAAAACTTCAACAAAAACAAAAAGATTTTTCTTCCTCCTTCTTCTGGTACAGACAGTTCCTGAAGGACAGACAGAAAAGAATAATCAAAAAACAAAAAAACGAAACACAGTGATAATAACCAAAAAACGAGCCCTCACAATTTCAGATTACATCCACCCAAAAATATGTACAATCAGAAGTAAAGGCGTCTCCACTCACTACTACACAAAACCAAACACATGCCTTCACCAGTATACAAAAGTGTACTCACAACCTGAAGACCAGTCAAAAAGACGGCCCCTGGTGGACTGGACCCTCTTCTCTAGCCAATCCCAACTCAAATAACAAGCGACTTTGAGATGTGCATCTGCGTCATCCACCGCTCAGGTGCAGTTTCACAATTTCAAACCTAAACCTTTGTCGCATCGTCTGTTCATTCACCTCGCAGGTAAGTTACGCTTTTCAAACTTCTTTTTGCACGCACGTGTTTGGTATAGTGTGTCCGCGGCTCAGCGATTTTAAATAAATAATTTACCCTAGGAAGGTGCAGGTGTGTGTGGCGGTGTTTCGCTCCGTGGTTAATCGGGGTACCTGGCCTACCGCGGTGTACACGTGTGTGGAGGCAGGTGGATCGGTCGGGCGCCCCAGTGATGCCTCGGAGGGGGCAACTCCTCACACCTGTGCCCAGTTAAGCAGCAGAGGATAAAGGAGCCTTCACGTGAAAGAAGAGAAGGAGAATGAAAAAAAAAAATAAGAGAATGAGAGAAAGAAAGACAAAATGGAAGAGTGCGCGTGAGCAAGCAAGCGAGAGGAAAAAAGAGACGGCAGGTAGTCGGGAGGAGAGCCCCTTGAGGGGAGCGTGTGGCCGACACTCAGGGCTGCTGAAGTGGATTACTCGGGCTGAACGGTTGAGGGAGATGGAGTGAAGTGGTGCTGGGTGGAGCAACTCGCCACATAAGTCCAGGAAGGCAGCGGGAGTCGGCGAGCCTTGGGTTGGGTGCCATATTGTGAGCCATGGGACAGCAGGGACCTGGACCGGAGGAAGAAGGATGGCTGTGCCTGTCGGTTGGGCATCTCCTCTGCTACAAGGGCCCGTCTGGGGTTAGCAGAGACATCGATTTTAAAGTCTTGCACTGGGGACTGAGTTTTAAAGAAGCTTCCTGCACAGTGTTTAAACCCTGTTTTACCGGATTATTTATTTGTTTTTAACCTCCACTATCACCTGGACTTTTTATGGGTCATTTATTTTTTTAATACTCTTGAGCACTGCACTTTAGAAGGTTGTTCATTTTGATGGTTTTAATAAAATCACTTTAGCACTTTTGTACCAATCCCTTGCTTTGTGTGAGTGTCCTCATTTGCCTGGCTCATCCCTTGGTTACATTACAGCCGGTTGCAGGTTCCAGATGGGTCCCAGACGGTAAAAGCAACATGGAGCCGACCCACATGGTTACAAGCTCTTAAACTCAGCACCCTGCTGTTGTCTTCCCGCAGCGGCTTCGGGCTCGCACTTCAGCATCGGGCTGCTTCAATTTGAAAGCTCGCTCAGGAATCACACAGCAGCCTTCAGTCACACAACTCGGTGTCTGCCAAAGAAACCCCCTTACTTGTAAGCCTCCAAGTCAGTGAGAACACCGAATGTTGGTGCAACTTTGTCCCACCACCACGTTATGGAGCACTAAAACAACAGATTAGCAAGTTTTACTATTAAAACTGTTCATACATTTGTGATAAGCCATAAATAATTCTATTACAACTTTATTTTTATATTGCACCAGGTCTTGGTTTATTAATTACACTCCACCTCAGAGAAGTTGCCCTCCATTCCCAAAAAGTCTGTTTTTATTGCTGTTTTGATATGGAGGAGCCCGATTATGATCTGACTCTCACCCTGGAACTTTCTACTAATATTTGAAAAGCTAAACTCGGAAGGAATTGGACAGATTCCTAAAGGTCTTACTCACCATTGCAGTCATACTTTGGCTCTAATTACTACTAATGAGGTTCAAATATAAAATATAGGTATTATTTCACTAATTTAAATCTACGATCACTACTTAAATATACTTTTATGCAAGGTGACTTACAACATTTGAGGTACACTTGGTTACGTTTCTTTTGTTTAACCAATTGAAGCGCAGGCAGGTGAAGTGACTTGCGTGGCAGGATTTGAAGCCACACCCTTAGTCTGAGGTACAAAGTCTTAACCACTAAGCCACGATGCCTGCACAGTTGCTTGCCTGCTGCCACACTTTCTTTGTAGACCTGAGCATCTCCAGACCTTTGACTCCTGCTCTACTAGCCTTTCTCGGAGATACAGCAGCAGTCCGCAGCTCCACTTGTGGTCACCATCAGGATGAACTAGGGTTGACCGTGTCGACAGTTAACATACTTCCTCCCTTCTTTAATCTCTAGACTCCAGGGGCCTCATGCAAAAGGCCGTGCGTACAATTCGCACTTTAACTTGGCGTAAGCATAAAAGTGGGAATGTGCGTACGCACAGAACAATCCAGATGCATAAATCTGTGCGTTCACCAACTTCCACGTTCTTCCGCTACATAAATCCTGGTCAGCGTGAAAAGTAACGCACATGCACACGCCTGCTGTCCCATCCCAACTCCTCCCAGAATTACACCTCTTTGAATAAGCAAATCAATATAAATTGCCCCTTAAGCTCAGCCTTCTGTGAAAAGGCAATGGCAAAAGCACGGGGGGAAATAGAAGAATTTCAGCGAATACCAAGTGGAGGCAAAGAAAAATGTACTATTCGTTGGTTTAAACAACAAAAGGAAGTTGATCAAGTGACATAGCGTGTCGGAGAAACTCGAAAGCTCAAGTTCACAAACTCACACAGTGCCCGAAATAAAAAAGAAGTCGCGTATCAAAGTTGCAGTGAAAAGCCAAGACGTAGCCTGAGTCTGAGTGTCATATGAAAGCTTATTAGGGTACAGAGAAAATAAAAGGCACACAGTGGGGAAAAAGCACAAAATGTCAACTTTAATCTCGAAATTTCCACTTTAATCACATAGTTTATTTTGTCATTAAAGTAGAACATCATAAACTTCATCTTAAAATCGTTTAATTTACTAGTTTCTCAAATCCCATCGTAACTAAAGTAGCACGTAAAATGCTTTGTTTTGTATTTGATCTTCTATGTGCTCTATGTGTGTGAATCACTACATGCTTCCGGGCTTTCTCTTCTTATATGCGCACCGTTTATACATGAGGCCCCAGTTGTTTTAGTAGAAAGAGATCCAAGTGAAGTGGGTTCAAACTTTTATTCACTCGGTAGAGAATTATATTTTCTTTAAGGCACCTAAAGCAGAAGCAAAGCAAATGGATGAGGGAACTCATAACAGTACAACCTGCATGGACAGCAGCTCTTCTTGCTAGAAGTCCAGGCAGCCAATGTGCTTAGATGTCGGGAGGCTCTTTCATTCCTCAGTTGCACTTCTAAGCTGATGGGTCTTTGACCATGCATGGTCTTTGGATGGATATTAATGGAAGGAGAGACAGAGACAAGCAGTTCTGGTGTTCCTGATATTAATGTCAGCCTTCTTCTTCCTTATCACACTACTTGGACCAAAGGGTTGTTGTAGTTCAGGGGCCCAATCCCCTCTCATTTGCATGCCTAGTGCCTTTGAACCAATCCAAGCTAGGCACAAGCCATGTTCTCAAACCCCTGACCAATCAGTGCTCTACCCGTGGTCCTCAGCTACTGCAGAACAAGTCTCTGAGTCTTTGCAGACCTGCAACCTGTAATGACTTCTCAGGATACCTCAAGTTCTCCTTTGAATTGGTTCTGGCCTGTTATGCAGTGAGCAGAGCAAGCACGTCCTTTGAACAGGCTAACTGAAAAGTTACAATGAAAAATTTTCCCAGTATATGCTCCATCACTACAAGCAAATGGAAAAATGAAAGCTGATATACCAAACAGTATATCCGGAAAGTGCAAAGTGCATCCCGATCACAAACACCAATGTAGGCCTGGGCCTGCCCATCAATAGCACCCCACTCAACCCCCTCAGTAAATGTACATTATTTATTTGGCTGACACCTTCATCCAAGGCAACGTACAGCATTCATCATACAATTGGTTACATTTCTTTTGTTTTTCCAATTGGAGCAGCACAGGCAGGTCAGGTGACTGGCTCAGGGTAACACAGTGGCAGTCGCAGGATTTGAACCCACAACCTGAGGGTTTGAAGTTTAAAGTGTTAACCACTATGCCACACAGCCATGTAATAAAGTATGTGTTTACCTGGATGGCATGATGGCACAGCAGGTGAGTGGTCACGGCTCCAGCTTTAATTCCCAGCCCAGTCACTGTCTCTGCACGTACTCCCCACGTCCTCAAGGTGTTATGAAAAACACAAACAATCATAAAGAGTTGGGTCACCCACAGGCAAACCTCGACAAACTGATAATAAATGGAATGTATAAATGGATCAAGAAATGAAAAAAACACGTCTTCACAGAGGTGAGTTTCAAAGTGACTGCCCCAAGCTGGCGACACTTCTAGTTAAGTACAGGCCAGTCAGGAAGAGGCGGGTCCAGGGGGTACAGACACCGGATGTGATGTCAGAGATTGCAGGGCCGTCGATCATGTTGTCTACAGAAGGAGGCAGAGAAGCTGCATTAGTAGGCAGCGCCACTTTGTGGATCAGAGAGGAATTACCACCACCAGAGCCTTTAAGCTGTCCCCAAGGGACACGTGTGTGACAATGGGCTTTCTCCGACTGCTCCAACTTCCTTTAATATCCTGCAAACCTGCAAGTTGTGTTAACTGGTGGCTCTAAATGGGTGTGTAAGTTGAGTGAGCCCAGGGATGAGCTCTTGCCATGTCCAGGGGGTCACGTCTGCCTTTAGCTTAGTTCTGCAGAAAGAAGCTCCAGCTCCCGCTCCCTGAAACTGATAAACTAAAGTAAGACGGACAAACAATGGATGGCTGGAGTTTATATAATTAACTGGAGATTTTTAAGGGCATCACTTCAAAACCTTTAATGGAGTTAACTAAGGAAAAGAAAAGAAAAAAAAATAACTGGGAATGGCAGTAAGTTGGCCAGCACCGACAGTGCGTGACTCCCATCCCAAAACACATGACAAACATTAATTAAGGTTTTAAGTTTAAGACTATACTCCCATTTCTGTGTTTCTGTCCCAGACTCCGGTACTCTCGATTCTAATTTGGGGTCAGCAGTTTTAGCACAGCACATCTTGGAGGTGTCCTCATGGCGCTCCCCCCTTTGTTCTCAGTCTTTATGAGTGCCTCGCTTATCCTCAGCTCAGCCGCCGCTCCCTTAAGATGAAGAAGGTGACGCTGTTGACAGTTCTAATGGCAGACTTGCTGTGCACCCCTGAAAATGACCCCCTCTGGTGTGAGCCAAACGACAACACTGCGGGTTTGATGAAGAACAGAGTAGGGTGATGGTGGGCTCAGCATTTACTGGCCTGGCTCATAAGACACAGATAAAGCCGATGTCCTCACGCTGGTCTTCTTGGCATAAAGTGGTTTACTAACTTCTTTATTTCACTTTACATTTATAGTCTCCCACTAAACCTCAAAGCAAACAGCAAGTTGGTTTTAGACCTGTAATGCGGCCCACTTACATTTCCATCCATCCATCCATTTTCCAACCCGCTGAATCCGAACACAGGGTCACGGGGGTCTGCTGGAGCCAATCCCAGCCAACACAGGGCACAAGGCAGGAACCAATCCTGGGCAGGGTGCCAACCCACTGCAGGACACACACAAACACACCCACACACCAAGCACACACTAGGGCCAATTTAGAATCGCCAATCCACCTAACCTGCATGTCTTTGGACTGTGGGAGGAAACCGGAGCGCCCGGAGGAAACCCACGCAGACACGGGGAGAACATGCAAACTCCACGCAGGGAGGTCCCGGGAAGTGATCCCGGGTCTCTTAACTGCGAGGCAGCAGCGATACCACTGCGCCACCGTGCCGCCCTCCACTTACATTTCACCCCAGTTATTTGTGTTCTTCAACATGGCAGGAGAATTCCCTCAATTGTGGCAGCCGTGCTCTGGATGTTTCCATGGAGAGAAGAATCAGGAAGGACGGTGAGCTCACACACAACCCCCCCCCCCCCGGCCCCCTATATATCCACATAGACGTGCCCCATATATTCACTACAGAGTGAGTGACGTGACGTGTCTCGCCACAGATCTGCTTACTGATTTTTTTTTTTAGACAGTAAAAAATACAAGTGGGTGATCATCGACAATTTACACGCCTTTGAGAATCACCGTACCTCACCGGGGAGGAGGTCTGAAAACCGTAGCCGGAGAAATTCACAGTGCACTGTGGTATGGGAGCTCATTCATGGAATGGTCAACACACGGACTCCCACGTGGTCTTACGCTGGAAAGGGATTGCTGTTTGGAACAAATTAGCTGCTCTCCTAAACATTGTCTCGGCTAGTTAAAGGTAATATATTACTACAAAAAAAAAATCAAATTAAAATCAACCCCCTTAACCAATGGTGTTACATAAATTAAAAGGGCACAAGGGGGTCTCGCACAAGTTAATTAACTGGAGAAAACAACCATAGATAGATAGATAGATAGATAGATAGATAGATAGATAGATAGATA
>JANRMT010062834.1:12768405-12823920 GCA_026402145.1 Polypterus bichir lapradei
AGATAGATAGATAGATAGATAGATAGATAGATAGATAGATAGATAGAAATGAAAGGCACTGTATGATAGATAGATAGATAGATAGATAGATAGATAGATAGATAGATAGATCAAACTCTATTTGTTAAATCAGGACCAAGCAGTGTATTCAGGAACTCCATCCTTTCCAGTAACCTGATTGGGAATCGTGTGCTGGGTGTGGACATTTTCAACAGAAGCCATTTCTGGTAGTGATGGGCGGATGAAACCCTGTGAAGCTTTTGAAGCTTTTTGCTGAAAAGATCTAAAGCTTTGAAAACAGTGACATCTGGCGGTTGACAGAAATCAGAGCAGCCATGAGCTCCACACAACCCAAGTCCTCCTCACCCACAATCACACAGGTGCACTAAAGTCCTAAAAGTCCAAGAACGCTCCATGTGCTCTTATGATAATCGTGTTATAGTTAATCCTAAAGATGTAATTTGCTGCCATTATGAATACTGGACTTGTAGCCCTGCACCAGTGCTCACCTGCGCCAAGTGCCGATGGCCTCTCCTTCTTCAT
This sequence comes from Polypterus bichir lapradei, assembly GCA_026402145.1. NCBI lineage: Eukaryota > Metazoa > Chordata > Cladistia > Polypteriformes > Polypteridae > Polypterus > Polypterus bichir. The sequence goes on from JANRMT010062834.1 coordinate 12,768,949, forward strand.
GTGGCTCTTTCAGGTAGCTCTCTATTCTTAGGTGGACTGCTTGCTGATGACGCGCTAGTTAGAATTATTGTGATACGTTGGCAAGCTTGTCATTTTTATCAGCTCCCCTGCCGCTGGCACTGAACTGCTCGTTTGTATGATGGAATGCCAGCTAAAACTGCTAAGCAGCACTGTAAAGATGGTGATGTAAACAACAAATATGCATTGTCCCTCCGAACTGGTGAGCAATGGCGAGACGCTTCCATACATTATAAGCCAGCGCTGATTCATAATCAAGTGAGGACTTTATCACATCAGGGGAGTTTTGCTGTGAGGCAACGTGAAAGATTCATATTTTTTCAACAGTGTCTGGGGAATAATTACCCTAAATAGGCAAAGGTAATCGTAACGGGTTTAGCGAATGGGCACACATACGAGACCTTAGAGGATGTGCCTACAGTAAGTTGGAGTATTAATGACGTTTGATGTTCCAATACAGAAGAACAGTACAGCGTGGACTTATTGTTGGATAACGAGCTCCTCATTTCTGGACTCTTCTGTGTGTAAGATACAAGCGGTAATTTCACATCCCCTTCAAAGCAGTGGGCCGGTGCTTCATCAGTCACGTGACTCTAATGTTTCGACACAAGTTTCAATACACTGCTTAGAAGTAGTGAGCCTCAGTAAACCAATACAAGCGTCTGTGTCCAACATCCCTTCCCTAACTTCTGGTACATTCAAACTGGGATGACCTCCAAGTGTACGCCATGCTGCCCTGAACTACAGAACTGTGTTTCAATGTCAGCAGAGGTGCCTGGTTCTTGGATCTTGTGGTTCTACAGCTAGAAAGTCGAAGAAATGTCACAGAAACCCGGACTTATTAAAGCAACGTGTCCTCTTTTGTTCTACCCGTGTGTGGAATTCCACCAAATCCTTTCAAGCTGCATTGTCACACATGAAAGGCAACCACAACACACTTTCATCAAGAGAAACTTCTCTTAGAAAAGGCAGGCCTCAGTGCAATCCCAGTCTGTCCACTGCCTTTGAAATTTATAAAAATCCTTAGGCTCGCTTGTGGGAACTGTAAAGGCATTGCAGCCTGCGATCTTGAACCACACTGAATAGGCCATATGCACACTCCCATACACCTCTGATACTAAAACTGACCAGCTATGGCGTTTTACATCTGATCGCTTCAAGATGACCCTAGACTTATGGTAAAGGATGTTAAGTTGAATTACTGTAGTCACCATTTTGCTAAACGTCAGGAGCTAAAAAGGAGAAGGGCTTCAAACTGCATGTTTCAAGCTACCTCCACAGTTACGAAGGTCCGGACGTATTAAAAACTTGTGTCTACTATGAACTTACGTGGGACAAATATGTGATTACATTAGGCTTCTTTAAAAAAACAGAATTTCAATAATTAGTCATAAAATTTTATTCCAGGACAACTGAATATGTATGTAAGCTTAATACATAACAACATGAGTCTGCTGGACATCTTACCTCGTAAAAAAGTGAATGCCTCTACCTGAGCCAGCAAAATGGTGAATGGCAAACTGCTGCTTCATTGTAAGGGTCTCAGTTTGTTTCCTCAGCTGGAGGATCTCCTCTCTGAGAGACACATTTTCATCAACAGCTAAGTCAAGAACCACAGGATCCAGAGCCGAAGCTGGCGTCGAGAACCAGCAAATGCCTTTAGAAAAAGTTTTAGAAGCAGAAGAACGATTAATGGTTTTGGTATCCACAAACTCGGACGAGGAAGTTCGCCAAAGGCTGACCTTTTAATCCATAGTGTGGTGAACTTTGGGGTCTCGATCTTCAAACCCGTCCAAAACAATTGCTGAAGCAACGCAGCAAAACCTAAAATGACATCGGAAATGATTCAACATACATTTTTTTTAAAAACGATTAATAAATAGTTCCTTCATAATATAAAACTCCTGTGCTTCTGTGCCGGCATTTTGTAGAATGAAGAACAACAAATTAATTTTTGCATCACGTCCGGTGATGTGCTAAACAATTCCTGCAAATTTGAACTCAGTGAGACTTGGTGTTTTGCTTTACAAATAATTTGTAAAACAAATGGCGTTTCACTTTTAGCAAAATTTGTGCCATTGACACAAGAAGTGTCGAACGTTTAGTTCCTGTCCGGAAGGCTTAATATGTTTTGAAGAATAAGTTTGTTATTTTTCAAGTTTTAGGTATTTCTTTACACACATGCTATTTATGCATTTGCATTGCAGTATTGTGTTCTAAATTTAATCGTTCTTTATAAATGAATATAAAAATATATCTTGCCTGCACTGGCACCTTGATTGCTGCCTATGCAGCACGGAGAAGAACCTCAAAATACGTCCATTTTTCAAGCTAAGGCAGTTGTTGAGTATTGATCCGCGCCTGGCGATTACACACACATTGTAAAACAGTTTATAAGTGTAATTTCTGAACAAAAAAAATCATCAAAATTGTGAGGATGAGACATTTTAAAAGAAGACCAGCCCCGCGTGTTATCTCAGCACTTACTTGGTCTTCCTGTTGTCACAAGATTGAGACATATGAGTCATGAAAAAGGTTTGGGGCAGCCACCCGTATAATTTGGTTTCCTGGCTGCAACAGTCGTTTTTAAATGAATACTGCACTGCTGTGCACAAAACCGAGTCCAAAACAGAACTGAGGGACTAGGGAAAAGGTGTAGGTTTTTAAAGGGGAAGACAGCAAGTGAGATCATAGGGATCGAGCTCATGGTCTTCAGCCATTGGTTCGAGTCCGGATGTGCCATCACAGGGACCGGAGCCGGCAAGGTCTCCTTCCATTGGCTCGGTTCCGGAAGTGACGTCAAGAGAGTCAGGTGGGATCTCCTGTGAATGGTCTACAGGAAAGGGAGAAAAAGAGTCAGTGCACTCTGCCGCATCCCGGCATGCTACGGAACCGCCGTTACTCAAGCCCTTTAGCTGCCTCCCATGTGCACGTGTGTGACAAGGACCCACGCTGAGCCCAGACCCGTCGGGCGACCCTAACCGAGAGGCCGTGAACCCGAGAAAGAGCATCAGTGTTGGCATGGAGAGCGCCCCGGCGATGAACGAGTGAAAACTTGTATGGCTGTAGGTCAAGAAACCACCTGGTGACCCGCGGATTCGACTCCTTGTGTAGGGCCATCCATTGTAAAGGTGCATGGTCTGTGACAAGGGTGAACTCCCGGCCCAGCAGGTAGTACCTCAGCTGGGTAATCGCCCATTTAATCCGGCGACGTCGGCACAAGCTCTGGGTTGTACAGGGTGGGCTAGGTTTTGGGACATACTCTGGTCGAGTTCGAATAAGGGATGGTTCAGCTCCCCCAGATTGCGAGGCCGTCCTTTGTTTCTCTACGAGCTCTGCCATATTTTGTAATTGTTTATACCCCAGACCGGGTGGGTGAAGCCATGGGGTAATGTTTTTAGGAGCAGGCAGCAGGCCACCTGTTCTATTATATGGGAAGGCTTGTTCTCCTGTGGCTGTAGCCACTGCCCTACCTTTTTCCAAGGACCAGGCTGGTTGAGGGGTCGGCCGCCCTGGGTCGAACCTCCAGTTTCTCAGTCTATTCACTTGTCAGTCTGGGGCACACCTAGGTGGAAATCGGGGCTCTGGCTTCACAGGGAGGTGGGCACTCTCCTCCGGGAGAGCATAATAAGCCCCTTTTGCCTCCCCCTTCCGCAGCAGCCCAACTCTGTGAGCCCCTCCCGCACACTCCCTGGCCTGTCTAGGTTGCCTAGAGAAGCATGTCGGGCATAGAGCTCGTACCGGGTCACTCTGAACCACGGGACACCCTCCCCGCCTGAAAACTCGGCCCCGGTACACTCCCACCTGGGTGTATTGCAGGTCCTGTCCCCTTCTCTTCTGGGACTTCTCCATCCTGTCGACTACGCCAGTGTCACAAAAACGAGACATACGAGTCATGAAAAAGGTTTGGGGCAGCCACCCGTATAATTGAGTTCCTGGCTGCAAAGCTGATCAAATGAATAAAGCACTGCTGTGCACAAAACCAAGTCCAAAACAGAACTGTAGGTTTTTAAAGGGGAAGACAGGAAGTGAGATCATAGGGATCGGGCTCATGGTCTTCAGCCATTGGTTCGAGTCCGGACGTCACATCACAGGGGCTGGGGCCGGCAAGATCTTCTTCTATTGGCGTCAAGAGAGTCAGGTGGGATCTCCTGTGAATGGTCTACAGGAAAGGGAGAAAAAGAGTCAGTGCACTCTGCCACATCCCATGCCTCCCATGCGCACATGTGTGACACTGTGCAACAACCTTTCACCCCATCGGTGGCTTGTTTCTTCCTGAAAGACCAAATCACAGAAAACTTTTTACGTCACGTGGCTGCTTTTGTTTGGATTTACTTCCATATTTATGCAATCAGTTGCACAAGTGAAAAAGAAACATATACTTACCATGAGAAAAACAGCACCAGGAATATGCGATAAAACACATATTTCCTGATCCGTTTTGATGTCACAAACATGCATCGGAAACACAGAACACCGCAGCTTGAAAAAACGGACGTATTTGGTAAATTTTTAAGCTTCTCCTCTGTACTTAACATTCATTGTATTAATTCCATATATTAATTTATAGAAAGTGCTTACTTTTGGAGCACAATTTTGTGTGGCAAATCCATAGATAGCATGCTTGTGAAGAAATTAATTTGACTTGAAAAATGCCAGACTTATCCATTAATTCCACATGCATATCTCTTATGAAAACAAATCGCCAGACTCATTTCCTATCACGTGCAGAGATACACGTGATGTTGAGTCGGCAGACATGTTCTGGTAGTATGATACCCACTTTGCCAATTATGATGCACTGGAGACAGAAAAGAAACTTCAGTCTCATGGAGCGCACATACACTTCACTGTAGAAATCAAGAAAGAGGATCTCACTTGGCATGCTGGGAAATTTGCAGGACAGAACATTTTGGTGCGTCTTTGTGTGGAAATATGTCACATTTTTAAAAATCACACTGTGCTCCTTCCTCCATGGTGGTGTGAAGGAGAGGCATAAATCGCATTGATATTACTGGTGTGTGGCAACACAGGTTAACAATAACGTGCAAACGAGGTTTAAGGAAGGAAAACTCTATGTGTTCCTCTCCGAAAAACCCTTTAAAACTGCCCAAACACTCTTGTTAGTGAACTTTCAGTTTCACAATTGCAAAATTAATTTTAGTGTCATTATTGTGAAGCATTATGTGAATTGAAACTTGTCTGTTTCGCTCATCGCGAGTCACGTCTGTGTCACATGACCAGCAAGAGGTACTGTATAGCAACCATTAACAACATGACGGCACCAAATGGTGATGAAGGAGTAATGACACAAAATAAGTGAAACAAAATATTCACATGAAAGAACAATCATAAATAATTAATGACACAAAAATAAGGGGAACTGCAACAACGTTATGTTTTATCCGTATGACTAAAACCGACAATGTGTGCTGTGCCCTGCTGATGCTAAGCAAGAACAAATGGAACTGAACTGTCATTTTTTTTAATACTTACCAGCTTTGTGTTCAATAAGTTCAGATGACATGAGTGGTCTTTCCTGGCCAATTGGACCCTGGTGCCAATCAGATTGTTAGCTGGTCACATGACTCGCTTTGAGCCTTCTCACGAGGCACAGATGTGAGCATTAAGCTTTAATTAAGACACACCTGCTTCCACTCATCACAAATTAGCTGCCAATTTAACAAATCAGTGATTTAATCAAAACCCAAGAGGCCCACAAATCCCCAACGAGCAAACAATGCACTTCCTCCTCTTCCTCAGAATAAGAACCACCCAAAGTCGTGCTGGCCGGCATCTTTAAACACAGACAGCTTAGCGAGGAGTGTAGTGGGCCTGAAAGGCTTCAGCAGGTTCAGATCTGCAGCCAGTTTGGAGTTTCGCGCTCCACTGCCAGTGTAAATATTTGGATTTTTCCCTTTGCAGTTTTTATTTGTAAGTTAATGTGCAGATAACATTTGATGTTAGATAAAATAAGGATTGGAGTCATGGGTTTCAAAAGTGGTAATGGCCAACACCTCAGTTACTTTCAGAGTGGCAAACGCGACCTTGAAAGATTTATGCACAGATGTAGAAAGTCTCCTCATAAATATTAATTTCACTGAGAAATCTTTATTTTGAAATCATTTACTTCATGATGAACTACAGACACTCCGAGTGCAGATGTCATGTTTTCGATTTTTCAGAATGCTTTTCCAATGACAGACCCTTCTGTGTTTCAGTTTGCTCCAGTGTCCTCGGCTCAATATCTGCTGACTTCACTTTAATGCCAAAGACTGGAGCTCTGATGCATCTGACGAATAGAAGGTTTAAATGACAAATGTATTAAGTGGTACGCATACACCCACCTCCAAAAACTGACAGCCTGTCAGGCTCCTTCCAGATTGTGTGCTACACGTCACCACAACTCCTCCAGGCTTAGGCCACTGCTGGAGGTTTTGATTGCTCCCTGAATTGATAACCGACTTCCATTGTCTAACATTCTGAAACCCACCCATACACACTGGGTCAAGGGCAGCCCATCCCAGCAGCATCAGACACAAGGCAGGAAGCAACCATGGATGAGGCACCAGTCCACCACAAGGACCACTTAGACGGTGGGAAAACAACAGCATTGGACAGGGTGAGCAACCAGGAGTGAGAGTTGAACCGAGAGCACGGGGTCTTTGAGACAGCAGTATTAGCCACTGCCTCAACCCGTCTTAATAATACCCACAACTGAAATATTCACAAAGTTTTAAAAACTCTAGGATTCACATGAATGAAAAAGTCCCAAACACTAAGTAAAAACTAAAATAATTTAGTTTTGTTGGGGCAGGTTAGCTGTAATATGTGAAAAACTCAGAATGTGAATGCAAATCTGCCGGAGAAAACCGTCGGCAAAGCTGATCTCATAGCGCCACCTTCTGTACAAATATGGTAGCTACATGGCAGTCATTTACCACTACAGGCCTGTTTTACACTGGTGACTGCAAACTGGACATTAGGAAGTAGACCGATCAGGCGTATAATAAAAACTGGTCTGCTCTCAAAGGTAAGACTCCATTTTACATGTTTATCGATGGCCTTTATAGAATTATCAGCTTTACATTCATCATAAAAATGAAACTTACCTCCACAGTTCTACAATGCATATTTTATTTTCTGTTAGAGTAATAAGTATATTTTCCTTCTTATCATAAACCTGAAAACATTTTGGTGCTATAGCCATTCATATCTATCTATTATTATACAGTGTCTTTCACCTATTCATCTCTAGATATCTGTTCGTAATTCTAAGTACTGTAACTCCTGTCATTCATCTATCTGTATGTACTGCATTTAGCTCAAACAAGCTCTGATCTACTGTATATAGATAGTGCTAATAAACAAGACATAGAAGAATTAATCTATTATATATAGTGCCTCATCTATCAATCTTCTGATTTTATTTATCTATTTATATACAGTACATACATACCTACCTCTCTATTATATATTCAGTCAGTCATTTTCTAACTGCTTAGCCTAGCCCTGAATAGGGTCGCAGGGGGCACTGGAGCCTATGCCCTCCAACACAGGGACAAGGTAGGAATCAAACCCTGGACCATCCATCACAGGGCAAACACAAGCACCCCAATTAATTTAGTATCACTAATCCCCCTAACCTGCATGTTGTGGGAGGAAACTGGAGCAGTCAGAAGAAATCCACACAAGCACAGAAAGAACATGCAACCTACACACAGGTTTACTGCGAGGCAGCAGTGCTACCACTGCACCACATCTGTTATACAGTGCCTTATCTATCTATTGATCTTTTTACAGTACATCTCTATTATATAGCACCTTATCTATTATATAGTTGCTTATCCATCTACCTACCTCTGTATTATTTAGTGCTTTATCTATTATATATTGCCTCTCTATCTATTTATTATGTAGTGCTTTTCGTATCTATTACATAGTCAGTAAGTCATTATCCAACCCACTATATCCTAACACAGGGTCACGGGGGTCTGCTTGCGCCAATCCCAGTTAACACAGGGCGCAAGGCAGAAACAAACACACACACACCGACACACCAAGCACACACTAGGGACAATTTAGGATCGCCAATGCACCTAACCTGCATATCTTTGGACTGTGGGAGGAAACCGGAGCACCCGGAGGAAACCCACACAGACACGGGGAGAAGCAACCCAGGAAGCAAACCCAGGTCTCCTTACTGTAAGGCTGCAGTGCTACCACTGCGCCGGCCACTATTACATAGTGCTTTTTCTATTATATACTGCCTCTCTATCTATCTACCTACCTACCAACAGACTAAGGCAAAGGCCCGATATAGGAAAAGCTCAGAATGATTTCACATGGCATTAAAAAGGCTCAAGCCAAGTATCTGACGTCTCTGCTAAAGGTGAGTAGTAGGGGACTGTGACTTGGGGGTATTGCTTTCAAGAGCTCACTATTTGTTGGGGTCAACTCCATTTCAGCTGTTCAAGTTCACCTACTTAAAGAATTCAGGAGTCGCAAGGCCACAGGGCTGGATGGCATTCATCCATACGTATTGAAAGTATTGGACACTGCGGGTGCACTTTAGCTAGCATGTTTCTTGAATGTTCCACAGAAGGCTGTGACAGGACCTTCTGTCTGACCCACTCAATTGGAGTTCCATTCTTAAACTGAGGTGAGACACTGCAGGCCTATTCCAGGTCACTGGGACTGAATGTCAGATTCAAGATTAAGAGTGTGTAGTCTGTCCTAGCCAGGGAACAGAGGATTAGCTTGTTATCCTTCAACAGACACTTGTGGGGCTCCTGGGAGTCTGACAATCATATCTACAGTACATGTGTTCTATGGATTTAAAAGTTTATAGTCATGGATCTCATGGGATCCTATGGAAGGTAGTAACAAATGAAAATGGTTCCCAGGCCCCTGCTACATGCTCTTTAGCTGCCCTGTTTGCTGAGGACTGTTGTGCTTACATGCAGCAAGTCAAATTGGTATAACGTGGGCGTGCGACCCCACCAAGTTTGTGTCTTTAGCAACAGGCTCTCCATCTACAGCCAATAAGAGACCAGTCCTGTGAATAGCGACGTCCCCTTTGCATGATGTGTGACACTAGTGACACATCTGACATCAGTGTCCTGTCTGTCGTTTGTTCATTACAGGTAAGGGATGATCAGACACCCTAAATGTGTAGTAATCACGTTTCTATATGTTAGGTTTTTATCAGGTGAAACCGAGTTGTGAAGATTTCTAATCATTTTCATTTGTTTTCACAAACTTTATTTTTAATTCGTTTTTGATCCGATCTTTTGTTTGAGATATGGGAGATGCGTCATGTGACCATGATCAGTGTATTTGTGACTTAAGCGATAGTTATGCTATTAATATGGTAGCAGTTCCATCTTTTCGGATGGATAAACTTCAAAAATCTTCAGTAATAGTTCACTTTGCAATCCAAATTGGTTAAGTTCAAGGTTTTGCTTCAGTTTTGGTTTCCCTTTCACTTTGGCTTGGTCCTGTGTTGTGCTCCCTCAGGTTTCTTTTTGATCTTCCAATTTTGTTCTTGAGTTATTATTGCCCAGTGCTTCTTTTCTCTCACAATATTTCCTGGAGACAGTGTCCTGAAACAATGGTGGAGCTCAGATACCTTTGGGTCCTGCCCATGAGCTACAGTAGAGGTGATCATGAAGTTGAATGTTAGGTGTGGCCGTGTTGATTTTAAGAACATTGTAGTAGACTGTGGGTGCCAAGTCCTTTACATACTTTCAATTTACCAGGTGTTCTCAATCTCCATCCTAGTTAATGTGCGATTCTGGGCTCAAGCTGCTGGAATGAGGTTGCTGGGCTCAGTGTCTCTCACACGGCATGGAGCTTACACATCAGAGCTGAACCGATGCTTCTCTGGATTAAAAGATGGCATGTTAGGTGGTTTGGGCCTACAGCAAAAATGTCCTCTGGAGACCTCATGTGAACAGTGTGCACAAAAGACCCAAAGGGTTAAGACTTGATGGCAGATGAAGCACGCAATGAAGCAATATAGTTTTTCCCTTAACTGGCACAGGGAACAAGTTTCATCTTCCTAGTTGGAAACAGGAGGCTGATCTTCATGATAAGTATGGCCTGGTCGATCTAGCTCATTGCATCATCACAGAAGCCCTCAAAGGTCAAACAAATGGGAGGATGAACTGCTTGCAAATCTCATCTTTACTGTGATGAACTTTTATTAGAAATATAAGCAATAAAATAAACATCTGATATGTCACAAGTCAGAAATCATCAAAAAGACTGCTTCTTGTGTGAAACGCACACCTTGAGCCCACCCCAGTAGGAAAGTGAGAGGAAACACATGGACCACTGCCACCACCAAATGAGAAGCAACTGACCGTTCATCTATGGTGGCACTGCACAATATATTAATTTGAGACATTGAAAGTTTCAAAGGTGCTAGATTGTAAAATGAGGAATTTCTGAGATTACAAGGAAGAGAATGATTGTTGTCCATTGAGAGGTTAGAGCTAAAGATTGCTACCATATGCTCAATGTGAACAGTCAATCCTGTATACAACAAAAAGACAGTGCAGACACATGTACTGTAGGAGCAGAAACATATGAGTTAAGAGAGGGATATTCAAAGACTGAATTGTAGAAAGACAGTGGGAGATAGAGGACTAGAAGGAAGCAACAGAAGGATAGTCCCAGAACATGTGGATAAAAGTGTCAGGGTCCCTAAAAAAGCAAAGACCACACAGGAGACTGCGAGGAAGACTGATGGCAAAACTCTTTCATAAGGTGAGAGAGATATAGATCCAGTACAATATAATAGATAAGGTGTGATTAATGATAGATAGACCAACAGACTTTATTTGTCCCCAAGGGGAAAACTTTACAGAAGCTCAAGAAAAAAGAAATATTTACGTAGGTGAAAGTCCGACTTGGTCAGATGTTTACAGATTTCAAATGAACATGTTAGTGGTTAGGATTTCTGGAAACCAGAGAGATCATCTTAAATATTTTCTTCCAAGACAACAGAGGAGCAGAGAGATGATCAATGAACCACATGGTACAAGCAGAGGACAGGGCACTAGGAAGCCTTAGGCAGAATAACCTGTGGAGAATGGCTTTTTAATAAGAGTTATGGAACAAAGCATTTCATACAGTGGGTGACGAGTGAGTGAGAAAGAAAACAGAACACCACATTTTGTAAAGATTGACCTGTGCTACAGGCAGGGCAAGAAAGAAGTAGAAAAGATAGAAATCTTTGAACATTACGAGTGGTATGGAAAGTGCCCCAAAGTTATCAAAAATATCACCCAGCACCTTTAGACCTAGAAATGCCCTAAAGGGAATAGGTATAATGCCACCACCAATTCCAAAAGACTCGCTGCAAAAAATGAGAGTCTGGGAAGAGAAACAATGAATGGGAAGCAACAAGACATTAAATAAAACTTCACTGGAAATCAAGATGGTGACAGAGTACTTGATAAACCAGAGATATAACACACAAAGAGAGGTACCAATAAAACTCTGGTGGTAACACCTCTGCCTCAGACCTATCCCATATCCAAGTCAAATGTCTGATGGAGGTTCTTTCAGAGTTCCAGAGAAAGCAAGAAAGTAGAGCTTGAACCTCTGTTCGGAATTTAAGGAAGGAGATGGGGCTGAAACTGGAGAGGGAGCATGGCACTGACAAAATCATTGAAACTCAAGGTTGTTCTGTCAGTACCAAGTTATTTAAACAAGGCAGCTATGAGATGGAAGGAAGAAGAGTGGTCTTTTATAAGTGGTTCAAGAAGAGAAGGATGGCTGTGGACCAATTTACTTTATATCCAAACAATGTCTCAAAATAATTAAAGGAGATTAAGAACAAGCGGGAGATGAGATGAAGCAATGCCTAAGAAAAAAGAGAATATGTAAGTGGAAGTCTTGGTAAATATTTCAGTTTGTAAGGAGGATGGCAGAAGATGAGGAATTTTAACTGTATATACAGTATAAAGCACCCCCCAAATCCCATCAAGAGCTGTCATAGAAAGACCCAACACTTGTGATCTCAGTCCTACTCTCTATTGACTTGAAGGAAAGTGTTGCTTTTCATTCCTAGTACAGGAAGAACAAAGATGAAAGAAACTAACCAATTACATAAGACTCTGAACAGGATTAAGTGGGCTAACAGTGTATGGAGTTTCACAAGTAGTTTTGCATTGTGTATGTCAAGTGGCCCTTGTTAACATAGGTGTGCAAATGACTTTATTTAAGAGCTTATTACAAGTTTTCAACAATTTATAGCCTGATCTCAATTAAAATCCGATTCGGGGTCATGGGGAGTCAGAGCCTACTTTGACAGCACTAGGTATAAGGCAGGAACCAGTCCTGGAGAACGCACCAACTTCTAATGGTTTATCTAAATTAATAATAATATAATTTTAAATTACCTTAAAAACTCAAAAGCTGCAACTGTGAGTAGTCAGGCTTGTACGCTGTAGCCAATATGTGCCTACTAACCATTATAATCATCATATATTTGGTTAATATATTAATCCAAAGAGATTGACAAAATCAGCATATACTGTATTACAAGTATTTACAGATTTATTGATTTCTTTTTTTAACAGGTAGAGCTAAGGTAGGTTCATTGACTTGAACAATTTAGGTAGAGGTAGTAAATAGAGTGATGGTCTTATGGTTTAAAGTCCAATGTCTTAGTTGTAACACCACACTGCCTACCTAATCCAGTGAAATTGTAAATGTAATCAATATGACACATCAATGACTTGTTTAAATGTCTGGCATGTTAAATGCATTTTCTTGTTTTATGTTGACATTTCTTACATGTAAAAACCCTGTAAATTAGTATTCTTTTACTATAAAATTTCTCCATTCACTATATTACTATGTCATATTGCAGGATAATTAAATCTACATAGAACTCTGATTAAAATATTTTATTAGTAAAACAAATTTCAAAGCATCCTCATCTAACCTTCAAATGAACAAATGAAAGGTGGAATGTAAATTTCCTAATGAATAAATGTAAATCCTTGTCTGGCAGAGGAGCCAAAGAAATATAATGTAAATATACACTTATCACCAACTGTTAACTTACTATTATGTTTAATGAAAAACAGCAATTTTATTTTTTAATTGCTATAACAACTTCAAACTTTGTGCTGTGATGGGTGTTAAAGAGCTAATTAACAAAAAATTATTATTTTTTTTTAGAGAAAACACTAACTAGAAACCCATTTAGCAGCCACTATTACAATATAGTTCAAAGGTCCACTCAAATATCAGTCCAAATATCCTAACAAGTGATCAGTGGACATCCAGAAAACAGCTTTTATATAATTAAGCCTTTTCTTATGACAGAGGTGAAAAATCCATCACAGTATATGCAACCCCACATTCCCATAAGATACAAAAATTTGAATTTACAGACTCCAATCATAAATATAAGAAAATGTAGGATATCATATTCTATAATGAGATGAAGCCTTATATTTATATGGGTTACTGTTAATTCAATATGACATCTAGGTTTTACTGATTTTTGTAATAAAATAGTTACAAAATATAAATTGGACGGATTTAACAATACGGTTCTGAAAAATGCTTACACTGAATTAACCTATGGCTGAGAGTTTATAAGAAAATACTTTAGCAGATTTTAATGCCTTTCTTCATCTGGACTTGATACACTGGAGAGTAAATAATATTTGATGATGCCTTCAAAAGGAGTCGACTAGTGGTGACTGTGATGAAAGGGTGCCTAAAAAAGTGAAACAGATCATTCACAAATGTGCATAAATATACATATTCTATTAGATATCTGCACTGTAAATGCCAAAAAGTCTGCTTTTTCATTCGGCAGCTAATATAAAAGAAACCTAAAACTGCTTTTCTAGTTTTGCATAACAACTATTCTAACAATATTAGAAAAACCTACAGCTTTGATGAAAATTCATAAATCATGGAAAAGAAATTTTTTTTAATAAGACATTTCTAGTATGATTTCATCTTTTTGGACTACATATAGTACTCTCCATAATATTCTCTACTCCACATTTTAAATTTACAAATCTAACAATTCAGACGTGATTAAAGTGCAACTTGCAGCCTTCAGTTTAAGAGTATTTGCATATATTTTGGTCACAACATGTAGAAATGAGAAACCTTTTTCTTCTTCCTCATTTCAAGGCACCTTAATGTTTGGAAAAAATGGTGTCACAAATGTTTGTGATTATTCAAGTGTGCTTCATTGCTTCTTTAGTGTAGGCATAAAAAACCTAGGAGTGCTTCTACCTACAGACTACCTATGGAGTCTGTAATTGCCACTGTTCAATGTAAGGACAAGAGCTGTGCCAATGAAAGAAAATGAAGCCACTATGGTTTGGGCATGTATGGCTGTCAGGAGTACAGGCACTCTTCACTTTCAATGTTGATGTAACTGCTGACAATTCTGAGGTGTACTGAAACATCTGATCTGCTCAAGTTGAAACAAATACCTCCAAACTCACTGGGCGGTGCTTCATTCTACAACAAGATGATAATGCCAAACATACTGGTAAGGCAACACAGGGGTTTTTCAAAGCTAAAAAACAGGAAAATCTTGAATGCCCAAGCTGGTCACCTGATTTATATCCAATTGAGCATATGTCCCATATGCTGAAGAGAAAACTTAAGGGGACAAGTCCCCAAAATATACAGGAGCTGAAGATGACTGCATTAGTGGCTTGGCAGAACATCACCAGAGAAGTTAGTCAGCACTTGGTAATGTCTATGAATTGCAGACTTCAAGCAGTCAATGCATGTAATGGGGGGGCTACCCATGTTGAAAAAGTCTTGTTGTTTCTACACGGTGTTACGGAAACATATGAAAATACCTTTTAATTAAAGTCTGCAATGGACACTTTAATCATGTCTAAATTGTTTGATTTAGATCTTTAAACTTTGGAGCAGAAGGGAAAATGTGTCTTTGTCTCGAACATTATGGAGGGCACTGTATATTTTACACATACACATACAATTTATTGCATAACATCTAAACATCATCATCAAAGACATTTAAATAAGTTTTTTCTTGGTATGGATAACAAAATTATTGAAATTCCTAAGAATCAGAAAATACACAGTCTCAACCCGACACCATTACAATGTTAATCTGTAGTTAAAATGAATTCACCAAGTGTTTGTTATGTTAAATCCTATCACTGGTCATTGATACAAAGTTATAGGAAGACAAAATAGTTTCTCCAGGAACTGAGAAACACAGTCATTTACAGGCAGAGGTCTGGTGAGGATAAAAACAGATAACAAAGGCACTGAGAATTCCTAGCATCACACTTCAGTCCATTGCTCTAGATCAGGGGTGGGCAATGCCGGTCCTGGAGAGCCACAGTGGCTGCAGGTTTTTGCTCCAACCCAGTTTCTTAATGAGAAGTCAATTATTGCTGTTGAAGCACTTACTGATTAAGTGATATTTTGATGCTTCATTTTAGTGGTCTTATTTGTTAAGGTTCCCCCACCCTTAATTGCTTATTTCAATCTTAAAATAGATGCATTCAGTGTTTTAATGGCTCCTTAATAGCAATAAGATGTAAATGACAAAGGAGCCAGCAGTTCTTCATCTAGCTTTTTTCCATTTAAATCTGATTGTGTTCATCATGCACTGTTTGATTTAATAAAACACTCAATAGAAAAATGTGTCACACTGAAAATGATCTGTTTTAGGTTTCAAATTATTTTGTTGGTAACCTTGGAAAGGAAAAAAAATCTATTATATAAGAACTTTACACTGCACAGACTAACAAGCCATAAAATTAAATAAGGTCAGAGAATGGGAAGGATTGGTTTCTAATTAAGCAACTGGGTTAGAATAAAAACCTGCTGCAACTGCGGCTCTCCAGGACCGACACTGCACACCCCTGCTCTAGACAATGAATATTTTTGGGTTTACCTAGTGTATTTTGGCCTGCTGACTACAAAAATCCTGTTTAAAATTTTCCTATCATGCACGTTTTTTTTGCAATCGCCAATTTTTGTGATTTCCTCTCATATTATAACTATACATATACGAGGTGTGGCAGAAAAGTAATGAGACTGGCAACACTGCAAGCGATCTGGCAACGCTGCGCTGTTGTCCTTGATAGAACACGTGTATCAGTACCCTCCAATAGCTCAGTGCGAGTTTCAACTCCTTCCATTAACTACGTGATTTTTGTGACTGCTATTAGTGAAGTTGTGTTTTTAATTGTGCGTCACGCAAAATGGAACAGCGGAATTTGGAGCAACGTTATGCCATTAAATTTTGTGTTAAGCTTGGAGAATCGGCAAGTGTGACGTTTGAAAAGTTAAAACAGGCCTATGGGGAACATTCTTTATCCTGAGCTCAAGTTTTTCTCTGGCACAAATCATTTTTGGAAGGCAGAAAACACGTTGAACATGAACACCGTTCAGGGAGGCTTTCAACTTCGAAAACCAATGAAAACATCGAACGTGTGAACACTCTTGTGAGATCAGACCGTCGTTTAACATTAAGAATGTTGAGTGAACAATTAAATTTGAACAGATTTACCGTTCATCAAATTTTGACTGAACATTTGCACATGCGAAAGGTCTGTGCCAAAATGGTGCCGAAAAACCTCACAATTGAGCAGAAGGACAATCGAAAAAACAAGTGTCTTGATCTTCTTGACAGAATCGCTAATGAGCAAGATTTCTTTAGTCGTGTGATCACAGGTGATGAATCATGGATTTTTGAATAAGATCCTGAGACCAAGAGGCAAAGTCAGGAGTGGCACACTGCAAACTCTCCTCGACCAAAGAAAGCTCGAATGAGCAAATCAAAGATCAAATCAATGCTGATTTGTTTTTTTGACAAAAGGGGAATCGTTCACAAAGAATTTGTTCCTCCAGGACAAACTGTCAACCAAGTTTTTTTATAAAGACGTCCTTGAAAGGCTCAGAAAAAGGGTCATTCGCGTGAGACAAGACATTGCAGACAAATGGATGCTCCATCATGACAACGCCCCATGTCACACTGCCCTCTCCATAACAGAATTTTTGACCTCAAAAGGCATTCCTGTGGTTCCCCAGCCCCCTTATTCACCTGACCTCAGTCCGTGTGACTTTTTCCTTTTTCCTAAACTGAAAAATGTCCTCAAAGGACGTCATTTCGGGACTTTAGAAAACATCAAAAAGAGTGTAATGGAAATGCTGAAGACCATACCGGTTGAAGACTTCCAGCGCTGCTACCAACAGTGGGAACAACGTCTCCATCG
The DNA here is from genome assembly GCA_026402145.1 of Polypterus bichir lapradei. Lineage (NCBI taxonomy): Eukaryota > Metazoa > Chordata > Cladistia > Polypteriformes > Polypteridae > Polypterus > Polypterus bichir. The sequence continues at coordinate 12,786,225 of JANRMT010062834.1, forward strand.
GTGTGTAGCTGCCCAAGGGAACTACTTTGAAGGGGATAACATTTATGTTTGAAAAAAATAAAAACTTTGGTAAATAAAAAATCAGTCTCATTACTTTTCTGCCACACCTCGTACAATACAACTGAAACTGGAACAACTGTATTGATCTAAAAGTGCAGGCGCTGCAATCAGGAATTCAGCTTGGATATTGTAGTTTCATCTACAAATGGGACAGTGATCTAAAGAGATATTAAAAAGAAATGGCCACTCCATTTGTTTTCAGGGCAGAAAATTGTGACACAAAAACTACCTGTTGATCCACACAAAGATATTTTCCCCTCCTCTTCATATGAAATTGAACTGATGAAAATTTTTGTAAAAGTGACAACAAGGAAGGCCGAGGATGTTTCAACAAATAACTGACATCTAGATTAAGGGAGACATTTTTGGAGGGACACAAAGCTAGAATTGTAAATTTTTTTCTTTATTATTTACTCAACCAGTAGTTTTCAGAACAAATAATTAACATCAATGGCTTAAATTAAAAGAAATATAAAGTTGATTAACAAAAGGGTCCTAAAATGTGTTATGTCAAATAACTCTTGGAAGCAGATAACTATTGGTTATCACATTTCTCACTTATCCAAAAATAACTCAAAATTCATTTAATAAAAATCAAGTTTAACTGTTGCTTTCTAAACAATGTGGCCTTCTAAAGAATATTCATTCAAGTTCTAAAAGTGACAAATCAAAGCAGAAAGCTTAATACACTTGTACTCTAGTTGATCTTCAGAATAAGGAATGCAAGTTTACCCTAAAAGGCCTTTTTGTGGGTATGAAGTTATCAGATTTTCCTTCAAAGGGTCTCTTCCGAGCAAATGTAGGTTTTGGAGTTGATGGCATGGAACGATATCCATCGATCTAAGCAAAAGCATTATAAAACAGAATCATAAGCACTCACCATTATCAGCACTCAAGTTATGCAATACAGACATATACAGTAAATAAATGTTCTAGAAACAGTGCTTCCCAAACTCGGTCCTGGGGACCCACTGTGGTTGCAGGTTTTTCTTTCAAACAGATTCATAATCAGTGACAACACCTGATAACTGACTTCATTTAATTAGCTGATAATATTTTCTCTTATTCTACATTCAGAAAAGCACAGCGGCGTGATTTTTACATTTGTAAGACATTTAGAAATATTTCTGCTTTTGCTATAGATTTAAATGCTTAACTCTATTTTGTTGATTTCATTATACAATATTTTACGCTTTCTCTGTGCAGTTCCCCCCCCCCTTTGTTGTATCTTAATATCAACAATTAAAAACGAGCAGAGCAAACAACACTGAATAATCAAAGGTTGCAAATACTTTAGCGTGAGACCCACTAATTAGTAAATAATGGATTGATTAAACAACTAGAACACCTAGAAAAATAGAATGAAAATCAAGACGTAAATATTGTTAAAAAGAACAAAAATTATTCCCATATGACTGCTTAGTACATTTTAATATATATATATATATATATATATATATATATTATATACCAAGTTTCAGAAGCACTGTTCTAGAAGAAATGATTATGGTACTAACTGTAATAATAAGTATATGCATAATAATTATAGACCCAATTCAATTTTACCCTTTCTGTGTAAAATACTTGAAAAAGTAGTCACCACACACATTACAACTTGTTTCAGAAATTCCAGCATGGCTTCTGCAGTGGTCATAGTATAGAAAAGGCACTAACCCATGTTGTAAACAGCATTCTGATGTCCTCTGATGAAGGAACTTCGCAAAAAATGATGTTGTTAGATTTAAGTGCAGCATTTGTCACCATTGACCATTCTATTTTATTACAAAGGCTGTAAAATTACATCGGCCTCACATGCACTTTTAGTTCTTATGTATTAAATTGTTACCAGTATGTACAGAAAAGTTCTAACAGTACTCTACCATTACTCTCAGAAGTTGAATATGCTTCTCCAGAGGGCTCAGTATTATGACATTTACTGGTTTTACTTTACATGCTTCCATTGAGAACTATTATTAACATAACATTAACTTTCACTCATATGCAGGTGACACTCTATTATACCTTTCTTTAAGACCAAATGATGTTTCTCTGATGCTGTAATTAATTAATTGTGTTGAGAACTATTTGTCTCTAAATACAGATCAAACAGATATGTTAGTTAATGGAGGGAATGATGCTGACCGCAACAACATTCTGTCACTCTTTACCTCAGCTGGAATCACCATTAGGTTTACTGAATCAGCATACAATTTAGGTGTTGTTTTTGTTCATTGACATTTATAGCCTCTTGATCCAAGACCTCTTAAAAATCAGATTTACAGAGATAAAAAAATATTTACTATGTGATCACATGAACATGTTATAAGCTTCATGTATTGTAAAATGAATTGTTGTTTCCTGAAACAGATTTTTACATTTTTTTTGTCACTTCTGTTTAATGTTCCTGTGCAAATGGAAAAGTCTGTGTAGAAGTAAGTTATCAGAATCTTAATCTTAATGGTTAGGAAATATAAGATAGTTAATTATAAAATGTAAAAGCTATCTTTTAGGATCTTCACATGCCTTTTTGAAAATGTAAAGAGCACCAAGAAAAGACAATAGACACGCATGTGTATTAACTGTGTTACATGTAAAAAAAAAAAAAAAACCCACTGCAGGTAGTTAAAAAACACAATCAGGAAGTGTTCTCATCTGCTGTATGTTTCCAAGTGTTCCAGCAGTTAGGTCTTTTTATTTTTAAATATTAACATTTATTTTTTTTATTAAAAATTCATTTTTGTGAACTAAAGGTCTCTCTGGATCATATGGCATGGTGCTAATGTAAGTCATGTAGTCTGTGTGTTTAACTTCTGAATAAACACTATTAGTAGTTATATGTTCCTTATTAAAATACTGAAGAGGCATTTGGATGACATCCTTCAAAATTCCAATTAGTACATATTTGCACAGGATCATTATTTACTATGGTAAACATTAAATTACCATATTTGGTGATCGTCTGCCTCTTTTCCCTTCTGGAAAGTTGTTAAAATGGCCTTGTCTTGGGAAATGCTCGCCATCTTGCTGCCCCCTCATAAAACCAGAGCTTTTCTTGAATCTGTTCAAAAAATAAACAATGGAATCTAGCTCTGATGTTTAGTAACAGTTTTTCTTCGATATGTTATAGTTTTTGTATACATTCTTCAACTAAAATATACCTGTTCTCAATGCTCTTTATATTCTGCTTACAAGTAAGTAACACTTGCAATCCCACATGTAAATGTATCATTCTATATGTGGGCACTTGTCATACTAATGAACTTTTTGATAGAATCATCACATTTATAATTACTGGGGGCCAGAGATTAACGCAAGGATTATGGATGGGAGGCTAACAATTACAGAGCACAAGAGAACATATTTACATACTTTCTCATTAAAAAATCCAATCAACCCAACATCACAGATATACAGTATATGTGGAAGGAGAGGGAAACAATATGAGAAAAATCAAAGAAAATAAATGGAGAAAATATATTGCATGCAAAAGAAGGTATACTCTTGTTGCTTATGACTATTCTGCGGTGCAAATCAACTTTTTGCTTTAAATCAATTATATGCAATTAAATTTACTGTTAGTAATATATTTCAGATTATTTAGAACTAGGTTCCTCAAAAACAGACTATAAACCTAAAAACACTTCAAATCTGTATCTACTGAACACACACCATTTATTTTTATACAGTAGGTGTTCCTATTACAAAGAAATCCCAGCATTTATAATTTCAATTCTGGCCTTCAACTATTTGTAAATAGTCACTGCCCGTCACTAATTAGATACTGCAAATAACATATGTTAACAAACACATTCATACAAAATACCAGAGGCAAATTAACTCCTCTGCAAATGTTCTGGTTTGGGTTGGGGAAATTACCTTCCTGTGAAATGATCACCTTCTGGAAGATGCTCAGGTGCAAAGTTATGTTCCTCAGTATCTTGCAACCTTTCTTTTCTCCTCCTCTCAATATCATGCCTAAGATCATTTGGATCTTCAGCGACTCTAGAATTTGCCTATGTCAAAAAAAACAATAAAACAAGTTAATGAAATCTGCATATGTAAAAGAAAAAAGGCATAAAAGGGTTAGAATTATCCTAAATGAAACCATTCCAGTACATTATGGCTATAATATTCTATTCCATTTTCAATCTTATTCAAATATTAATTACAGTCTTAAACACACATCCATCTATCTTCCTAATCTGCTTATCCAGGGCAGGGCCGCAAGGCAGCTAGAGCCGATTTCAGCAATCATGCAAGGAACAAGGTGCAAGGCAGTAACAATCCCTGGACATGGCGCCAGTACATGGATGAGTGAATACAAACACATACTCACAAACACACATACACAAACTAGGGCCAACTTAGCAACACCAACACACCTAACCTGCGTGTCTTTGGGACTATAGGAGAAAACTGGTGGACCTGGTGGAAACCCACGCAGACATGGGGAGAACATGCAAACTTCAAGTAGGGAGTACCCAAGAAGCGAACCCTGCTTTCCCTACTGTAAGGCTGCAGTGCTACCTCGTATTCATACATTCTTTTCAGGAAGGACCTTTTGTATATATTTTTTGGTTGCACTGGATCTATACAATTACAAAGAATCGACTTTTCCTTTTCAAATCCATATCTGGAAAAAAAGTAAAATCTTAGATGTTGACTCAAATGTGCAATTTTCATCTACAGAATATCACAAAATTTACAATGATTAAAGCCTATGGTAATTTTGGCTTAAAAACGATCATTTTTCTAGGATAATACAGTTCACCTGTTCCAGACCTACACTTTAATTTAGATAGTATATTCAATGATCAATTGTTTATCAAATATTTGAAAATTTTAGGTACATAAACACATACTTTGTCTTAAAAAAAAAAAGCAATCAATAAAAAACACCAAAGACGTATTTATACCTGTGAAGGGCCAGACTTTTTCACTTTCTTCATTTTAAGGTCAGACAGGGATAAATCAATGCGTCTAAATTAATGAAACATATTAATTCAATTGAAAAGCAGGATTGTTATGCATCTTTACAATCAAAAGATAATAACTTTTAAACAAGAAGATATCTACACATATATGGCATATCTTTCCTATATATCTATTAGGCCACTTGTTGATGTAAATATATCTTTCAGGGTTGTGCAAAAGTTGATGTGTATCGTAAGAGCTTTGGCTATTAGGTAGGATGCAGCCCTCAATGGTTAATGAAATTTAGTATGAAATAAGCACCCATAAACACAGTTCAGCAAAATTTCAGAATTTATAATTTTAATTCTGATGTTCCACTATCTGTAAACAGTCACGGCCTATCACTAAAATGACAATCCAATTAGAAACTGCACATAACATGTGTTAAGAAACATTCAAACAAAATATGAGCGTCATGACTGAGAAATACATACACTGTGGCAATACAGAGTAGCCAGTCAAAGTGATATCACTGAAATTAGATAGAAACTGGATTGGCTGAAAGGAAACAAAAAGAAAATGTAAACTCCAACCACAAGCAAACAGGAACCTACGTGCTGTAAGTTGGCAATATTAATGTTGGGCCCTGCTCCTCTTATGTGTCCTAGTTTGAATACATCAAATTATTACCTTATTATCTAAAGTACATATTTTGCTAAACACATTACAAATATCTCAGTTAAAGACTTATTAATATAGATGTTTTGGCTGGCCAGTAAGACTAATTCCAATACATGAAAGATAAACTGCACACATAATTTTACATAGCAATTTTTTTCTTATTTTAAATCAAAGCCAGATATAAAATAAATACATACATACATACAAATTTACAGCAAAGTACCTGTTAATTTTTGGTGCTAATGGCTGTCTTTCTTCATGTGGCAAGTCAGAGTGGAATTCTTGAATATTTGAAAATCGATCATTCAAAGTTACGTTTTCAGTTTTAAAATAGCTTTCTGGAAATTTCACAAGGGAAAAAAATAATCAAATTACATACAGCATGTAACATATTTGTCAATGTTCCGTAGAATCACAATGGCGCTGCCTATTTCATAAAACAATGGAACCTTGAGTAGCTTGATTATTTCAATTCTAAAATCAAATTATAAAGAAAAGAACAACAACATTATACAAATATTATTTGCCTTATATAAATCTGCATCACAATTATTTACTGCTTTCTGTATCACAGAAACCAATGACTAAATGAATTAGACTGGATAAATCATCTGTATCATACATTCTTGTGGTTTCTAGATAAATGCACATGCAAAAGACATACGGACAACCATAACAATCACTCCCACTCCAATAGCACAATAAAAGCAACTTAACAAAAGCATACTTCAACACATTTTTCAGACTGATTTGGTCAACTCGTAAGATAAAGAATTTAAGTATGTCACTGATTAACAGTAAGTCCTATTATGAAATGTGGTTGTGCAAGATTGACCTGAGCCTTTTACCTGACTGAAATAATGAACTGAGTGAACTGAGAGTGATCAGCATGTGAGAGGTCAGAAGAGATCTAAATATAAATAAAATAAAAAGAATTATACCAAGTGTGGGAATTGTTTACAGAATAAAGTTTCTATTATATGACATGGTCAGAAAGAGCTCTTCAAGGTTTGCTTAAATATGTCACATGAATTGGTTTAAAAAACTGCATTTACCATGCTAGAGCAAGAAAGCTTGTCCAGAAAGGCTAAGTATATGTTTATTTAGTGCGATTGCTGCAGTGTCTTATTTAAGTTCTATTTCACTTGCTTCCAAACATACCAAAGTAATAGCACAGTATACTATTTGACAATTTTGTCTTTTTAACCGTTCAAGATATTCAGAGTACAGGTATCCTCAATATCAGAATAAATGCAATAAACTCACAACCTGTTCACATATACTATAAAGAACATTTAAAGATTTATTTTATTATTTATTGTTTTAACTATACTAACCTTTGACTTGGTGGACCAAAGAAATGATTTCTTGAGCAAAGTCCCCAGTGTGGGAATGTCGAAAGTTCTGACCTAATGAGCCAGACTGCTTTAATAAAGGCTGGAAATCCAGACCTCTCCTGCTTACTGCAACTAAATCCTGAGATAGCTGCCTCTCTGTGGTGTGGCTATTGGAGCTACAAAAATAAAAATACATTACAACATTTTTCATAAAAACACAGTTTTAAAAATTAAATGAAAATTAAAAACACTTAAAATGACTTACCTGGAAACGGTTTTCTCTTGCTAAAAGGAACAATTCAAATTGTCCATGTGTTTTATATTCAGCAATCAAATGAACAATAAAAATGTAACTTTATTTTATTTTTATTTTTTGAAACTTCCAAGTAAGTTATGTAGATGTTGTTTAGTTTTGGGCCATATGAAGAATTAAATTGGTTAAAAAAGTACTATGTAGAGAATAAAAAATATATCAAAACAAATGCATCATACTTTCAATTGTTTTCCTAGAAGAGGGCTTCAGTGACAACGTGCTGAGCTGAACAGAATGCACCACTCTATCCCATGAAACCATTTTCTAAGGAATTCCAAGATGCTCCCATTTCGGTTGAGAGATATAATGCCTTCAGTGTATACTAGGTCTGCCCCGGATCTTTTTGCTGTTGGCTATGTCTGGCATAACCCCTCTTCAGGATATCTTCATGTACCCCACTGACCCAAGCCAGATCATCTCACTCTTCTTGATCCAGAAAAGCAGGAGTTTTACTTCAAGATCCTTTCATATTGCTGAATGTATCACACTATTGAGGAAAGCAAGTCCTGTAACCCTGGTCAGGAAACTTATTTAGGCTCCTTGTGCTTGCAATCTTTTTCTTACGGTTGGACAGAGAAGGAGTCAGCTCCTTCTTCACCATCACAGTTTAGTAAAACATCTGAAAAACTGCTGCCACTGCAGAGATATGTGGTCAGTCAGTCCCATGATCAATTCCACTTCCATTTGTAAACCAAGTGATCCAAATATTCCAAAAATTTTTTTATCAGTGATATGATATAATAATATGAGTGGTTAGAAAATTAAAACTTCACTATATAGCCACCATACAACACACACATCACTTTCCAGCACACAATGTGCCAACACTGTCATTGTATGTAGGGCTTGGGAGCAGTTGTAGGGACCTGGGGCCTCATGCAGAACGCCGTGCATAGAATTCGCACTATAACATGACGTAAGCACAAAAGCCGAAATGTGCTTACGCACAGAAAAACCCAGATGCAGGAATTTGTGCGTACTCCAACTTCCGCTACATAAATCCCGGTCAGCGTGAAAAGTAACGCTCGTGCACGCACGTGCTGTCCCACCCCAATTCCTCCCAGAATTGCGCCTCTTTGAATATGCAAATCAATATAAATAGCCCTTAAGTTCAGCCTTCTGTGAAAAGACAATGGGAAAAGCACGGGGGAAAATATAAGAATTTCAGCGAATACCAAGTGGAGGCAAAGGAAAAACATACTACAGTGGAACCTCGGTTTGCGAGCATAATTCGTTCCGGAAACGTGCTTGCAGTCCAAAGCACTCGTATATCAAAGTGAATTTCCCCATAAGAAATAATGGAAACTCAGATGATTCGTTCCACAACCCAAAACTATTCATATAAAAATGATTAATACAAAACATAAAGTAAAAATACATAAAACAAATTAATCTGCACTTTACCTTTAAAAAGAATCAAGGCTGGTGTGAGTGAGTTTCTAAACTCTTGTGGGATTCCACCCAACGGGACGACACGCGGAAGAATGTCCCAAAGCAATTGCAGTCTCCCAGCGCTGTAGCAGTTCGCCGTATAAGCGTATCCAAAAATAATCGCGGACATGCAGACGGAGAATAGGAGACGATTGCCCTCAATAGAAGAGAGAGAGAGAGAGAGAGACGTGCGCATGAGCGAGTGAGATAAGGAGAGAGAGACGCGCGCGAGCGAGAGAGATAAGGAGAGAGAGAGAGACGCGAGAGAGAGAAGAACCATCAGCTCAGTTTTGATCACATAACGCGGAGTAGACAAAGTGTATCCATACTACTTGTATTGCAAGACATTGCTCGTTTATCAAGTCAAAATTTATTAAAATATTTAGCTCGTCTTGCAAAACACTCGTAAACCAAGTTACTCGCAAACCAAGGTTCCACTGTGATTATTCCGTGGTATAATCAACAAAAGGAAGCTGATCGAGTGACATAGCATGTTGGAGAACCTTGAAAGCTCAAGATCACAAAGTCGCACAGTGCCAAAATAAAAAAAGAAGTTGTCAGATATCAAAGTCGCCGTGAAAAGGAGAGTCTTAGCCCACCTTCTGAGTGTCATATGAAAGCTTATTAGAGTACAGAGGAAAAAAAAGGCACACAGTGGGGAAAAAGCACAAAATGTCAACTTCAATCTTGAAATTTCCACTTTAATCATGTAGTTTATATTGTCATTAAAGTAGATCATAAACTTCATCTTAAAATCGTTTAATTAACCAGTTTCTCAAATAATATCGTAATTAAAGTAGCACGTTAAATGCTTTGTTTTGTATGTGATCTTCTCTGTCCTCTGTGTGTGAATCACTAATGTTTCTTAAACCAGCTCTCTTCCTCCAACTGGACACAGAATCCATTACATTCGTGATATTACAGTTCTCTGAATAACTAAAATACTGAGATGTATACGTGATATCATTTTCATGATAAGAGTTAAAGCACGTTATTAAACATGGGTTTCACAGCGCAGCGATTGTGCACGACCATCAATGAAATTATTTATTGTAGCAGTACTCATGGGCGGCTCTAGGCTCGTGGTGGCCCCTTCGCCCGCCAATGTCAAGCGTTTAACTTTTGTCAAAATTTGCCGTTGCGTTTTTAGCTGTGTCGTTATTTTCTCTTTCTGTTTTATATTCAATATATATTGGCGTGGCCGCCCCTGCAGTCCTTGTTTTTCTTTCTCCAAGTAACCGATTGCCACACAATCAGCTCTGTAATAGACGTTAAGCCATCTGTAAGCTTAGAGCGCCGATTCTTCAAAACGTTTAAGGAACATTGAAATATCTTCGTAGTACATGTTAAATTATTCTATCCTTCACGCCAGTCCAACTGAAGAATATAGATTATTTAAATGAAGTTAAAGTTTTATCTGTATAATATAATAAACATATTTTGCTGCATTTCATCTTAAAAATGATATCGTCATCATATGTAAATATGCGCTTTATAAAGTGGCTCAGGTTGTGCAATATTATAACTGTAGTGCAAGTTTACAGTGAGGTAGTTCTACTTATAAGTACAAACAGTACTACAAGGAGCAATTGATTGAGTGCCATTTATAGTTCTTGGGATGAAACTGTTTCTGAACCGCGAGGTCAGAAAAGGCTTTGAAACGTTTTGCCGTGGCTGAGACAGCATGGGCTTGATGATGTATACCGATAATTCTCTTTCTGATCAGCTGCTGCTGTGATTCACACTTAGATACAGTGATATAAATACTCTTGAGTGGTGCAGTGAGAGTAATATGGAAAAAGATGATCCGCTGTGGCAACTCCTAACGGAAGCAGCTGAAAGAAGAAGAAGAAGAAGGAAGAAAAAGAAGGTGCAATGAGAGTAACAACGCTAAAGCAGTTATGGTATTTGGAATACTATGGCTATTCCCTGGACCATTTATTGTTACAGGTTAATTACAATCAGATGCATTACACTAATAAACAATATGCAGTTAGTTTCAGTGTATTTATAAAGCCGCATCAGGAAAGGAAAGGATAACCACAAAGGAACAGTAGCACTGCTTTGACGTTGGGTGCTGTCAGTCTGCAAAACTGAGCTGTGAACTTGCGTACGACAAGGTATGAGGTACCGTGGAAATGTGCAAGTGTAGGTTTTATACATCACGATTTGAACGTGGAAACGTTCTTATGCAACATTTCTGTGCATATGCACCGTTTATACATGAGGCCCCTGGACTTCACTTTTACTGAATATTTAGAAGGAGCATGCTTAGTACAGTGCCCCCAAACAACTATTACAAGAATTATTTTCTCTCACCTGAAAATGCAAACATGGCATCGAAATATACCACCAATTCCTTAAAGCAAAACTCGCCTATCGCCCTTATATTCTAGACTTAGAATTAAAAATTGGTAGCTTATTCATTACTGTAAAAAAAAATAAAAATTTTGTGTGGCAAAGAGCAACCCAATGAGAGGAAATGCTACAAATTAAGATCAAGTACTTATCTGACTTCAAATTTTCAAAGTTGTAATCAAAGAGGTAAGGTTCACAAACTGAATTTCACTTTAAATAAAAACACAATTTATGAGGCTGGCAAAGTTGTTTCCTTCAATTTTTTAAAATCATTTATATTACTGTTCCAGTATCTTCACATGGTAGATCACAGGAGACTGTTGCTATCAATCTCTACTTTTCACTTCACATTTTTAATGCTTTGGAGTTCTTTCAAAAGTCAGCAAAAACTGATAAATGTCCATTTTGACAGACAGAAAACAAACATCTTTGTATAAATAGCATGGCTATGTAGTAATAACATGTAGTAAGACGTTTTCAGAAACGTGAATTCCCATTTCAAAATTTCATTTGGAACCAGGTACATTTGACAGGTTTCCTTCTAGTATTTTTTATCCAATATTTTCTTTAACAGCAAGAAGATGTGAAGCATCACATGGTACTGTATACCATTATCTGTTGTTTGTATTAAGCAACTGCCTCTTCTTTGTGCAAAAGTCCAGCTTTTTGAGATGAAGACATACTGTTGCAGATCATCATAATGTCCCCAATGTAACTATAACACTTGAGAGTCAGAAGGTGTTTACCCAAGAAGTTGTTTTCCTATATTTCTCAATTTTCCAAGTTAGACATTGCTGACATGCATCTGAAAAATTAAGCTCAACAAGAGGCTGGCAAAAAGTTGTGCTTTGTAAGGAGAAGTAAATATCAAAAACTTGAATTGGTATAATAAGCTTTGGTTCCAGAAGTTGTTCCATCATATGCAACTAAAAGAAATTAAATAATTGACAGTCAAAGAATACTAGCAGCAAATTTTAATCTGCTGAATCACGGAACTCTGATAATGCTGATCAATCCTGATGACACTGCATTTTTAAAAGGCAACCAGAAGTGGTGGATTTGAGATCTTCACCAAATAACTTACACATTGCTATTGCCGTACAAATCACTTTTAACAGCTGTTTTTCTTCCTTCTGTAAAATGTACTGGGCTGGTCAAAACCTTTAGTATCATATAAAATGCAGACAGTCCTTTTAGAGAACAGCATAATGATAAAGTGCTAGCTCACTGGCTAGTCTCAGGAATACAGGTTTCCAGATGCACAAAATCTGATTTACATTTAAAGATGATTTACAATAAGTTATTTGAATTATTTTGAAGGTTGCTGCTTCAGTCTCACTTTAATATTCTTGTGTCACTGGTCAGTTAAAATATGTTTTGATGGCTGCTGCTTGTCTAAACATGTCCATCATGTTGATTCTGTACTTTAGCAAGTAGTTCCCACTTGACAATTTCCACATGCAAGGAGAAGTGAATACTGAAATAACAGTATAATGACTTGTGCAATATGTATATTGATCATTTGTTAATTGTCACACTGAAATATACATCCATTGCAATTATTTTCCTTTTGTTTCATTGTTCTGTTTAGCACCATCCAGATGAAAATGCAGGACATTTCCATGATTTAGAGTCCTTTAGCTTGGAATTTCACATAACACACAGAATGCCATTTTTTCCCAAAACACTGCTTAGAAAGACATCTGCAGTTTTAAAGATTAGAATAAGTTGGCAAGTTCCCAAAATTTAATACATTATAAAATGTATATACTGTAAACATATGCAGCTGGTTCATCCTTTTATTTACAAAAATCCACAACAAGCATTTTTATACTTGATGTTTAAGGGTTGAACATTCTCAATGTTTTATTGTCCAGGCTTAAAAACCAATAGAAAAGCTCCAAAAGTGACATTTACTTATGAAATCCTTCCCAAATAATGATGTTTTTATTTTTAAGTTTTGAAATTTTTCAAAGTCCATAAGCAGTGAGCCGATTTTAACATTTAAAGAATTCACAACACAAGACAGTTTTCCTTTATGTAGATAATGTACAAGTAAACCAGACAACCTGTTACTTTAGGCTGGAATTTTGTTAATGTGTAACCATAAGATGCTGTATTTACCATAACATCTAGATATGGATATCTGGTAGGTAATGCTAATAATGAAAATTCCAAATACAAAAACACTGTAGTGACAAAAAAGGTACTTTCTGACTGTAGAGTTGTAATGTAAAACTTTTTTGCCTTGTCCATTTTGAAGTATCCATCAACAGTTGTGTCTCAAATTTAGATTTTTCAGTTCGTAATATTTAATACTGGATATTGACTTGAATATGAATCTGCTGGTTTTTCAAAGTTCCATTTAAAACTGTTAACTCTTTCAGCAACATTTAAATAATACATCCAATTATGTAAATGCCATGCTGAGTTTGGTGATCCATAATTAATTAAAAAGTTGACATTGGATTTGTTCCTTGTGAATATAATGAAGAAATTCTTACCCCAATAATAGTATAGGATATTGACTTTGCTGTGTCCTCACAAATGTTGTAGGTCCCAGGACAACGCACAAAGACATATTCCATTCACCCATTTTGAAACACGTGTATCCTTTTTAGAATCATGTCTATCACATTCTGTTAAATTACATTTTAATTGTTCATCAGTTCAACAAACAACCAGTGCCCATCCTCCATAATATTTCCCAGCTGTTGAATTTTCCAGAGATCAATTAGAAGTTTGAACAATAAGTGACATTTGAAGATTTGGCTCACTTCTCCAAAAGCCAATGAAAAGAGAAGAATGTAATTTCCTGTACATTCTTAAGTTACTGTAGCGGATGAATATTAAAGCAAATTATAAAATGAATTACAAAGCTGGAATAATGCAACTGCAATCTGCTGACATTTTCCAAGGGAGAAAATTTCAGGATAGCATGTTTTGCTAGATGAAAGCAGTAACATTCTCAAAATTAAAAAAAATAATAATAATAAATTATTAGATCTGTTTGAGTCAAATGTAGAAGGAAAGGACTTTAAAACCAGCCTCATAAACTATAAATGTGAAAAAATAAAAGGACTTACCTATAGTTGCTTAAAGTATGCTTCATATCAACTTTGATGGTTAAAGTCTCACCCCTGGTGCTTTCCAAGAAGGAATTTGATTTATAAGGTTTTTGTACACCTGAATAATGCAGTTCACCGCGGAGAAACCTCTTCTCTTTAAAACTTTCTTCATAATTCCCTTTTGACATACCAGAATCATTTCTGAACTTCTCTCTGCTTACCAGCTCAGATGCTTGTGGTCTCAAGTCCACATCAGCTTTTCGAGGCTTTGAGGGACTTCCATAAAAAGTTTTATCTTGGTTAACTGCTGAACCTGGATGTCTGTCTGCAGCTGAATGGATTTTTCCACTACTGAAATGACTGCCTTCTTTGTCCCGAGAGCTCAGAGCATAATCTTCTTCCTGTCTGGGGTAGCTTTTAGGTTGCTGATAATTACCCGGGGAGTGTCTGCTTGGATGCTTGTGATCATAGTTGAACGTCAAATTTCCTGTCACTTCTTCCTCATAGTAACCTCTGTCAACTGGACGGTGATCTTCACGTGAAAAATCCTCAGGTATGTCATTGACAAATGGTGGAGGAGAATGGTTCCGTTTCCACTTAGGACTTCTGCGAGGAGCTTCCTCTTGTTGATACCGCTCCATTTCTCTTGAGTGACCTTGGTCTCTGAAACCCCTCTCCACAGGATACCTGTGTTGACACAAAGTAGTTTACACGTGCATCACATACAGAAGAGATATTTTACAACTTGTATGTTTGCAGCATTGCTGAAATACCCTTCAGACTGCAGCATTTTTAACATGTGTTTGGGTAACAATTTAACTGACCTTTTTGTAAAGACCCAACACATTTCCTACATAAAACCAGCCCTTACACATATACATCAGGCCTGAACAAATATGAAGTTATCAAAAAATTACAAATCAATACAAGATCCAGCAATTGACATTCTGCACTAATATGTAATCTTTTATTCTGCTGAACCTTAGCCTTGCACATCACTTTACCCAGGCTGAAACGATTCTTTCCGGTTTCTTTCTTTATAAGAACTTCGCCCATGAAATTCTTCGGAGCTTCTTCGAGGAGAAACAGAAAACGACTCTCTTGACCAGGAAGGGGCACAATCTTTTCTATCCTGCCACTTTTCTTCACGTAGTGAACGGTCATAAGGCTTGTCTTTTCCACCATCCTTAAAATGCCTGGGGCTCTTCATTCGATTTGGCTTATGTGTTTTATCCTCATAATGTTGTCTCTCATACCCATCACTGGACATTTCTTCTGGGTATTTATTAGGCTCATACAGTCCCCTGCTTCTTGGCCTATCTGGACTTGGTGGTCTCCGAGAATTTGAGGTATGAAATGTTTCTGTAGTTGTCGGCTTTCTGTGGTTAGAGTATCCATGAAAAGTATCTGATTGCATTCTTTTTGCATTAGGTGGAGGTTGCCTGTAATCAATGTATTTTTGCCTGCCGTTATCATGATGGTGAATTCTAGAATTATTTTCTTCAAAATCTTTATCTTTTTCAGAATACTTCCACTGAGAATGTTTTCCAGGTCCTCTTTTATAGTTCTGAAAATCCTCATTATAATGGGGGGCAAAAGACTGCTTTTCATATGGTTCTGGGCTTCTCCTATATGACGGCGATGTAGACCTGAATTAGAATGAAAATATTATGTTGAGCTGTTATTTATTTATAGTACTATATCTGAAAAATATTTTTTAAATTAAAAAAATATTTATTTTTACAATTTAATGTATGCCATAACTTACTGATAATAACTTTAAATTACTTTTTTAATTACTTGAATTCTAAATGACTAAAAATTCCTATAAAATTACTGCTGTAATTCACACTATTAAAAATAAGTTGATTTAGAAGAAGGGTTACATGATTTTCCTACTTTAGGTTCATGCACATTTTTAAATACCTGTATTTATATCTTGGGGCCGAAGGTCTAGCCATCTTTTAAAAATATTGCCTTTGAAGAAAGAACAAAAAACAAAGTGATCAACAAAATATATCTGCAGTAATACAAAAGAGGACTACACTGGTGAGCAAGACTGTGAATCATTTGCATTTTTTGTACTGTTCATCTAATGCCTAATAATAACAATAATCTGAATGAACAAAGACACACATAAAAATGATTGTGCTTTGCTGGACACATTCACCTAGCATATGTGTTTTGTTTGGACATCAAATGTGAAATATTTCAAAGGACATGGTAATCCAGTGTCACATCCACAAACAGAACACTTTGTTAGGACCATCACAATATTCCACAGTTTACCATTAAGTTCAGAAACAAATCTTGCAGTGCTTCTGAGGTATAAAGAATAACAGATCCATATTTAAAGATTTTGGCCTCCATTACGTCACAGGCAGTCAAAAAAAGCAAAACTACTGCCATTGTTCATTAAAACAGCAAGGCGTTCCAAACTCTGGGAGGTCACAAACACTGAACAACTTCTTTCCTAAATGACTACACTTGGCCTAGAACAAAAGTGAAGACTGTATGAGGATATGGAGGAGAAAACAAAATTGCTTATATAAATAACATTCATATCTAATCTGCAACAGATTAGCCTACTGTGGACAAAACACATCATACAATTAAGAATAAAAATAGCCTGGAAATAGAACACTATACATGATAGCAACAAAGTGCGCACTGAGAAACATAAAACTAAAGAATGAAAGTTAAAGAAAAGCATGTAAAACATTTACAGATAGAGAAAATGCTTCATATCCAATGATGATTCAATAAGCAGGTAAATTCGCCCCAGTATCACAGACTGCTGCTAAGTAATCCCAACATACTCTAGTTGTAGCTCACGACTATGAATATAGCAAGAGGTGGGCCTACAATTCAAACGCTTGTCTGCGTGCATTCGGATTTTGTCCACAAGAATGATTTACAGAGATGGTTATTTAACAATATGTTTTGTAAAAATGTGAGCATGCAATTGGATGACATGTGGTTTTTGTGACCACAGCAACTAGAGTTTTTAACATTTTGACATTGTTTGTTGCTGTCCAGTGTTGATTTTATTACATCAGAACTTTTATTATTTCTGTTCAGCATGAGAACAACATTTTTTCTTGGCCATCACTATGAACTACATAAGGGTAAGTAACATAAAGTCATTTTTAGGTAATATTCCTTCAAGGACAAACTAATTGAGAAACAAAGATAATTCAACTGATTTCATGAACCTTATAACATGATCAATCAAAATGCCATTATACATTAAAATGGAAACTTAAGTGTAAAAACTTAAGGTGTAAGGGTATAAATTTACAACAGGGAGCTAATATCTTCACATGATATAACTAATTTCAGACTTTAGTATCAACTAGATTTAGAAGAAACAAAAAATCATTGGTGAATTATTTCTACTTCATACTAAAAGATAGGGAAATGTAACCTTTAACTGAAACAAATTTATTCTGAGAAAAAGTAATCCTTCACCACGAAATACTTATTTTTAACAAAATCACATGTGCCATGATTACTGGTAAACCTAGAAATAACAAGCACTTTTTTTTCATAATACAGTAACATGCAGAATGTCTGTACCAAAATTAAGAGAAATACACATTTGGCCTGAACCTGTGCGTTAACTTCATGAAATGGCTACAGTTTCCACAGCACCTTCAGTAAATGAAAGCAGAGCCTCAAGTCCTTATGCCAAATAAGACCATTTAGTAAGTGAACACAAACATTTATGTAAATGCACACATTTCAATAGTAAACCTTAACTTTGGCAGGATCACCCATAAGTCTCACTCTTCCAATATGTCATTTTTATGGCAAACACCTTGATAAAGCCAGCAACCTTGCCTTTCTTCTCCAAAGCAGTGTGCACAACTGTACCACTACCATGGACATTCATCATTGTTGAGTGCCATCTTATATTGACATCTGAATGTTCCACCAACCTAAAATAATTCCAATTTGATGTAAACATGATAAAGGAGAAGGCATGGCCCAGTCCCTTTCCTGACAGTGTGTGTTGCGCCCACCTTTTATCTGGTATTATCATACATGTGCCAAACTTAAAAGTACTTGATGTTTCTAATAAAAAAGGTGATTTTTTTTTTTTAAAAAAGCTTTTCTCTATTCTTTATATACATTTTGTGTGATTGCAGATGTACATTAGGGCTGAGCCGATGCTCAACGATATTGCCCATCGCCGATTGGCGGGACACATTGTCTAAGTAAATAAAAATGGTCAACTGGCTCCAAACATTTGCAGAAATTCCCTCAAAGCACCAAACTATAGCTGTTACTTTTTTTAAAAAAAAGTATTTATTTTTTAATCACTTTTGTTGAAGTTGTCAAGTGTTTGTGAAACTCTATTGCTATGCTTGATTAGCAGAAATGCACTTTAGCCGAGTGAAAGCAACCTGATCAGTGTGTCATGCACGACGTTCAAACAGAAAGAGTGCAGGTATATTTGTAGCACCTGTGCTCGCAAGCTCCAAGTGGCTATGGTTTCACACTATTTACATCACTCTTTTAGGTAGCTCACTATCCTTAAAATGATTGCTCACTGTGGCCACATATGTTGGAATTCTTTTGCAATTTTTGCAGGTGTGCTGACTGATATCCAGGCTGGTGCAACTTGTCAGCAACATATTTTTCATTCACTATCTGTTTTCCTAACCCGCTTATCCTGGGAAGGGTAGAAGGGTCAGCTGAAGCCTATCCTTAAGGTGTTATATTTTACATAAGCTATGCAGTGAGATTGAAGCACCGGTGTGGTGGTGCTCGTTTGGCCTTGCTGGCAGTGTTTGAAGTGGTCCAGTGCCAAAGGCACTCAAAGATTTAAGGGATCCCCCACCCTTCAACTGAATATTAATGTATCACAACACTCGCATATTCAGGAGGACCCCCATTTCCTTATTACATCCTAATAAACACACACGCACTCAGTTGTCCAAGTGGGAGCCCCCTGCCCCATCATGTAAAAGTATTAAGGAATTGGGTGGAGGAAAAAGACAGTAACTAACCAGAATATATAGCCAGTAATTTGTTTCCACTTCAAGCGCTGCTTGATGGCAAATGGGAATGTAATTGTACTGTGTAAACAAGATATTAAATTTGTAATAAATTAATTGTCCTCCTGCATGCACATTTATTACTGCACAATTAATTTAATTAAAACTTAAATCGCGATGTGAACCACTGTGATTACTAAACCCCAAAAGGCTGCAATTTTCTACCAGTAGTATATGTAGGGGAGTTTTATGCCAATACGGCACGTGATTTGTAGCAATTTTAGCCTCCTTAGCATTGCATTTTATTCCAAAAAAAAAACCTGTAAAAAGCGTTGCATTTTTGTGGCATGAAAAATTACATTTTTACTAAATCTCAACAGTATAATAATGATACAAATAATAATAGTAAAGATGATTAAAAATAATATGAAATGAACAATGATAACAAAAATAATAACAGTAATAATAATACTACTGATGATGCCAAACCTATATAATCTCAAAATAAGTTTTGGAGGTATATAATCAATAAAATGTCTACCAATAAGACGTTCTGGATTGATCTGCAATGTTCTGGGTCGACCACGTCTCTTTAGCGATAGTGTGGACGATGGATGTGCAGCAATGAATTTGTTCTACAAGTTAGCATGTAAAGTTTGCATAAGATATAGTTTTGCCAGCTTTTTGTTTGTATAACACAAATGCATTCCAAATTCACTGTTCCACCAGATCACAAAATATCTTTTTATAGTATTTCGTTTGTTGCCTCCGCAGAGCGGGATAGAAAGTCAATTCTTGATCCGCAGGATTTCTTCCACCCATTATGCTGTTGTAGATGACCACAGCACAAGGATTCATAACCTGGTTGTTGCCTTTTGCCTGTACAGTGACTGTAGCTGAATTATGTACAGTGCTAAGAAGACAAACATCTGTGTCCTTCCATTTCAGAGCAAGCATTTTACCTTTGTGCCAAGCTGCACTTGCTGTAATTTAGCTCTGCCAAAGTCTTCAGGCATGCCATGATGATTGAGACGCAATGTTGCATATGTGTCTTTGTAGCAAGATGTCAAATAGCTCTGGCGAAGTATAAAGTGTAAAAATATAAAGCTCGTAAAGCTTTATGCCAAATATTGCTCTTTTTGACGTGATGTACTGTATCCAAGACAGTTTGCCCTTATAAGCCATGAGACTTTTATTGATGCTGACTTCCTGGTCCGGAATGTAAAATGCTCTGAAATTTTACTACAATCGCCTGGCATATCTCACAATTTTTTTTCATTTTGGGTGCTGGATTGGTATTCTCATCAAAGTCTTCATTGTTGATAAAGTGCAGATATTTCATAATTAGTGAAAACCTACACTCAGACTTTATTTCTCCAAAGAATGACAGCACTGACAGCACTTTTACTGCCTGAGTGATTGTCGGTTCTAACGCTTACGGAAGGTACAGTTCCGTACGCTTATGCTCTGTACAGTTGCCCAAGTGACACTCGGGACTAACACTTTTAGCATGGTTTTTGCAGCCCGAGTAACACACTGGGTCTAGCGCTAAGAAGGTTAAATGACCTTGGAATAAATTACCTTTGAGTCATAATAACATTACTGAATATAACTTATGTGTGCTGAGTTGCAGCAATCTGAGAGACAACAGAAACTATCTCCTCAGCCCCAAGCTAAAACACACACGCAACATTCTCTCACCACCTTGTGTAGACATTTTCTGTGGTACATGGCATAAAGCAGCTAATTATTTGTAATCCACAAGCATCTCTCCATCCCACCAAGAGACAAAGGTATCGTACATTGTCAATGTTTTGAAATGACAATGTGACTATGTGAACTTTTAAGACATCACATTGCCCTAATGTACATCTTAATGGCAAATGGGTGTAAAAAAAAAAAAAAAAAAAAAAAAAAAAAAGACAAGCAAGCATGTTACCATAACTGTAGAGTGTTTTATTTTTTATGAGTAATCAGAACATAGTTTTCAAGAAAATATTTACCACTATTCTGTTTGCACTATTATTGGTTTGTTAAAGCACAGATTTATTTTGGAATGTCCCTAAGATTAATATGGTGAACTGGATGAACTCAAATTATTAGATTTCCCACCATGCAAATCTATCAGTCTTGACATAAGAGTCCATCAATGACTCATATCTTACACATGGGTTCCATTGCTAATTTTGATATTTATTGCACAATGAATCCTTCCTTTAGAAATTCTGCCTGTAATTAAAAAACATCTGGGACTAGGCTGTCGGGTTTGTTCAGGTTCTTTTGGGGTTAGTGGGGAAGTGGTATAAAGCAAATATGACCAGTAATACCCAAGAAAACTTAGTTACAATGAACCGATATGTCAAAAAGGGCGAACTGCTCACTGAGGAAGACAATAAATATGCCGTGACTAAATACAAACGTGATCATTTATTTTTTAGCACAGGATACAGAAGTTGTCTGAATAAGATAGCAGTATTACTACATTTTTTATATTGGATAGAGGTAAAGAGTACACCAGGTAAGATGATTTATATTTCCTAATAAATAAAATTAATTTTGGCTTATCATGGTGCCGGAGAGTTTTTGAACATGCTAGTAAGCATGCACATGAGAACAGAGTTGGGTTTGTACTAAACATTTTCCATTATCAATACCAGAACTTGGTGGTTGGGAGGAGTAGGGAATCGGCAGTAGAGATCATGCTAATTAACAAACGAGTGCAAGGTGCTTGAAAGAGACCATTTACTTCCAGTACTGACGTTAACAAAATACTGGTAGCTTGCTGTTTTAAAAATCTGGGTTTAATTAGTACTCTTTTTTATGTATTTAATGATTGGTTTCTTGAATAGCATTATTTTCAATAGCAGTATTTACCAGTGGAAGACTGGCAGTAGAATACAGTTTAAAATACTTGATATCTCAGGCTCAATGTGTATCCTCAACATTACTCTAATGTCTTGACATCAGTTGCTTCAACTGTCTCAACCTTCCTTCCCTGGCGTGCCCTCTCTTGCCTGCATTCCCATAAAGCCTTTGGAGGAGCCTTTCTCACCTCCTGTTTGCTTTTGGATTACCACTATTGGTAGACCATTACCCGGTGTGAACATGTCATTGGTGTCCTTGCGAATATTTCCCAACTTTGCAAGTAACTCAATTTGCGTCTTCTTAGTATTTGGCAACCCAACATCAAGCAGTATGGTATTTGGTTTGTTGATGCTGAAATGCTCAATTTTACCTGCTTTTTCGTAATAAATAAAGTTACAACGAGGAGTTGACTCCTAACGCATCATGTCATTATCCCACCACCGAGTCACCAAGGCCCAACTAACCAAATACATTGGTTGGGACAGAGACACACACGGAGTAGCGATTTATTTATAGAAATGGACTGAATGATTTTAATCTTACTCGTTGTAGCTGGTGGCTTTATAATTGATAATGGTCAGTTTGAATGGCATATGACAGAAAGAAAGATATACAAAATTCAAGTACAGTAATCATGTATTTGCAAAATGCTAATTTTAATGTGTGTTATTGTGTGAATTGTTGGGTGTAATGCTCAGTACAACGCGCTATGTTAAGTCTGATGACAAAAAAATGTTACTTTGGTACCAAACTACAGGACGTGCCCGTTTGGTTTCGAGTAAGACACTTGAAAAGTCTTATGGGTGCCTGGAAAATGACCAACGAAAACAGTATAAACACGCTGCGAGGGTTTAGCCTTGGTAGAACTGACCTCCGAGTGACCCGACTGATAGCTGCAACGAACAGCTGGGGTCCTTTCATGAATACAAAATCGTGCTCCTCATGTCGATTAATGTTAAGCTGCAATTGGGTCTAACAGAGATCAGTAGCTCAAGCCCGACATCTAACTCTGTAAAAATACACAGCCCGTAAAGGCACCACGTGGGTTTGTTATCCGAATAGTTAGTCAGAGTAAAAACACACTTGTTGTCAGTACCTTTACTTCATTTATTTTTTTGCTTGGCTGCGCATGACTTTCTGTCGTTTGAACTCTCACACTGGACATATTCAGCATACTTTCAAGAACAATCCTAATAAGAAAGGCTTACCTTGAGCTTCAGAATCACCCAAAACTCGCTTTCCACTGCAGTGGTATTTAGAAAACAACTTACACAATTACAGTCATCACCTACTTAGAATGAACCAGCGCATATTTATGAATAAGTCTAACTGCGTCGTAAACTGTTTACAAAAAAGGGGGAAGAAACAGTCGTCAAGAACCAGTTTTTCCTGCAGCAGCGCACAGTCCGGAAGTCGAAGGAGAACGCGGGATAACCCGGAAGTGTTTACTAGCGTGCTGTGATGGTCACGTTGGCGCAGCTTCAAGCTGCCAGTTACTAAGGTCGTTGGCTTGTATCGTGGTGGGGTCGCATTTGATTTTATGCTAGTGCATTTTAAAACATTTTTTCTTTCTCGTGCTTGTGGGAAGTTTGGCGTCCGAAGTGGTATGGTTGTGTGCTGTGTTCAGTGTGTAGTTTTTACTTAGCGTGTTACGAAGACAAACGTAGGAATGAAAAGCAAGTCGTTTTTTCCTTTGTTCTGTAGGACGTATAATGTCGACAGCGTAAGTCTCAAACGCAGTTCTCGGGTTGTGTTAGCTGAATGGAGGGATACGTTTCAGTTTTTTATCAGTCAGTTGTAATATTAATATATTTGTTAAAAATGGAGGGATTCGTTTCATTTTTTATCAGTCATTGGTTGTAATATGAATATACTTGTTAAAATGCAGTACTCTTCTTTACTTGTTTTCATTTTAAAGGGCAGTATTCGTAGCGAGCACAATTTGTGCCAAAACGAAATGGATAAAACGACAAATTCCGAAATCATGCAAATGTACAGCGAGATATACATATAGTCAAATTATGAAATAGACGCATAGTTAAATAGGTTATCCATTTATCATGAAATTTTTTCCCCAATGGCCCTTTTAATGCCACCAGCGCTATTTACTTCAAAACGCTTGTTTTCGTAATGGTTTCGACACTTGTCAGTCAAAACAAAGACCACCCGTTCCCATTGGTTAATCCGTGGGCTGCCAGAGATCAATAGCACCACTTGCCAGGGTTGCCCATTCAGGCCAGCAAACTGCAGTACCAATGAGGTCAGTCATGTAATGCTCCAACATCACGAAACACCCATCACATTACACCAGTGCTTCCCAAACTCAGTCCTGGAAACCCAACTGTGGCTGCAGGTTTTTGTTCCAACCAGCTTCAGTTTTTAATTGGACTCCTGGGCTAATTAAGTGAACTGTTATTTCACAAGTTCTGTGTTTTGGGAACAATACAGGAATTAGAAAACTAAGTTTGGTAAAAAAAAAAAAAAAAAAAAAGTACCAAACAGTTATATTGGAATAATGCATTTATTTTCTTTTTAACAGTATTTTCATCTTGATTTTCATTCTACTTTTCCAGGTGCTCTAATTGTTTAATGAATCAATTATTTACTAATGAGTGGGTCTGATGCTAAAGTAGTAGTTGCAGCCTTTGATTATTCAATGTTGTTTGCCTGCGTGTCTGCTCTGCTCATTTTTAATTGTCATTAATAAGATACAACAAAGGAGAAAACTGCACAGAGGGCAAAACAATGAAATCCACACAAGAGAGTTAAACATTTAAATCTATAGCAAAAGCAGAAATATTTCTAAATGTCTTATAAATGTAAAATCACACTGCTTTGATTTTCTGATTGTAGAATAAAAGAAAAAAAATACCAGCTAATTAAATGTGTTAGCAGATGTTGTCACTGATTATAAATCTGGTTGGAACAAAAACCTGCAGCCACAGTGGGTCCCCAGGACTGAGTTTGGGAAACACTGCATTAGACTATGATTAACATTAGGGCCCCGTTACACTATGGTTAAGATTATTATTGTTGAGGGGTAATTTTAGGGTTATCTGACTCAAAGGTTGTTTTGTGGCTGAGGTTGAGGACATTACCAGACCTATGTCATAGGTATTGCAGGCTGCAGTTAGACCCTTCTCCATTCAGGGAGGATCCTTCAATTTGGGGGTAAATCATGGCCATCATGGAAAAATAGGGGAACAAACAAAATAAGACAAATTGTTAAAAATAAGGTTTTTTTTTTTTTTTTACATGTGAATTCTCTTGGATTTCATACCTACCACATTCTCCCCATGTCCAAATGAACAATGAAAGCAATGTTAGCAATTACCACCAATGCTGAACCTTAAAAATCATTGCTCGGTCTGCCTACTTAAATTGAAGTTCATGTACAAATTGTTAAAGATTAAGAGTGTTTTGGGATTGATGGTCATTTGACAGTAGCATTCACATGCCACTGCAGTCTTACTCCTTCTCCCGAGTTACTACTAAGCAAGACAGGAAATCCAGGGCTGGTGTTAGCTTGGGGAGTTCTGTCTGTGATACTGTCATCTCTTAGTTTAACAAGATTACAAATGAGTCTTTTGAATACATTTCAGTATAACAGTTACCATTTATAGTTACAACTCCCAAAGCATCAAGCTACAGGCAAAGATTCAGGAATAAGTGAAGTACAGAAACGGAGTTTGTATGTAGTTTCTTTAATATTTAAATTATTGCTTTTGCTCTCCATTTTTTTTTTTTGTTTTGTAAATTAAACTAATTGTGTATTATCCCTGCATGTCTTTGGACTGCGTTCTATGAGAGATTTAGATGCAGTAAGGTTAAGATTTAATATCTCTAGGAAATACATTTCACCAGGTTTTTCATTACCATGATGCTTTATGAAGTGACACATTTTAAATAGTTTTGGATAACAAAAGGCGTCCTTCATTGTGAATATGTTATACAAAAACATGGCATTCAGTTGCAGATGACATACTATAATGCAAATGGAAGTTGGAAATGATTTTTTATCAGAGTATTCTAAAATATTTAATATAAAGATTAGTGTTTCTTTTTTTATTAATAGCTTTTATTAAGCGGTAAATTAATGAACAATATTTAATGATTTTTTTTCAGAATGGTGGAAAATTCTCAAAATGGGGGAAATTGCCTTGCTTGTTTTTGACTGAAGTACCTGGCAATCCAGCTACTTGCATAGCTGCATTTCAACTGGCAAACATGCAGAGGAAGCTAAAATTTGTGACAGATCATTTGAATAGAAAGAGATCATTTGACACATGATACTATTTTGAGATGAGCTGTGAACCATCCAATCTCACTGAGGCTGCACAGGTGGTGAACCAGCTGCTAAGGGTAGGGAAGGCTGCAGGGCCCTGTGGTATTCGAGGTGAACTTCTCCAAGCTGGTGGTAAGGCTGTCCTCCTGGCACTGCAAGCAATTCTTACATCCATTAGGGAGACGGGCGTCATCCCAACTGTCCGGAAAATGGGACTTAACACCCCTACCTGGAAAGGGAAGGGTGATCACCTGGATTGCAGGAACTACAGGGGGATAACACTGCTCTCGGTGCTGAGTACGGTCCTTGCTAGGGTCATCCTCAATAGGATCTGTGATCACTTGCTGACTTACCAGCAACCGTAGTCTGGTTTTATGCCTAAGGAGTCTACCATTCACCACATACTGGGACTGAGGGTTCTCATGGAGCGCAAATGCAAATATCGGTAGAGTTTCTTTGCAGCCTTTGTTGATATTCATAAGGTGTTCAACTGCATTGATCGAGCTGCCCTGTGGGACATTGAGATTTTAAGGGAACCTTTCAAGGTTCGTGGATATTATGGCTGGCCTGTACACTGGTACTGTAAAACCAGTGGCAGTGTGGTACAGAGTGGAGGCAGAACCTCTGTGTTTTTCCCAGTTGATTCTGGGGTTTGTCAGGGTGCGTTCTTGCTCCTACTCTTGTACAATGCTGGCATGGACTGGGTGTTGGGTAAGGTTGTGGTGTCCAGCGACTGTGGAGCATCTGTTGGTAAAGAAAGATTCACTGAGCTTGACTTTGCTGATGATGCTGTAATTTTCACAGAGTCAATGGAGGCTTTGATTGGGGCTCTTGAGAGACTGAGCAAAGAGTCTTCCGAGTGTCTGGGCTTGCAAGCGTCCTTTATGAAAACCAAGATCCAGGCCTTTAATGACTTCTTAGTCACAGCCATCGGCAGTTTGTCTGTCTGTGAAGAGAGGTTTGCAGCATGTCTGTGATGACTTCTCCTATGAAGTCAATAGACGGATTGGGAAGAGCATGGGGGGGTCATGAGGTCTCTGGAAAGGGGTGTGTGGCACTTCTAAAATTTACCAAATGACTGACTGACTGACAAAGGTCCAAGTCTTTAGAGTCCTGGTGCTTCCTGTCTTGCTATATGGTTGGGAGACATGGATGCTATCCAGTGACCTCGGACGAAGACTGGACTCCTTCGGTACTGTGTCTCTTCGGCGAATACTTGGGTACCGCTGGTTTGACATTGTGTCGAAAGAGCGGTTGCTCACAGAGTCCCGAATAAGGCACATTACCTGCATTGTGATGGAGTATCAGTTATGGCACTACGGCTTTGTGGCGTGATTCCCTGAGGGTAATCCAGCTTGCAGGTTCCTCATTGTTGCCAACTAGGATTCCGAGCTGTTTCGTTGTGTGGTGGGGTGCAGCAACATGCTGTACCAGTGCATGCTCCCCAACCTGACCTGACCTAGGATATGATGAAAATACTCAGAGAAATATTCAAAATGTTGTTGTTGAAGAATTTGTTAGTAGTTTAAGAATTACTGAGCACTTTGTCTGCACAGAAAACACTCCTGAAGAAATCATGTAAGGACACATTAATGCAGATTGTCCAAGGCTGGAAATTACAGGTGAACTGCTTCCAGATGCCCTTCTGTGCAGACGTGGTGCTGAACTGATCTTAGACTACTGAGAACCGCTTCATTAACATGAATATTTTCAGAGTACCTATCCATTCAAGCATTTCACTGTATTGACAGTTCATCTTAAAATAATATCATGTTGTAGCTGAAGTAACTTTTTCAGATTGGTGTGGCAAGATGTTTGAGTGACAGTAACTTGTTAGGTATTGGACAAGTGACTGACAAGCAGTCTTACAGCCAGGTGTTGCCTGTTCCCTTGTTAGTCTATGACATATTAAGTAGATAAAAGGTCTGGAGTTCACTCAAAGCACTGAATTTGAGTTTGGTAGCTGTTCAGTGGAATACAACAGGAGGTTCAAAGAGGTGTCAATGCAAGTGAAGGGACGCCGTCATTAGTATGGGACACCATGGGTTCTTAATCTGGTCTCTCTGTATCTCATTTCCCAAGGATGTAGATAATACAGTAGAGTTGATACTTGTCCTTCATTTTGCTTCCAGGTCTTCCTGATAACCAAATTAATACAATGGTCACCAAACCGTCAGAAATACCTAGTCAGTAGCTGGACAGTATTCATAAAGAATGTCTCATCTCAGCAGAAACCTCACAGTAGAGGACAGGCACTATATTATACATATCCTGAGATATTTCACACCAGCGACACCTATACGATACTCTGAAAGAATACAAAGGAATCTAGCACCATCTTTCAATGCGCACTTACTGAATCAGCAGCCAAGTGATTTCTTAATTAGGGACACCAATTCTGCATCTTTTTTCTTAGGATCAATGGTTAAATGTATGTTTTATCCTTATTTTTCTATTTCTTATTTTTCTATATTTTTTATGCGTCAGTTGTCTTTTTCTATGGTAGTGAGTTAAACATTTAATTCAGTATCACGCTAAACTTCAGTCGAAATGTAAACATAAAATGTTTTAATTACACATTCTTGCTTTCTCATGTTCATAAAGGTCTGTCTGATGCGTGCAGAATTTTTTTTTTTTTTTTTAACATGACCCTCTGTATTAAGTCCGTTGAACCTGATCATGATGTGGTTTAAGCTGGTACGCAACTTTGTACCCATTCTCAGATTCCAAAAAAAAGCACCTTCCAACTGCACAACTCTGGGGCAACACTGGAGCTGTTCTAAACCCGACAGTATTTATGGTAAAAAGACTAAGACCAGGGCCTATATTTATTAAACGTCTCAAAATTATTCCTAGGAATTGGATAAGGGTAAGAATTTGTCCAAACTCAGAGTAGGACACAAGAAGTACTTATGAAGCATTCCACTCTTACTCTCAGCTAGGAGTACGGATTTGAAAATGAATGTTGTCATGATTTTATGGCATCCTGATCCGTAAAGTGGAACTCATGATGTTCTGTACTTCTCTTGGAAATCATGATGACGTTTTATAGTTTTCTGAAACTAATGCTACGGCTTCACCGCAAAGATAATACTAATACAAGAAGAAAAACATAATAAGGTAGGATATTCAGCTAAGCGGCATATAATTGTTGCCACTTTGCAACAACAAATAATAATATTGTAACGAGCACCAAGATGTAAAGACTGAGACACATACAATAAACGATAGTGTAGCCAGAAATTTGCACATTTATTTAATAATGAATGATCCAGGGATTGTTACTGCCTTGTACCCCATGCTTGATGGGATAGGCCTCAGCTTCCTTGCAACCTTGTTCAGGGTAAAGCAGATTTAGAAAACGGATGGATGGATCGATTAATGATCTATAGCCATACTTTCAGGTGAATCAGCTTTCAGCTGTTATGGAAACACCTTGTAAAGTAACAGTTAATGTATACTTAAACTAGCCATGGTTCTGCTTCTGAAGTCACTTTCACTCTTCCAGTGTCCCACAGGTCTCTCTGTGATCCTCTCATTTTCTGTGAGGCTCTATACAGTATATCCAATGCCCTAAGAGTCTCTACTGGCCTTCTTGAACTTTTCTAGTCTTGTGAAATGTAACATGCATGTTCTAGGGGTTCATGGAATGCAGAACTCGTTGTACCTGTGTGGCATTTCTGTCAATCAACCACCCAGTCCTGCCTATCTTCAGAGTAATATGCTGGCCTCTACAATACAGTTTGCACTCCTGACCACCTGTGTATTTATAATAATGTATCTCTTGCAGTTCACATATGTGTGCTCTTCCACATTTGCGGAGAGCAAAGTTTATGTGTGCCAATATGAATTAATACAGCTTGCTTTAACATTACCTCTCCTGGGGCCTCATGTATAAACTGTGCGTATGCACAGAAATGTTGCATAAGAATGTTTCCACGTTCAAATCGCGATGTATAAAACCTACACTTGGTGTAAAGCCACGCACTTTTCCACGGTACCTCATACCCTGTCGTACGTAAATTCTCCGCTTGGTTTTGCAGACTGGCGGCACCCAGCGTCAAAGCAGTGCTACTGTTCCTGTGTGGTTACCCTTTCTTTCTTAGAACCACATTTCTGACATGGCTTTATAAATACACTGAAACTAACCGCATATTGTTTTCGTGTAATGCGTCTGATTGTAATTAACTTGTAACAATATAATGGCCCAGGGAATAGCCATAGTATTCCAAATACCATAACTGCTTTAGCGTTGTTACTCTCACTGCACCATCATCTTCTTTTTCTTCTTTCAGCTGCTCCCTTTAAGGGTTGCCACAGCTGATCATCTTTTTCCATATTACTCTCACTGCACCACTCGGAGTATTTATATCACTGTATCTGAGTGGGGAATCACAGCAGCAGCTGATCGGAAAGAGAATTATCGGTATACAGCATCAAGCACACGCTGCCTCAGCCACGGCAAAACGTTTCAAAGCCTTTCCTGTATGGACTTCGCGGTTCAGAAATAGTTTCATCCCAAGACCTATAAACGCACTCCATCAAGTGCTCCTTGTAGAACTGTTTGTACTTATTAGTACAATCACCTCACTGTAAACTTGCACTACAGTTATAATATTACACAACCTGTGCCACTTTATTAAGTGCGTATTTACATATGATGACGATATCATTTTTAAGATGAAATGCAGCAAAATATTATTATATTATACAGATAAAACTTTAACTTCATTTAAATAATTTGTATTGTTAATTAAACATGTGAAGACACTGTGCCGCAGCGTTAGCAAGTTCACGTATTGTTCTTGCCATGCGCTGTATATTTGCTGAGGCTGGTGTGACACTGGAAGGATAGACGGATAGAATAATTAAACACGTACTATGAAGATATTTCAATGTCCCTTAAAAGTTTTGAAGAATTGTCGTTGTAAGCTTACAGAAGGCTTAACGTCTATTACATAGCTGATTGTGTGACGATTGGGTATTTGGGGAAAGAATATTAAGGACAGGAATTGCAGGTTAGTATGTTTGAAAGAGACAGTACTGCTACAATAAATTATTTCATTGAAGGTCGCGCATGGCGCAGCAGCATCTTGTGTGAGACATGAACGATCACTGTGCCATCATTTAATAACATGCTTTCATTCCAATCATCATGAAAATGATATCACGTATACATCTCAGTATTTTAATTATTCAGAGAGCTGTAATATCACGAATGTAATGGATTCTGTGTCCTGTTGGAGAAAGAGAAAGAACGGAAGCACGTAGTGATTCACACAGGTAGAGCACATTGAAGATCAAATACAAAACAAAGCATTTTTAGTTACAATGGGATTTGAGAAACTAGTAAATTAAATGATTTTAAGATGAAGTTTATGATGTTCTACTTTAATGAAAAAATAAACTGTGTGATTAAAGTGGAAATTTCAAGATTAAAGTTGACATTTCGTGCTTTTTTCCCCACTGTGTGCCTATTTTTATTTTTTTTTCTTTACCCTAATAAGCTCAGATGGTGGGCTACAACTCGCCTTTCACTTCTTTTTTATTTTGGCACTGTGTGACTTTGTGAATTTAAGCTTTCGAGTTTCTCTGACACGCAATGTCACTCGATCAACTTCCTTTTGTTGATTATACCACTGTTTTTCCTTTGCCTCCACTTGGTATTCGCTGAAATTCTTATATTTTCCCCCATGCTTTTCCCATTCACAGAACGCTGAGCTTAAGGGCTATTCATATTGATTTGCATATTCAAAGAGGCGTAATTCTGGGAGGATTTGGGGCGGGACAGCGTGCGTGTGCACAAGCGTTACTTTTCACACTGACCAGGATTTATGAAGTGGAAGAATGCGTAAGTTAGAGTACGCACAGATTCCTGGATCTGTATTTTTCTGTGCGTAAGCACATTTCGGCTTTTGTGCTTATGTCATGTTATAGTGCGAATTCTACGCATGGTGTTATGCACGAGGCCCCTGAAGTCTACATATTACCTCACAGGTTGTAAGGGCATTTAAATTGTGGTGTAATAATTCAAGAAATAGTTGTGACATTTCCAAATCACGGGTATTGCAAAGTTGACGCCTCCCTGTGGCCAAAAAGTGTAATGTTAACAATACTTTAATTTCATCTGACAGCGCGTGTCTTCTCCACATAGATTCCCGTAATGTACATGATTACAATGTTATTATTATTATTTCACCTCTGTTAGATCAATATATTTTTATGAGTTCACTAGTTGTGCTACACATCTAAGACAGGTTGCTACTTACTTTAAGTAATCAACATAGACCTTAACGTTTGCAGTGCACCATGCAATGAATATGCTATTTGGTATGGGATTTGTAAATGCAGTGTTAATATTTGTGATGCACCATCTATTGGAATGACAAATGCAGTGGACTTTGCCCAGCGTATATTGCCTTCTCCTGGGATGTAGATGCCAATCTCTGCCTGAATGCCATCTTTTGGCAACTCCTAACAAGTTAGGACAGCTCACAGGCTCTCATAAAACTTTGTGTGCTGTGCTGCTTTTGGTCATTATGGACATGTTAACTCCTGCACCTAAGAGTAGGTCCAAATTTGCATCACCCTTGAGATTTTTGAACCAGATAAATCTGTTTTCCTACTCTTAAACGCTTCATAAATATGGGTAAATTTCTCATATTTACTCAATAAGTTGACTTAGCATCTCATAATTACAAGACCTTGTAATTACAAGATGAGATCTCATTTTGCAATTATGATATACTAATCAAGGTCCTTATTTTATAACTACAGGGTCTTATCCATATTGGGGCTTTGTCAATCAGGTGGAGAGTTTTTTGAAGTTAAAATTTTGATTTCTTGGTTGACATTTCAATCAGCAGGCCTATCTGAAAATGATTTATATTTAGTAATTTAGTCAAGACAATGAAGGTGCTGAAAGCCTATTTCTCATGCAGAAGAGGAAGGGATCTGACCATTTTTTCTTTTAATTGTCCACTGCAGACATGCACTTTTTCAAAACTCTTGAGTACTGCCAGAGATACCTGCAATGCTGGTATGGCACATTATCCACCATGTTGTCAGAGCTGTGATCTTGTAGGAATGAAATCAGTCTTTATGGGTTGAGCTGGAGATTCTATAAGAAACTTTACTTCTCACAACAGAATGCAAGCACGACAGACCAGAAGATATCCATACTCATGAGGCAGTGACTTTATCTAAATCATACATATAACCAGATGATATATCCATGTGTTAATGGACAATTAACGTATACTGGCAATATGACTGACTCAGTTGTTACATGAAGATGCTGGGTAGGATGCAGATAGCATCACTCATCCTGGAAGGTGGGCATACACTTAAAAGTATAATGGTCCAACAGTTGGTGAGGCAGTACTGGTCACCAATGAAGAGGTGGTTATTCATATTGCTTTGATGTGTATATTTCCGGGGACATCCTGTAATACATGACATTTTTTCTTCTTCCATAATATGTATTTTTTCTTGTCACTTTTAAGACTGAAGCACAATTTCCAAATAGCACTTTAGAATTCAAACATCTAAATCAAATATTTGTGTAAAAAATTTCTCCTTTTACTCATTCTATATGGCCGCTAACCCTCAAATATAAGGGAAAAAAAAGTGCTCAGTTAGGGATTCCATCATGCATGCAGACTGTTTTATGATAAGCATTTCTGTGGTTATCAATAGATTGGACACGTAGGTGTGGCTGCAATGAGATAAAGGAAACAAACATCAGACCATGGCTACTTGGTCTTGGTTCTTTAGAATTATGGTTCCAGGCTTTGGTTGCAAATGGCTTCCTAATTACAACACAACTCTTTCAATTTATGAGACATACCATGGTTTTTAGATATTCTTAGACCCACACCTGAGCTTCAGTACATCTGAACTTTAATGTGGATGTTCCCTGAACTTAAGAGATGTGACAGGGTGAGCAAAAAAGACAGGAAGGATCTGAAGGCTACCTTATATCTACAACATCTGAGACTGTAAAAGATGCTGAGTAACAAAGCTGGGCTATATTAAATATTCCCGTACTCAGCTGGTAGCACTGCGATCACTGCCGCCTGTGGAGCACTGTTACACCTTCTTACAGAAGCAGCTTGTCCGAGTATGGTAAGGCAAAGATCCAGAGCAAAAAGTATTGAGAAAATATTTAGTATTGGCCTGCCTCCATAAATATGGAATGTTTAATCACTTTTTAATAAGTTGGATGAACTTTAACATCTCATGGTGAGTCACGGCGAGATCAAGTACTGTGGTATTTTGTATACAGTGGAAAGCCAGCCAATTTCATTTCATGTCATACAATCAGACACAGTTGAAAGGCAGGAGAGGGACTGTAGACTTAAGTGAATGATTACTGGTAAAAAGTGTGCACCATACAATTAAAACATTAGTGTGTTATCCAGACATTGAAATGCTGATGGAATTCATCCACATCACTGTCTAGCGAGAGAAGTTATATCACCCTGGCTAATGTTTAATGCTTCACTCTGTTACCGAAACTCTAATGAATGAATCATTCAATCCCTAGAATGCTGGTGATTTAAACCAGGGCAACATTGGAACAAACAAACGTCTATGAGCAACCTCCATTTGTGGACACAAGTAGTCAGGGCCGCTTGATTTGATGTTAACACCTTTAAATGTAAGCCTGTAGCACAACAGGGCAGGTCTGACCTCCTCTTACTGCCACCTACAAGTCAGTTTTATTACCCTCTTTTTATGCAAACCAGAAGTTATTGTGAGAGTTTTTTTTTTTTTTAATATTAGAAATTGCTTTCATTTTACCTTTTGAAGAAAAATCAACAGAATGGTCTTGGGAGAATTAGACTAAATTATACCCATTTTCTTTCTGCTTTTTCAAGGCATTAAATATGAAATGTTGCTGCTTAATGAGGGACACATACAACAGAAAACAGTACCAATTAGCCCTTTTCACAAAATTTTTAAGTACTACATTGATGGGTAAATCTGCTTCCCATTAGTTTGTCACTAATGAATATGTATTCCGCTTTTTTCTACTCCCACTTCCAATAACTGATCTTTGCAATGTAAGAATTATCTTTGAAGAGCAGTATATAACAAAAACATCTAAACTGGACAACATTAGCTCACTCCGTTTCAATACAGTTGTGCTTGAAAGTTTGTGAACCCTTTAGAATTTTCTATATTTCTGCATAAATATGACCTAAAACATCATCAGATTTTCACTCAAGTACTAAAAGTAGACAAAGAGAAACCAGTTAAACAAATGAGACAAAAATATTATACTTGGTCATTTATTTATTAAGGAAAATGATCGAATATTACATATTTCTGAGTGGCAAAAGTATGTGAACCTTTGCTTTCAGCATCTGGTGTGACCGCCCTTTGCAGCAATAACTGCAACTAAACGTTTCCGGTAACTTTTGATCATTCCTGCACACCGGCTTGGAGAAATTTTAGCCCATTCCTCCAAACAGAACAGCTTCAACTCTGGGATAATGTGAGGAAACCCACCAACAACTGCTCGCTTCAGGTCCTTCCACAACATTTCGATTGGATTAAGGTCAGGACTTTGACTTGGCCATCCCAAAACATTAACTTTATTCTTCTTTAACCATTCTTTGGTAGAACGACTTGTGTGCTTAGAGTCGTTGTCTTGCTACATGACCCACCTTCTCTTGAGATTCAGTTAATAGACAGATGTCCTGACATTTTTCTTCAGAATTCTGATATAATTCAGAATTAATTGTTCCATCAATGAAGGCAAGCCATCCTGGCCCAGATGCAGCAAAATAGGCCTAAACCATGATACTACCACCACCATGTTTCACAGATGGGATAAGGTTCTTATGCTGGAATGCAGTGCTTTCCTTTCTCCAAACATAACACTTTTCATTTAAACCAAAAAATTCTATTTTGGTCTCATCTGTCCACAAAACATTCTTCCAATAGCCTTCTGGTTTGTCCATGTGATCTTGAGCAAACTACAGACGAGCAGCAATGTTTTTTTTTGGAGAGCAGTGGCTTTCTCCTTGCAACCCTGCCATGTACACCATTGTTGTTCAGTGTTCTCCTGATGGTGGACTCATGAACATGAACATTAGCCAATGTGAGGGAGGCCTTCAGTTGCTTAGAAGTTACCCTGGTGTCCTTTGTGACATCGTCGACTATTACACGCCTTACTCTTGGAGTGATCTTTGTTGGTCAACCACTCCTGGGGAGGGCAACAATGGTCTTGAATTTCCTCCATTTGTCCACAATCTGTCTGACTGTGGATTGGTGGAGTCCAAACTCTTTAGAGATGGTTTTATAACCTTTTCCAGCCTGATGAGCATCAACAACTCTTTTTCTGAGGTCCTCAGAAATCTCCTTTGTTCGTGCCATGATACACTTCCACAAACATGTGTTGTGAAGAGCGGACTTCGATAGATCCCTGTTCTTTAAATAACACAGGGTGCCCACTCACACCTGATTGTCATCCAATTGATTGAAAACACCGGACTCGAAATTTACCTTCAAACTAACTGCTAATCCTAGAGGTTCACGTACTTTTGCCAGTCACAAATATATAATACTAGCAGAATACCCGCGCTTCGCAGCGGAGAAGTAGTGTGTTAAAGAAGGTATGAAAAAGAAAAGGAAAAATTTAAAAAATAACGTAACATGATTGTTAATGTAATTGTTTTGTCATTGATATGAGTGTTGTTCCCATATCTATATATATCTATATCTATATATATATATATATATATATATAGCAAAATAACCGCGCTTGGCAGCAGAGAAGTAGTGTGTTAAAGAAGGAAAGAGAAACAAAAGGAAACATTTTGAAAATAACGTAACATGATTGTCAATGTAATTGTTTTGTCACTGTTATGAGTGTCGCTGTGATATATATATATATAGCAAAATAACTGCACTTCGCAGCGATGTCGTGTGTTAAAGAAGTTATGAAAAAGAAAAGGAAACATTTGAAAAATAATGTAACATGATTGTGAAAGTAATTGTTTTGTGTATTTGGCGGCAGCGTCACAAAGTTGTTTTCGTCTAGCTGCATTAGAAAATGTACCACGACATCTGACACGCCTCCTTTTTACTGTTTTCTCACAGCTTGGATTGCTGCAGTCATAATGGTTTTGAGTCTATATATATATATATCTTCATATCTATATAAATATATACATATGTATATACATTAGATATCTACATATACACAGATATATATATATATATATATATATATAGATATATACACATAGATATATATATATATATCTATCTATCTACATCATACATACACACACATACATACACACACACAAATTATATATATGTGTGTGTGTGTATATATATATATATATATATATATATATATATAT
>JANRMT010062834.1:12824320-12841646 GCA_026402145.1 Polypterus bichir lapradei
ACGGCGTGTGGTTTATCTATTTGAGCGTAGCAGTGTAATTCAGTTTTTGTTCAGCACTCTTTGGAACTGTTACTTTTTGTCTGCGCACTGCATCAGTTCACGTGAGCTGCTGAATATGGTTTTATATGTCACTCGCTCGCTTCTAATTGTTTCGCTGCCTTCTTAATTATATAATGCATGTTTTCTAAAGCGCATTTTGTAGCTCTTCCTGGCTTTCTACGTAATGCGTGATTACGTGAGAGGCGTGATGATGTCATACGAACTCCGCCCCTCCAGCTGAACTCCATTACAGTAAATGGAGAAAAACAGCTTCCAGTTATGACCATTACGCGTAGAATTTCGAAATGAAACCTGCCCAACTTTTGTAAGGAAGCTGTAAGGAATAAGCCTGCCAAATTTCAGCCTTCTACCTACACGGGAAGTTGGAGAATTAGTGATGAGTCAGTGAGTGAGTGAGTGAGTGAGGGCTTTGCCGTTTATTAGTATAGATTCGATCATTTTCCCCAATAAACAAATGACCAAGTATAATATTTTTGTCTCATTTGTTTAACTGTTTTCTCTTTATCTACTTTTAGGACTTGAGTAAAAATCTGATGATGTTTTAGGTCATATTTATGCAGAAATATAGAAAATTCTAAAGGGTTCACAAACTTTCAAGCACAACTGTAGATGTCAGTATATTGTAGTACAGAATAAACAAGGAAACTTCCTTTATAATCTTAGAAAATAACCATATTGGAACTGCTCTGCTAGTGACCATTCATCGTTGCATTGTTTCTCAAATGTTTTTCACAAAGACATAAAGTATTTAAACGTATGGTTCATATTGTTAGTCAGAAAAAAATAATTTAATAACATTGCAGTTACATTTAGATGTATATACTAACCAGGTGCCATTGCATAGTCATGTTCCATTAAGAGCCAAACTGCGGTGCTGTTTTCGGTCATCATGGACATGTTAACTCTGAGACAATCCTTTGCCCCTTCAAGAGCCGATTCTACTGTCAGTAAAACCCTAAAGTTATTCTTGTTAAAAAGGCACAGCATCAATGTTAAGGCAGCGTGTAAACTTTATGTTCTCATCAGACTTAAAGTGTTGCAGACAAGCGGTCTTTTTTGATGGTTTGGCTCTATTATAATAACAATAATAATAATTCATTAAATTTATAGAACATTTTTCTCACTACTGAAAGAGCTAAATCTTTTACTCTGCCTCATCAGTGGGAAAATGTTGGAACTATGGTAAGAATGTTTATGCTTAGAATTTGAACAAAGGTGTTCTTCTTTCACATTTCTTCAATTGTTGAGAATTTACCCATTGATGAATCCTCCCGGAAGATAAAATGCAGAAGTGTGAAAAGGGCTAATTCAGCTTATTAGCCTTTTTTGTGAATCATGGTATTATTGTCATAATAAAATAAAAAAGAAGCAGTAAAGAATTTATAATTCTAGAAAAGCAAAAAAAAAAAAAAAAAAAAATGAAACAAAAAAAGAAAGAAAAAGAAGAGATTCCTGTGTACATTTTTAAGTAAAAATGAGTTACTGATATCTTAGACAGAAAAATTGGGCTACAATTTTGACTAGACTGACAGTGAATAAAAAACCAAAACAAATACATAAAATCAATTTGAACAAAAACCTGTAGCTTTCTAGGAGCAAGACTGGCCACGGCAAAAGGCAAAATCCCACGAGTCCTCCAAACCACATTTCAGTCATGCAGGTTGGTGCTGGTGGTAGCAGCTCTTTTTCACAGCACACATCATGTACCTTGTTAGGAGTAGAGCAACACATCAGTGTGAACATCATTACCAACGAGGTGCTTCCCTTCAAAGCTGCAGTGTGCCTGTCCACTTTGCAGCAAGAAGTCACTCCATACCATAAGGATATAAAAATTCTGGAATAGCTCACGTAGCACGAGTGTGAATTCAGTTTGCACTGGGTCTTCCTCAGTCTGTCATGTACCAGTGACAGCCAGGCACTGTACCTTGTGGTTTAAAGTCTGCTGCCTAAGCACAGTTAAGACAGTTTGAAACCCAAGGCACTGGAGGAATATATTAGCCAACGTACATACTGTAGATGTGAAAGAGTCAAATACAAATGTGTAGACTCTATTTTTTGACACTAGATACAAAAAATATATTTAAAAACTGCAATTCAGGTTTATTTATAAAATACCATACCATCTTCTAAGCCCACTTAATCTTGAGAAGGGTCACAGTGGAACTGGAGCCTAACCAGCAAGTATAAGGCACAAAGTGAAGAAAAATTTGTCAGACCACATGATGGTTTTTGCAGTTCATTTAACAAATGCTTACCATATGTTCTCTGCACTACTTGCTACCAAAAGTGCACTTTAGTTGTAGTCAGGAACCTGCGCACCACAGCCTGACCATGGGAAGAATTGTTCTTGATGAAACATCTTGCTCCTACCTTAGAGTGACATTTGCAATTAAATGATCCACAATTGCTAGTCTGTTATATTTTCTATGCAAAGTGTTTCATGCACATTTATTCCTAAATGATATATTTCCCTCAGACATCCATGGCAACAACACCTTAGCCACTGTTCCTCATGAATACAGCCTTCACCACCAAACCTCCTGTCAAATATGTGACAAGTTTCTCAAAGTTCTTTGTTGGGCCACTGTGGTGAACATAATAATCAGCTGTGTTTTCATTTTTATCCATGATCTTAAGCATCATAAGGAACGAACTGTTCAATTAATTCAGTGGCAACACGTTTAGAAATTCCTACTTTCAAAATATCCCGAGTTTCTCACGTGTTTCCTTGTTTTTGTCCGTTTCCTGTAAATTAATATGACATTTAACCTGTCAAAAATAAAATAGAAACTACACAGGTGCAGACATCTGAAAACAAAGAGCATGAAGAATTGAAAAACGACTCATCAAAAGTTTCTTAGTCAAATTTTTGTGTATCCTTTTGGTTTATTATTTGCTGTAAGAATATATGGGAATGGGTAAGCAATTTGTAACGGCTGACAGTCTGATTATTTGCACATGCTGAAGATTTTGTATGAGAGCAGTTTAAACCAAGTCTACCATAATTACAAAGTAATAAAATATTGGTATTGTGCTGCAGATACAGAGAGATGCTCCCACAACCTCTCTGCATCAAAAAGCCACATGGAAGACTATATGCATCATGCCACACTTCAGTTAAAACAGACATTACTCACAATGCTTCTTAAAAAAAATATACATGTACTTACATAATGTACAAACCAATTTTCTCACTTAAAGCAAGTAGCATAATTATGCCATGACAGAAAAACAAGGAAAGACTACTTTAACATAATGTACTACTTGTACAATAAAACAAATTAATATTACAGACTACTAGTTGATGATTAGCAACCTTTGATCATCTATAATAGAAACTAAGTTTGGTAGTGTATGTGTGATAAGAATTAGATTTGAATATTTATACAAAACAGAGTATTAAACAAAAAGCCCAAAACAAAAGTTAGAGGACATTAAGCAAACTATAGAACAATGAGACAAATAACTCAAAACAACTGAATTTCGTATCATCTCATGATCCTGCATACTGAATCAGTTATTTTACCCAAGTAAGTATGTGAAGAAATTCCCAATGCAACAGCATAATATGGTACCAACCTGCTTCTTTGTTCCAAAAACTGTTTTTTTTCTATGACGATTATGATAACTGCATATATACTCTATCTAAACCACTAGCCGAGTCTGTGTTTGTTTAGTTAAAACATATACATGTCAGAACACAGTGTGAACTTAAAATACTGAAGCACATTTGAATAATTAAACAGGTAGGGTGATAAAAAGAACGGGAGGACAAAGCAGGTAATATGGAAAAAATGTCACAAATGGAAAAATGTGGCTATATTTAATTTTTTAAATAAGAAACGACATTCTGTGATGTTTGAAGGCCATTTCTGGATGTGTATTCTGAGGAAATAATGGAGGAAAAAGAGGGGGGATGACTCTAACTTGTTCTTCAACTGAGTCAACATCTGTGAGTAATATCTGTTCTTAATTATTGTTACACAACTGCAATATGCAACATTTAAGATCAGATGCTTCCTGTGGAAATCTGTGTAAACCATTCTTATCCTAGATAATTGCAGAAGAGTCGGAATCAAGTGGGAAAGAGTGAAGGAATGCTATACTGCTTGTCTTCATCCCTTACCCTACAACAGAGTATCTCATAACTATGTACAATGTATCTTCAGTTGAGAATAACATTCTGCAAATTGCAGATAAAAAAAAAATACACTTTCACTTTTTGTATCATCATTCTAACCTACTGTACATTCCATAGTTGCAGCCTCACTTAGGAAAGTCAGACATTCTCTCATTTTATAAAAAAAAAAAATGGCACACATTCACAGTGCTTTCAATTGAATACATATACAGTATAGTCTATTCCATGTAGAATTTTGATAATACAACTAAAAATAATTTAAATCTGATTAAGATATAAAAAGAAAATACTAAAAGGGTAAAACAAATTGTAAATGAAAGACAAAGAGCAGCTGCAAATTCTATTTTAAATCTGGGCAAACTTATTTCAGACTAGTTCGTATTTTGAAATGTTTTCCATACATTCAGCTGTTTTCATTTTGCATTCAAAATGTTCTAGCTTAGGTAGGCTGCAAGAAGAAAGCTTGTATAGATGACATTGCCTTCACAGACTGCAGCAGCTGACAACTGGTCTAAAACAGCATGTTTCTCATTTGATGAAGCCTGTAAGAAAAAGTAAAAAAAAAAAAAAAGATAAAAAAAAAGATAAAAATTGCTCATACAAGTCTAAAGATGCAGTTGTCTCAATTACAGGCTTGAAACAGCATTAATTGAGAACTACTGCTGATCATAGAGTTACACTCCCCTTAAATGGATAAGTTCAGAACAAGCTTAAATTCTGGAAACATTTCAAGATGGATATTTTTAAATTACAAAAATATCATTAAACATGGGTGATTCATAAAACAAATAAAATATTTTTTTTTTCAATTCTTGATCAAATCTATACTTGACTGCTATATTTTTACTGTTAACCCCTTGTTAAATCAAAAACAGTCCTTATTTGTTCCTAAAATAAAAAGGATTTGATGTCACAGATTTTACATATTACTTGGAGAAACTGATACATGTAATATAAAATGAGAAATGTGTAAATAAGTACTGGGTCACGTTCAAAAGTAAGTTAACCACAAGGTTAGTTTAGTGGATGAGGCAAGGGTATCAAGTTGGTAATTTCAATTAAATAGTCAACCACCAGGAAGACATTTATTGGAGATACTCTGTATGAAAGTAAGAAATATTGCTGATGTGTTCTTAAATATACTGTATAGATTAGTGTAATGCACAAAACTGAGACAACCTCAAAAGCTCTTAAGTCTGGAAACAGTCAGGAAACGAACATTCAAAACGTTTTTGATGTGTCAGTCTCCTGTAATACAAATAGGAGGTATTGATGTTTTTCAAAATTACTCTGAGATTAAACAAGATAGCTATACACTATATGTAAAAGGTGCACAGGATCTGTTCAAAAGATCTCCATAACCTTCTTGCTGCAGCTGAAGTCCATATTCATACTTAAACAGCATGATAGAAGAGGACCAGCAATGGCTTTGTTGGGAGGGTAGTCAGGAGAAAACCATTGTTCCCAAAATTAACATCACTGCTTGCATCTGGATGATACTGTTCAGTTTGAATAGATTTTTGCCAAATTTTATGAAAGCCTATACTAATTACCATAATAACCTCAATCCCCACAATCAAGCACGTTGTTGGGACTACTTTTCTGCCCATGGGCCTTGACAACTTGTCATTGCTGGATGGAATATGAGTACTGACTTCAACTAAAATACTGTGAAATAGTATTTGTCCTCAGGGGAAAATTTGGCTTTTTATAGAAGTGTTTTAAATAAATAAACACATAAATAGGTACAAAAATATATACACAAATAAGACTAGTAGACAAGTTCAGAAACCAAAAGAAAAACAGTAATTTAAAGTTATGCTAAAAATTGAGCTTTTAGTAAGATAATTTAAAATGTTAACACAAGTCTACCAAGCAATGAATTATGAGGCAAAAATGTTTTTTGAAAGACCAAGTCAAAATCCTGATATTAACCTAACAGATAGATTATGGCAAGACCTAAAAAAATTCTATTAAGGCCATACAGCCAACAAATTGAAGCAGGTTACGGAGTTGTACGATAAAGAATGTGCAGATCAGTAACTACCGTTTAAGAAAAGTTTGGTTGATAGGGGCTACATGATGTGTTACCATTGAACAAATTAACCCTGTTTTTAAAATAAATCTGCAAGACCAATATTCCATAATACCAAAGTTCTTAAATTAACATGGGAATTAGAAGATTTCTTTTGGTTAATTAACTTCAGTTTTCAAATGTTTGAAAAATGACTGAAAAAATTATAAATTCAAGATAGTTGGGATACTAATTCTGCATTTCACTACAAGATTCTACTTTTTCAGTAATTTTCTTGTCTTCAGCTGCTTCATTCAAGTCAAAAATGTAAGGAATCTTCATGTAAAAATATTGAGCATCTGAAATTGAGTCAATCACACTTTCAGTAAAAGTATGCACAAAGTTAGAAAGGGAGTTGACACCATTTGGACCACAGATAATTGCCACATAATAAAGATAACTAACTCAGTAGCTCTTCCAAGAAGCTAAGAGACAATGAACCCAGAATTAAATAAATGAATAATCAGAAACCAAGACAAGTTTTTCTCAGCCAATAACTAATCAGTCATTTACTGTAAATTAAATTCAGGTACCTTATTTACTGAATATTAACTTTTTCAACAGCCTGAGTTATTGATTCAATCAGCTGGGTCTCCTGTCCTGAACC
The DNA here is from genome assembly GCA_026402145.1 of Polypterus bichir lapradei. NCBI lineage: Eukaryota > Metazoa > Chordata > Cladistia > Polypteriformes > Polypteridae > Polypterus > Polypterus bichir. Next base: position 12,831,203 of record JANRMT010062834.1, read on the forward strand.
ACAGAATCCATCAATCAGATTTTTGTTGCAGTCTCCCAGACCCATTGTAGCACTCGTTGTTTTAGGATAGGTTGCAATATGTCCAGTTAAATCTAATAAATCTTCAAGGGCTTTGGAATTGCTCATTCCATTCTGGTGAATTTCATTTACTGGAGAATATTCTGGGATAGATATGAGCTCTTCTTTGGAGACAGGGCTACAATGAAAAGTGAGAAATCTCAAGTTATGATATACTGAACAAGGAAAGTCTTTGTAAAGAAATATGTAAGACACTTTTAAATGGATAGCAGGAGTAGCAGACAAAAGTCAAGTCTAAGACATAATGCATGTAGGGATGCAAAAAGTATATAAAAAAGTTCTATACCATTGACATAAGCAGTACCTTGGAAAGTTTAATTTTAAGCAGGTTAATATGCTAGAGACAGAATATACACAACAGTACAATGCTTTATATTGGTGAGGCCATCACTGGAGTCCAATTTACATTATTAACACTAATTCTGAGGATCTGCAAAATGACACTAAAATATGAAGAATAGCCAATACTGAGGATGCAGATAAATAATTAAAAACTACCTGGATACTTTTAAAGACTGGCCAACCATTTGTAAAGTGAAGAATAATGTAAAGTATTACATTTTGGTAAATTAAACTTAATTACCAATGCAAGATGGGTGTTGACAACCTACAAGAAGCAAAACCTTACAAGAATGTAAAGGTTTATGTTGACCTAGTATTCTTTCTGAAAAAAAAGCAAAGAAAGCACTGCAGTGATATTCTCTATGCAATGCTAAGTGAAGAAGCTCACATATTTCTGTCACATCTGGTGTAATTAGCATACACGTTACACTTTGATGCAAAATAATCCATATACTGAATCTTACTGTATATCTCAATGAGGAGAAACATATGAGAATGAAAAATATCATTTTTCAAATTCTCAATTAGTTTATACTATATAAATACAAATATTATACAGCTTGCATTTCAGTGCAAGATTTTGGGAATTGCATTGAATTTAATTAAGTGAAAATCCAGCTGCCTTTCGATCAGATACGAAAAGTCTGGGACAATTTGTGGGAGTAGAATCACTTAATCATTATTGTTTTGCATCAGTTGTGCTAGTGGAAAGCAGAAAACATTCTCAATATTTAACAGGGCTGTGGAGTCGGTAGATAAATGCTCCGACTCCGACTCCTCAGTTTCTAAATCTTCCGACTCTGACTCCAACTCCCTGACTCCTCTGTATGTATATGCTATGCTAATGTATTTTCTACATCCATTGAAGGAAAGGAAGGCAACATACATGTCATTTCACCACAGAACTACTGGCTAGGAAGCCAACACTCTACTATAATGCCAGATTAAAGACAAACACAATGAAAACAAGGTTTTGTTTATTTATTTATTTTTTTTTAAACAAGTGTCTGGATAGTAATAGCAGGCATAAAAATCAGGAACAGGAAATGTATTGGTTCAAAAATACAAACCACATTCTTTGGTAGTTTTAACTTTTAAAACAAAAAAAAAAGCTTAACTATATGAACTAAAAACAATATCTGGAAAACCTATATTAAACTTGGAATACAGTTATAGTTAAAGGAAAGGAAATAAATATGGCAGCCTCCATATTCCTCTGACCTCGGGTTCCCTTTAAATGCAATCTAAAATCAGTGTAGAGTTCTAAGAAACAGAATTGCTTCAGCCAGATCCTCTTTCATAGAGGCTCTTAAATCTGATTTGATTATTTTCAGAGCTGAAAATAATCTTTCAACCCTGACTTGGGTGGGTGGCATTGCCGTTACAATTCTAGCCACATCACCAATGATCTCTGGATACACAAGGATGGCTTCTTCAACACTAAGTTTTGATGAGCGATCATACTTTTCAACTTCCTTTAGTTCTTTAAAAAACTCCTGCCGGAATTTCTTTATTTGGACATTGACTGGTTCTTTATTGCTTATGCAACGTCGCTTTCCTTTTCCTTCCATTTTCTCCAAGAAGGAATCAAAGTCTAACTCTTCATTTGAAGAGGATGATCCTGAGTTACCACTAGTGCTTTGAACTTCCTCCTGTGGAGGTATTTCAGGTAGTAATCCCCTCATGCGAACTACTAAATCGTAGAGTGCCTTTTTCGCTGTAGCAGTCTGGTCACTGTTCAACAAAATTCGGCTCATTGGGTCGACATAAATAGCTGCTAACAAGATTTCATTGTCCAGCAAAAGACTCTCTCTTTTCATCATTGAAGATGCAATGCCATCAGCTATTAACCCTCCACTTTTGTTCAGGCGATACATCAGGCTCTTCCATTCCAAGAAGAATTTACCGGGGGTTAGATCGTCACATTGCAACCTCTTGGTGACGGTAAAGGGGTGCGAAAGAAGGTTTTCCAGCTCTTTAATTTGTGCCCACTGGCTTTCAGTTAAAGCAACATTCTCATTATCCAATTCTTCTAGGAAGTCTTTAAGTTCAAACAAACGCTTCACCATCAAATAAGTGCTTCCCCAGCGTGTTGTCTGATCCAAAATGGCTCCTTTTCCTGCACGTCTCTTCAAAATTGCATCCGTTTTTGGTGCCCTGGCTGAAATAGCTACTTGCCTTAATTTCCCAATCAATGTAGCTGCATGGCGATCTTTTAGTCCATCCCTTAGAGCAAGCTGCAGAGTATGAACAGCACATCTCATATGGTGAATAGTAGCAAGCTTCAATGCTTCTTCAACAATGTTATCCACAATGTCAGTATTCTCTTCATTTTTTCCAATACTTACTTTTTTAATTCCCATTTAAATTTAGTAGGAGTCGGAGTCAGTTAACTTTTTGCCGACTCCGACTCCAGGTACCCAAAATTGTCTCCGACTCCGACTCCACAGCCCTGATATTTAAACAGCTTATCATTTCAAGGGTTTCCCTATGTTGCTAAACAAGTTTTGAATGGCCACTGCAAATATAGACTAACATTTCCCACAGTAAGTAATGTTGCATCAACATTGATTATGTACCTTAATAGTTCTGCAATCGTTTACTAATTTTTCCTGGCATCAAAATTACAGGTTTTCCATTAAGTTGTTACCCAGGCTAACTTATTTATATATTCTGGCTTCACTCTTGCAAAATATTAAAATTAGAGGTTACATTTATAGCTTATATTATGCAATTACACTACATGTTATATAGTAAATGATATATAGATATTTAGTGCAGATTTGGAGAGTACAACATATGACAATACTACCAAATGGGACCAATCAAATCAAAAATAGCATGAATGCAGGAATTTGGATAAATACACATTCACTATACAAAGACTCAAGTAGGACTTTGCAGTCATGTCCTGAATGTAATGGACCAATGGCTTCAGTTGTGGCAAGTCAAAAATTCTCTTATGACACTATATATACAGTAATAGACTTCCAACAACTCAGTCTCACAAACTTAGTAAGGCTGCTAAAATAAGTAAGAAAAAGTAATTTTTGGTGGTCAATGACAGTTTAAAATCACAGTGGAGTTTCCAAAAATGTAACTATTAAGATGGTATGAAAGTACGGCGGGGGGACGGGTGGGGAACAAAAAAAAAAAAAAAAATTGGAATATTATGGGATAATCGAATGATTTTATTTTGTGCCTTTGGAGTAATTGTGGCAGACGGAATACTCCAGAAAAGATAAAAAAAAAACCCAATTGTGCAGAATCCATTTACTTTTTGAGTTACTATGTGATAATATAAAAACATACAGTGCTTTATATGCATATCTCATGCCTATTTAATGGGTTTCCCATACCAAGTTCATACACAAAATTGTGACAGTATCTTTCTCATTCATTTATAAGGGAATTTCTCATATTAAAAACAGCATAAACATTCAGTATTATAAACATATGAATAAACATTCAGTATTATAAACATATGAATAAACATTCAGTATTTCGTACAGCAGTCTAGTTACTTAAAAAAGACTCCTCTCCTTACCATCCACCACTTTCTTAGCAAGATGTGATTTAAAGTAATCTCTACTACCATAAAATAAAATAATTTTGCTGGCACTTAATGGATGTTAAAATGCAGTCTTCTTAACACAACAGTATTAACAGTATTATATGTATAAAATTTACACTTTCTGTATTACCTGACATCCATTGACTGAACCTCATCTGTAGAATCATCAACAGGTGCAGACTTCATTTCAGTAGAGTTAATATTTAAAGGCTCAGTTGGCTTTACATCCTTAAAATTTACGTTGGAACAAGATCCATCGATTATGTACTCTTCTAAAACCTTTTTCTCCACTTTTCTATTGTCTAGAAAATAGATTTTTTTCAGTTACAAGTTCAATGAAGAAGTTCCACTGTAGACTTACTTTTAAAATTACATTCAATTAAAAACAGCTACAAAATTAGGCAATGCACTACATTGATCTGTACATCATGACTACTGTGTTTCTTTGTGTTTTGCATTTATAATAATTCCCATTTCTGATTACCAGCTGCAGGCAGAACAGAAGATATGTCTGATTAATTAGATTAGACTTATACATAGTAACCTCACTAGAAAACTTTTGCTATAGCTGTCCAAAGTGTGACATTAAAAGAGGTGGCATACAATTCTAACACCTGTCATATTTTAAGAGGTAGTGTGAGCAAAAATTGGAGGAGAGACAGAATTAAGAGGTGGTGCACATTATACAAGGGGTGACATCACTAAGAGGTGATGCACACAAAATTAGGGTGGTGGCAGCATGGTACATGTAAAATACAAGTAGTGGCGACATTACAAAGTGGACTATCCACACAATGGTAATTAGGATTTAAAAATGTAAAAAGTACAATGGTTATTGAAGAAAGCTGTCAATTATGTGTTAAATATTTTAAATGTGTTCATACATATTTATTAATTGTGTTATGTAAAACTTGGTTTTTATCACAGAATGCAACAATACTATGAAGTGCCACTTCATATTCTATTTGCATTTGCTACTGTGCTTTCTCAGTATGGTGACATATGATACATACGTACGTACACACAGGTTGTGTTTTATTGCTGTCACCTCTTAATATTGCCACCTCTCCAGTATTGTTAATGGCATTTTCTTCCACTTGCACTTTGGAGCTTACTGTACTTAACAATAAGCATGGCATTATTTTTTAAATAACATTTATTGAAGAAGCAACTGCCAAATGTTTTCTTTGTACTAAATTATAATTGTTTTTATACATTGAAACAATTAGCTTTTTGTTGTAAGACTGACTTTATCTCAGTTTCTGTTGTTCACCTTGATCTTGATGAGCATTTGTTTCAATTGGCTTTAGTATATTTTCTGCAGTCATGCCTTGCTCCTTAACTTCTTCTTTCTGAAGAATGAAAGAATGTTAATTTAATTTTCATACTAAGAAATAACTTTTCTAGCTATTATGATCCTTGTAAAACTGCAAGCAATTCAATTCCTGAGGTAATGTCAGACATACAGTACTATCAAATCTGATAATCCATTATGAAATCAGGGTTACTCATCCTCTTAAGATACTATACCCACAGAAATATTTACTAAATTTATCATGACCTTTGCATAAACAGCTACCTATCCATATTCAACTTAGCAGTACACTCGAATTTAATTTTATTTGACTATGAGCAGATAAAATTGGTAATCTAATTGGAAATCGTACAATGGCTTCTAAGAAATTAACTCATCCAGCAATAGTTTATGTGCTGACAGGCCTATTCAGAACTGACTTTAAAACTTATGATTTTAAAATTGCCACTGTGCCCTTCAACCTTACAGATAACATTTTAAACCAATTCAGTGGGGCATAATATAAATTACGGCTGCCACGATTAATCGCTGCCATTGACCAAACAACAACAAATATTAATTGAATCACATTTTCTAAATCGACTAATTATCTTTGTCCCTTCCTCAAAACACATGCTAGTGACTCCCTGTACGGTTTTTGAATAAGCTAATTATGGCAGCAGCTGCACTGTATTTAGTGGAAGAAGGTTCTTACAAATATAAGGGACAATTCTCCTCTGTGTGGGAGTATTTCACCCAAAAATCTGGGAAAATGGTTGTTCATTGTGTAAAAAATAGATGGTGTTCCACAACAACACTAACTTAATGCATAAACACCCGAGGGAGCACAGTGAAGCATAGTACAGGAAAAGCCAACATTGCTTTGTGTAACCCACTGACACTTACTTAGCTGTTGATAATAGTTCTTTTAATGTTGTGAAAATTGGTTAACTTAACAAATTCATGCTAGTGACTAACGTCGGGACAAAGGTTAGAGCCGTGGTATTTCAGGGGGCAGGGAGTTTAGGACAGGCCAGGTTTAGAACTATACAAGGAGGAACAAACAACGGTGTAGAAATAGAAATGTATAGCAATGTAAATTCTAACTCAACATTTAAATGCAGAAGGAGTAACACATTAAAAATAGCGCGTTGGAGCTATATGTAGCAGAGCATAATTATGATTTTATAGCAATAACCTGGCTAAATAACAAAGATGGGGATGAGTATAACATAGAGGGATACACATTTTTTAGGAAGGACAGACAGAACAGAAAAGGAGGTGGAGTTGCTATTTATGTCAAACAGAATTTAAATACAATTCCTCTTCAGTTGGACGACGAGTCCCATCTTAGTGAGGACATGTGGCTTCGTCTATAAAGCATTAGGGAAAGAGGCCTTATTTTAGGAGTGTGTTATAGACCACCCAATACAGACAGTAATTTCACCTTTTCAGTAATATTAAAAAAGCAAGTTTACAGGGGGATATTATAGTCATGAGGGACTTTAATTATCTGAATATTAACTGGGCAAACCTTACAAATGGAAGAGCACAAGAGCAGGAGTTTTTAGAAGTAATCAGTGACTGTTTTTAACACAGCATGTTAAAGCACCAATGTGGGGTGTAGCTTGTATGCATTTAGTATTTTGTAATAATCAAGATAAAATTGAAGGTGTAGAGGGGATTGAACCACAAGGGTCAAGAACCATACTATAATACAGTTCTCAGTGTTTTCTAAGAGTGTGGATGCAAATACTAAAATTGTTAAGTTTAACTTTGGTAGGGCAAATTTTGAGCAGATGCGGCAAAGTCTAAGGAAGACAGACTGGGATAAGCTTTTAAATGTGGAGACAGTTGAGGAGCAGTGAAATAGGTTTAAAAATGTACCTGTCCTGCATTGCAGGTAAAACATGCCTAAATTTGGAATAGTAAATTAAAAAACTCCATAGTGGGTTAATAAAAAGTTAAAAAAAGAAGCTGCAAAGGAAAAACAGCTTTATAAAAAAGCATATAAGACTAATGACCCCAAAGTGAATCATAGGTTGTATGAGAACATGAGGGCAACCATTAAGAAGGATATTAGGGAGGCTAAAAGACAGCTGGAGAGGAATATAGCAGATAAGGCGAAAGAAGACCTAAGAGATTCTTTCAGTGTTTTAGTGCATCAGAAATAGTAAAGGGGAATTAAAAGATAGTATATGCTCTAAACTTGTATTTTTCTGAGGTCTTCACAAGCGAGGAAGTGGATAACCTTCCAGTGGTAAATGGAACTAATAAGGAGGTACTGAAGGATTTGAAATTGTGGCCGGAGAAGTACTGCTCAGATTAAATCAAACAAATCACCAGGGCCAGATAATATTTACCCTCGAGCTCTTAAGGAGGCTAGCAAGTACATATATACAGTACGTAAGTTTATATGATATATACTTTATAAACATACTTAAACTGCTTTATGCCAAATATGCCTACCAGCTACAGTATATTCATGTCGTCTATGAATAGCATATATCTCAACCTAAGACAGATTTTTTAAAAAATACATGTAAAAGGAGTATTAGAATAGATCTAAAACAACACAAAAGTCAAATTTTTTGGTCTTGTTTAAACCTGCAATAATGTTAATAAGTCCATTATTAATCAAAAATATCATTTTGTACCTAAATATTTTATAGTTAACATGTTGTCTTGTCTGTCTACTTGGAGTTATTTTAATTGTTTTTTCATATTCTGATGTTTACAAATTGTATGTATAAAATTAAATATTTAAGTACATTGCACATTAAAATACCCACTTAATTTAGTTAATGGAACAACTAATTTTGACCAATTTATCAATCGATAAAGTAGCTGATAGAGTAATCATTTACAAAATAATTGTTTGTGATAGCCCCGCTTGATATATTCCTGATTAAGCTACTTGGGGATTTGTAGATACTTTTTTATATATGTATTTTTGCTGTTAAATAATTAATTATACACCCAGTAATGTGCTATATACAAATACAATTCAGCTTAAAATCAAACATATAGAAATGCACTACATGAAACAGAAGTATGAAAAAGAAACTATATAAGCTTTCAAAATTACCTTGATTTCAGAAATATCACTCTTTCTTGTTCTCTTCATTATTTCTTCAATTCGCTGTGAAGAGTACAAAAACAGTCAAGTGCATATATTTTCATAACAAATGTACTGACAGCAGACAATGGCTTACAATGTACAGTATATATTTATATAATCTGTCAGCTATATTTTATCATGAATGCTTATATAGGCTGTGTTAACATGGCACATAATAAAACCATTAACAGCTGGACATATAGTCTAATCTTCTTCTGTCAGCTGCTCCTGTTAGGGGTTGCCACAGCGGATCATCTAAAAAATTGCTGTCTGCATATTGATTTGGCAAAATTTTACACCGGATGCCCTTCTTGACGTAACCCTCCCCATTTATCCGGGCTTGGGACCAGAACGAAGAAACACACTGGTTTGTGCATCCCCTGTGGCTGGATTGGACATATAGTGGCACAGTGGTAGTGCTGCTGCTTTGCAGTAAGGAGACTGTGGAAGATTGTGGGTTCGCTTCCTGGTTCCTCCCTGTGTGGATAGCACTTTGAGTACTGAGAAAAGCGCTATATAAATGTAATGAATTATTATTATTATAGTCTAATACAATATGCAAATTATTTTCCAATTCCACAAACACCTAGGAAACTGAGTCTACTATCATATTTAAACTTTATATATATTTTAAAAGAGCATGAACTAGACTATATATATATATATATATATACATACACACATACATACAGACATACACACATACACATACTCGCTTTGCTTGCCAATCCCTGGGTCCTACATGATACTCTTTTCCTGGATCTGCCACTTGTGATAAATTGTGCTATGCTTATGGGTAAATACAAATATCAACTCTGTCTTTATCTCCATTTTTCAAAACTATTATCGCTGACAATTTGTCACATGTTGGTTTATTATACATGTTATTATGATCTTTCGGATCCATATAGAAATACAAGAAAACTTCTTTGTTCGTGTTTTTCAGATAAATTTAGTGTAAAGTGTGATACTTTTGGACGCACAGACTTTTATCCATTATTGGCTATAGAATTTCTAACATGTCCCATCGTTTAACTCTTTCTATTCTATGCTGCATCGCTTCTCCATGATCATAAATATAAACCTGACCAAATTGTGTGTTTTTTTTTTTAAATTAAACTTGTAGTAGCTCTGTCATATCACCTTTGTCCATATATTCAATCTCTTTTCGCTGTTCCATTATTTCACCGAGTAATAATTTCCATTTGTTAGCGCTAATGCAATCTTTATTATCAGTTTTTTTGAAACTTTCGAATTTTAGTACTTTCATAATCTCTAACCTGTTCTGCATGTGTATCGCGCCAAAGTTTTTGAACCTCTTTACGATGTTCTACTTGGTCTCATCAGACACCTGAAGGACTCTGAGATGGTGAGAAATAAGATTCTCTGTCTGACGAGACCAAGATAGAACGTTTTGGCCTTAATTCTAAGTGGTATGTGTGGAGACAACCAGGCACTGCTCATCACTTGTCCAATACAGTCCCCACAGTGAAGCATGGTGGTGGCAGCATCATGCTCTGGGGGTGTTTTTCAGCTGCAGGGACAGGACGACTGGTTGCAATCGAGGGAAAGATGAATGCAGCCAAGTACAGGGATATCCTGGACAAAAACCTTCTCCAGAGTGCTAAGGACCTCAGACTGGGCCGAAGGTTTACCTTCCAACAAGACAATGACCCCAAGCACACAGCTAAAATAATGAAGGAGTGGCTTCACAACAACTCTGTGACTGTTCTTGAATGGCCCAGCCAGAGCCCTAACTTAAACCCAGTTGAGCATCTCTGGAGAGACCTAAAAATAGCTGTCCACCAACGTTTACCGTCCAACCTGACAGAACTGGAGAGGATCTGCAAGGAGGAATGGCAGAGGATCCCCAAATCCAGGTGTGAAAAACTTGTTGCATATTTCGCAAGAAGACTCATGGCTGTATTAGCTCAAAAGGGTGCTTCTACTAAATAGTGAGCAAAGGGTCTGAATACTTAGGACCATGTGATATTTCAGTTTTTCTTTTTTAATAAATCTGCAACAATTTCAAAAA
>JANRMT010062834.1:12851646-12897907 GCA_026402145.1 Polypterus bichir lapradei
CCTTTTCTTTTTCATAACTTCTTTAACACAGTACTTCTCCACTGCGAAGCGCGGGTATTCTGCTAGTATACACACACACACACACACACACACACACACACACACACACACACACACACACACACACATACATACATACACACAGAAATATACCCATCAATCAGTCATTTGAGAATACATCCAACAGGCGCTACTAAAGAGTCAACTTTCCAAAAAGGGTTATAAATGTGAATCACTGAACTCTTTTTAGGCATTGAGTTCCATAATATATCTCTATAATATAATGCAATAATCATAATAGTAGTGTTGTCACATGTACATACAACAGTGAAATTCTCATCTGTCTGAACAACATGCAACTCATCAGCACTATTATTGACAGTGAATTTTACGTTGTCTTTTTTATTTTTTTGTGCATCAAATTTGCTGGTTTTGCCCATAACCTTGTTTGAATAATTTTCCCCAAAAAATTACCATGCAGCCAGCTTAGAGCAGTGTTTCCCAACGGTCGTGGGGGCACACTGTGGCTGCAGGTTTTTGCTCCAACCAGCTTCTGTTTTTAATTTGACTCCTGGGCTAATTAAGTGATGTGTAATTTCCCAAGTTCTGTGTTTTGGGAACAATATAGAAATTAGAAAACCAAGTTTGGTAAATATATATATATATAAATAAAAATGTACCAAGCAGTTATATATGGGAACAATGTATTTTTTTCTTTTTAAGAATATTTTCATCTTGATTTTCATTCTACTTTTCTAGGTGCTTTAATTGTTTAATTAATCCATTAGTTACTAATTAGTGGGTCTGATGCTAAAGTAGTTGCAGCCTTTGACTATTCAGTTTTGCTTGCCTGGCTGTCTGCTCTACTCATTTTTAATTGTCATTAATAAGATACAATGAAGGGGGAAAAATGTACTGAGAAAGGGCAAAATATAATGAAATCAACAAAAGAGAGTTAAGCATTTAAATCTATAGCAAAACCAGAAATATTTCTAAGTGTCTTATAAATATAAAAAACATGCTGCTGTGCTTTTCTGAATGTAGAATAAAATAAAAATAATACCAGCTAATGAAATGAAATCAGTGTTATCAGGTGTTGTTGCTGCTTAGGAATCTGGTTGGAACAAAAACCTGCAGCCACAGTGTGCCCCAGGACCAAGGTTGGGAAACACTGGCTTAGACAAACATTTTTTCCCAACACTCCATGATGCTTTGCAAGGCCAATGTGACACCACAGAGCAGTAGCTGCCATCTCGAATGGAAATGTACCTACCTCTCCTATTTCACAGATATACACAAACAGATGCCACTGCAAATACCTATGCTTTAAAGCACCACCCGAAATGTTTCATGCATACATGAATAACTTATGACATACACATGCATTTGTGACATTATAGAATTTGAATCAAATATTTTTAATCAAGACATGATATTTACAAATTAATATAAGCATATAATTAAATGAATTTGTAACAATGGATTATTAAAAACATAAAGAAAAGGACTGAAGGTAACTAACAAGGCTTAAAGCTTGGTCAGGTTAGGCTTTTACCTCATCTAGAGGAGCCACCAAGATAGTTGCTAAGGTTAAAATGAAGTAGGTGTGTAATGAATACCCCTTTTAAAAGTGAGAACAAACTAGTGAGAAAGCACAAACACCCTTATTATGAAACTGTGATAAGATCAATGGGAAAACCCATAGGACACCCCTGTTAACTAAGTGATGTTTTGAATAATGGAAGAATCAACATATATACAATGTTACTGGTGGCTGTATTCGATTGGCTAAGATGACAGAATTCTGCATATTAAGAGTAAGATGATGTGATGTATTTAGATAAAGTAATGATAATAGAAAAATATAAAAAGGAATGAATTTGGTTCATGATTGCTCATCCATGGACTGAGCGTATCTCTGTGCAAATAAAAATCCGTTCTGCATTTTCATCTGGTCTCATGAATGAAATCTTTGATAACAAAGGAAAGTGTTTTACGCTACATAATTTTGTGAGCCAGCCGGGAGAAAGAAGAGGCTCAGGTTCCCAGAAAGCAGAGTGAGGTTCTGAGAGCTGACACAAATGTGGCATCCTTTAAAGGGAAGCATTTTTGCTATTAAATTGTTTGTGTCAGTTTAACGGGGATTTCACCTTGCCAAAGGAGACAGTGATAAGAAACTTCTCTTTTTGAACTATAAAGTGTAGTAAGAGCAGTGAAAGAGCAGAAATGAGGGATCAGTTGAGGGATTATTGTAAATAAGTTTGTAAATAAGGGAAAGCCTATATAGTAGCTATGCTACTGCCCAATATAGTGGAAATGTAATATTGGTGGACCCAGTAGGTAGGCGCAAGTCCTCGAAGTACTGCTTTCATTGTAGGTCTATTCTTCCAGTAAACCTATTTAGTGAAGAGTTAGAGGCAAAAAATTCCTGCTTAATCTTGCTCCAGTGGATTACCTGGGACGTCAGTTCATAGTTATAAGGTGTTTTTGAACTGATCACTGTAGATTAGCACTTGGCCGAAGCAATGAATCAGACTAAGATAGTTTCACTGGAGTGTGTGGAGAGCAGGTCAAAATCCTATTGAATACCGCTCTGACGTGAAGGTCTGAAGTCTTTAGGTTCCTGGGTTAACAGCTAATGTAATAATAGGTTACTCAGGTAGGGCACCATTATTATAATGGCTAGCCAGGAAGCATTCCTGCTAGCGGAAAGAAGCCTAGGGTTGAATATTTACTACAAGGTGAGGTCATCTTGGGATAGCAGATACTAGCCTAGGGCTGAATAATTACAACAGAAACTAAGATCACTTTGGTGAAATAATCCATGGAAGGCTCCAGAAGTAGCGGTGATTGACCATAGCAGACGGCTCCTTTTGGTACCAGAAAATGCCAAAGAAACATTCAATTAGGATGGGTGGAATTAATAGGTCACTCAAAGAAGAACTGTAGATCTAGTTAAAAAAAACTTTAATTATAATAATAAAAAAGAGGGATACCATTATGATATACAGTAATATAATGGATAAGATATATAATGGATAAGAATTACATCAGCCCAGAGAGAGACTGCAAGGTTAGAGAAGATAGTATAGATTATGGGAACAAAATCTCAAGCTCCTCAGAAAATGCCAGTGTTTGAGAAACTAGCAGTTAGCCTCCTTGACATTCCTGAGCAAGGTGGAGGGAAATGGATCAGAGCATTTGTATATGTCCAGCTGCTAGACTGGGATAAGGTAGGAAAAAAAAGCTACAATAAAGTGACACCAAAAATCCATCCGAGATATGTTGGAGATGTGGTCAACTAAAATATTTTGGAAGGAATTGTTTAGTGAACTCATGGCAACAAGGTTGTAATAAGTTAGCTCAGAGTAAAGGAGAGTTATCCCAAAAAATCAGTCCCAACAGCAACTTGTTTTTGGACCAACACACCCATGGTTTGGGTTCAATCAGGAAAGCTAGGACTTCCCACAAAGTTCTAAGTACAAAGGATAGTGCCAATGTCAACAGGGTGCTTAGGTAAATAATTAATTATGAATATTGCAGTTGAAGGGAAAAACATTGCCATAATGATAAAACCAGGAACTACTGAAAATGACATAATTACTATGTATGAAAAGGGAAAAATTTTACTGAAAGTAAAGCAGGAAGTGGTGCAAGATCAAAGATGTTATTAACATATTGTAACAAGACTGACCAACGCCCCGAGTGAATGAATGGTGTGTGTGTGTGACCTCTGTCACTGAAGTATATTTGAAGGAATTTAAGTGAGTTTGGGAATATGCTTGATTAAAGACAATGTGTGTTGTTGCTTGAAATAAGGCCAATGATAAAGGTGTTCATAAGCATATGTTTTCAATGTAAACTTAAATAAATATAATTAAGTCAAATAAAAGTTTTGCAGATTTAGTAGTGAAAAGTCAAGCAAAATGACACCTTTTATTGGCTAACTAAAAAGATTACAATATGCAAGCTTTCGAGGCAACTCAGGCCCCTTCTTCAGGCACCCTAGTACTCCAGATTTAGTATAAATGTGTGTGTCCTTTCAGTTGAGTGTTGGCCATACTCAAATGGAAGAAAGTTCTTTTAGTAAGTTTAAATTTAAGATAAAAAAAGACATTGTTTACAATATTATGAACCTAGTGATAAACACTGGAAACATGCATTTAAACAAAACAAAAAAAAGAAAAAGAAAAATTGCACTCTTTTCACTTGAGGGGTGATTCAGCTGGCCATAATTTATATTACGAAAATACTTTTCTGTTCTGTGTCAGGATTAAGTTTATTACACTCCTTGCTATGTAGCACTCATCAGGTAGTAATACGGACAAACCCTGATCCCTTGCATCTCAGGTTCTATGGGTGTCAGTTAGTTGCAGTGACAGATGCTCAAGAGAAACAGATAGAGATAGATAAGGGATTCAGAATATTGTAGACACAAGAGAATAATTTGATCTCAGGGAAGCATAGTGGTGGAATGGTTAACACTACTGCCTCACAGCTCAGGTCACATTTTTGGCCACAATAATCAATCCAGCACAGTTGACAGACACTTCCCTGGCTATCAGGGACAATCAAAAGACCAACTGCACCATTATAATCCAGTACAAATTAGTTCAGTTACTCCTTCCCCATTGACCAATGCATTTTGAAGAGTTTGCCCAAATTCCTGAACAAGCAAACTTGGCAGGATTGTCTCACACTTTCCTGGACCATTATACGTGCCCTCTTTGCTAACATTAAAGCTGTTAACTAATGTCTTGAGAGGTGAAAGTGAAAATTGAGCTCATTTTTAATGCTCAGGTCTTTAATGAACTGTTTGTTTAATGGGTATGAGTTTAGAATGATTATATCTGTATGTTTCCAAAACAAATAGTACATTTTTGAATAAAATGCGTTAGTAACACCAGCACAGGGAATATTGGAGCGGGAATAAACTGATTATGAAGGCCAGAAGTTCTAGTGGACTGACCCAAGACTGGTAGAAAAATAAAGAGCGCTTTCATTCACCAGCTAATGCCACCATCGTGTGCTAAGGGGCGCTACTGGGGCTTTTTTTTTTTTTTGTTCCAATGCCCATAGTGCAAGTTCTAAATATTCTAACATTCAAATTGATGCATGGAATATTTGAGTTTGTGGCACAAAAAAAGATCATTATTGGAAAAAAAAAAAATATATAATTTTAAAATAAGAACTGTTCTGCTAATTTGCATTAGTATGTTAGTGTACACACATTAGAAAAGTGTGCTTTTAAAGAAAAGTACAGGCACAAATAAGTAAAAAAATATTTCATGTTTATAGAAAGAAATGCATTCTGTTGCTGCTACTGAAACTCCAAGTCAAGTCAAGCTGGGGAGCATGCACTGGTACAGTGCATTGCCGCACCCACTACACGACGAAACAACTCGGGATTCTGGTTTGCAACCCCCCAGGCAGACACGCGGTCCAGTCCCACCCTACGGAAATGACCCTCTATCTGCTGCAGCCAGGTGTTACGTGGGTGACCCCTTGGCCTGGATCAGCCACTCGGGTCCCCAACAATGACGATCTTACGAGCCGGATCACCCTCAAGGAAACGCACCACATGGTCGTAGTGCCGTACCTGACGCTCCCTCACAACGCAGGTAATGTGCCTCATTCAGGACTCCATGAGCAACCGCTCATTTGACACAAAGTCAAACCAACGGTACCCAAGGATTTTCCGGAGAGACACAGTACCAAAGGAGTCCAGTCCTCGTCTCAGGTCACTGGATAGCGTCCATGTCTCACAACCATATAGCAAGACAGGAAGCACCAGGACTCTTGGACCTTTGTCTTTTTGCATAGATATCGGGAGCGCCACACACCCCTTTCCAGTGATCTCATGACCCCCCCATGCTTTCCTAATCCATCTACTGACTTCATAGGAAGAGTCACCAGAGACTTGAATGTCACTGCCAAGGTAAGTAAACCTCTCAACTGAAACTCCCACTGGCCTTAAAATGCATGCTGCTATTATACCTTTTTTCTCTGTAGTCTCTCTTGTTCCACTTGTAACATGAGCTGCTCACGTTCCTGTCGAAGCCTTTCAGCCTCCTCATAGGCCTTTTGTTCAGCTTCTTCCTTCTAAGTTAAGAGAGAGGATATGCATATTAATGCATTTTAAATATATGATTATATTCATTCCAAACTGCCCCCAAAAGGTATCACATTTTTAAAAATTGCTACTTTGTTTCTGTAATAGAAAATGAACCTTGACTCTAAAAACAAAGCAAACAAGCAGATTTTTAAAAATAGTGATTATTAACTAAGTTCATATTCAGAAGCTTTCTTTAAAAAAAATCAAAAAAATTCAGCAAAGACAAAAATATCTCCAGTATAACTCATAATTCTAAAATTATGTCTTTGAACAATGAATACTTAAAGACACACATTATAAAATGAAACATAAAGCAGTCTTTAAACTTTGACACCAGGTTTGACCAAATTATTTATGTCTTACTTTATTCCACAGAAACTGCTATATTAAGGGATTCCACACCTTTTCAACAACCCAAAGAAAAAATGTTTTAAAGAAATGACCACAAATATATCAACAAAGTATTTGTTAGTCAGTATGCTGTTGCAACAAGGAATGGTCTTTAATAGTATTTTGGACAGCTTTACAGTAGAAGACAAGATTACTGACATTAGTGTTTGATGCAACTTCTATTTTCTGAGCCTAGGAGCAGACAAAAGAAGCACTGGATTCAAAGTAAAACTGATATTAGTGTCTGACTAAAGAGAAAATTACAACTTTAAGGTCTTAATAGAATATAATTTTTTCTGATTAGTTTAGATTAGGCTTTCTGTATGGTTATTTGTTTTTCTTTTACTTCTTTAATAATTATAAAAAAGTGTATAAAGATATAATTATGAACATAAGAAAAATTTTAATGAGAACAGGCTATTATTCATCCCAACACAGCTCCCTACCCACCTAACTTTTCCAAAATCGTGTAGAGGTCTGAAGGTTCCCATAATGCTACAGAGTCTACAATGTTATCTATACCTTCATCCCTTTCATTAACCTGCTTTATTTAGTATGACATTGATAGAAACTGAAAAAACAACAGGCATTCAGTTTTTAAATAGTTAATAACCGTTTCCTCTTTACTCAGCCACTGAAACATATTTTTCCCCGCTATTATTCATTTCAAAGGTTGCATTTGCATGTATAGCCAGATAATTGAGACATTTTATATCTGATGACATAATGTGATGTTAATAGAAATTAACAATGCATTAAAGGTTCACAAACTTACCAGGTTTGAAGAGGGATAAAAACTTTAATTACAAGAGCTTATATAATTAGTTTATGGAAGTTAGTTTTTGGAATATGATAAATGGTGTTCAAAGTATAATGAACAAATGTAATTATTAAACATAAAAAGACATTTACATTTATTAAATAAACCTCACATATGCATCAATGCAAATAACACACCTGTGGTGAAGGGACTAAAATAAATAGCAATACAAAAAGACTGTTTTTAAATAACAAGAAACAAGCTGGGGACACACAATTTGTCTTATGCCGAGAACAGTTTCGACAAAGACTCCCTCATTTTCATTGTTTTGAAATCAAAAGTTGTTGCACAAAGTTTATCACTATTTGATGTGCCAACCTTTTCAGATATTTACCAGTAATTGTAAGTTGGCCTTACTTTAAACAACCAACTGTTAGATACTGAATACTTTAGCTTGCAAATATCTGATGATACATCTTTAATTATTTGTAACCAAAATGATAAATGAAACAATCAAAAATACATAAAGACAACCGTTAAAGATGCCATTATCCTTCAACAGTATATTATAGTAAAAATGCTTTAGATGGCATTAGTGGAACAATAAGGAAAAAATGTCATACATTCTTACAGCAAAATAATTAATGTACATGGAGCTTTAAATAAGCGATCAACATCCATGATTAGTTAAATTGTTCTATATGTAGGCCACACTTTTTAATATGCAACACATATATTTATACACAAATTCAGAGAATGCCTCTTTCTTCAAATAAGTGACCTCCTGAACAATAAGAGTTACATAAAAAGTCAGGATGCAATGTAAAGGAATTCAGAATTTCTAAAAACACTTGCAAAATATAAGGCTTTAGGGTAATGAAAATGGATGTTACTTGCCTCTTTCTCCATCTGAGCCTGCAGCTCTCTCTCCTGTGCTTCTCTCATTAATAACTCTTCTAGCTCCTTTTGCTGCTTCTCCTCCTCCAGTCGTCTCTTTTCTTCTTCAGCTCTGCGTGCAGCTTCTTCTTGCCGTAGACGTTCTTCTTCCATCTTCCTTCTTAATTCTTCTGCCTTGATTCTAAAACAGACAGGTAAGTATAGAAATGACTAAATACATTTAGAGAAAATTGAAAAACTGAACTCAGATTATTGACACTATGCAGAGTGTCTGTATATGCATCATCACAAAGCACTTTACTAGGAAAACACTATTATAACACAGTATAAAATATATAAACTGATTAGCACTGCAAAAATCTAAACTGAAAATACATGTAGAATCTGACCAGCAAACAATATCAAAATCTACATTACAAAGAAACTGTAGTTACGATATAAAAGTATACAGAAGGAAATTAATAACTATTAAAAGAAACAAAAGAGCACAAGTTAATAAATTCTAAGTATAGTATTCATATAGTTAGGATGCTTCCTGGATGCCCTCCTCAAGAAGTGTACAAGACACGACATACTTGAAAAAGTCCCAAGACATTTTAGCAGGATTCTCTATTTCATCTGGCCTGGGAGAATCATGGAATTTCCCAGGAGGTGCTTGAAGAAGTTGCTAAAGATAGGTTGGCCTGTTCTGTCTAACTTAGTAAGTTGCCACAAAAATCTACAATATCAGAAATGCCTAACAATGAAGGATGAGCAACTAACAAGGTGTATAATTAAATAACATGTTTCATTAACAGTAGCACCTGACATCTAATGTGTACAATGTTTGGAGCAAAAACCTGAAACTTCTCTGGCCCTCCAGGATCAAGAATAGAGGCCCCTGACATAGGAAAAAAAGTGGTGTAAAATGAAATTCTCAGGCATTTTAATAAATTAGGTAATATATGTCAAGCACTCTAACAACTGCTTTTAATCAAAACAAAATTAGAAAAAAACTTTCATTTAAAATTAACGATAACCAACAGTTTCACGTTAGACAGAAAACAAGATTAAGCATAGTCATAATATATTATTTGAATAACTAATTTTATACTAGTGAAGATTTTTTTATTTGGAATTCCTTAGTATTCCCTTGGTTTCATCTTTATTGCAGTTTACTGACTGAAAAATCAGATTTTAAGAAGAGCATATTAGAGGAATAAAATGATCAGAGAAGCCCCAATCATAAAAAATCCTCAATAGACAAGAATATAGCACTTGGTGTACAGCTGCTTGTTTTTTTTTTTTTTCGACTGGGCTCACGCCAATATCATTCATCAGTAGGCAAAAGAAGGCTTCTTCTGTTATATGGAAGAAATGATATGTGAAAATCTCTATTAGCTTATTGTTTTAACTTTAAAATCAAGCTAATTAAATCTTGTTATGCAACAGAATATTGAAAATTCTTGTTTCATATAATTGTACGTAGAAACAGTGAGTTGATTCAAACTGTGAGGCTGATCTACCACCACATAATTTACCATTAGTATGGGCCATATTATACACAACTTTTGCCAGCTTTCTTGCGGCACACTTTTAAAATCTTCTGAAGTCCATCCCTTAATAAAATGATGGTATTATAAAGGCAAAGGAGGTAACTGACTATTAGGTAAGTGTAAATAATAAAGTGGCAACACAGTGTATTTTCCTGTAACATTTAAGTTTACTTAATTCAACAGACATGACTGTAACATGTAAACGATATGAAAAATACAAAAAGGCACTGTGCAATATATGTAGGCAAAACTGAACATTTAATTAAGTAGCAACTAATCTGCAGAAATATCACAACACCTCTGTTACTGCAATTCATTAAAACCAACAAGACAATAATTTCAAAAACTGCATGCCTTTCTGCTTCCTCTTGTTGCCGTTTCTCTTGTTCTTCTCTCTCTTTTTGAAGTCGGGCTTGACGTCTTCGCTCTGCCAGGAGTTTGCTTGCTTCTTCTGCATCTGTAGTCCCAGCAATGGTTTTACCAGTCGGAGTAACTGGAGATGGCTCAGCTATTAAAAAAAAAAAAAAAAAACTGACGATTTTAGTGTGTGAGAAGTGCTTGTGCAGTGTTATACAGCAGGAGCAGGACAAAAAAAAGATTTTCCTCATTCAGCAAGTAGGTCTCATTAAGAATAAAATAACAATAAATAAATCTTGCTTTTAGAGTTAGAAAAAAAAGCATAATGCTTTATTCTGCAGAATTCCTCCAGTCAATAAAAAGCTCTCTAAGCCTCAAATTTTATTACTGCTAACTTTTTATTTTATACTTATGCACGTCCTTCTAATGATTAATTAGTTTTATTCATTCTTTGTTTCTGATCCCATGTACTCCACTAAAAGGTTAGAAAAGACTGAAACCTATCTTGGCAGATAAGGGCACAAGGCAAAAAATCAATTATGAATGAAGCATTAAACCAATCACCCAAATAAAACTTGAAGAAAACACACACAGAAGGAATATGAAACCTATAGAAACTACTACATTTAGTGCTTAGATAAGCTCTTAATTTAGCAGTTTGAAGCTAAGGTGCAACAACTCTAATCAGTGTGATAGCAGGTGATAACAGGTTAATAGCTCTATAAAACACTGGAAGTAAAAAAAAAAAAAAAAGGGATAATCAATAATAAACAAAGGAAGGTCCTAAGCTTTTAAAATATAGTAAAACCTCAAATATCTGTCGCTCAGTTTGATTAACCTTTGGTCTTTGCTAACCATCAGGGCCAAAAAAAAAAAAAAAAAAAAAAAAAAAAACTCTGCACACCAGCACCTATCTATTACTGTACTACTAATGCCATGTGGTTTTCTGCGAGCTGTGCACGTTGGGACAACTCTCACTTGTGCTAGCACAGTGTTCTTCCCCAGTACTACATGTCATACGGAATTTTGAAATCAGTGTCATTTACATATCTTCACTTTTAATAGCATTTTGTAGAGTTTCTCTTTTGTTATAATCAATCTACTATACATTGTTTTGGCCGATAAACATATGTGTGTGGTGTTGGAATTGTCATAAAAAAATGGAAATGATTAAACATTTACAAAACGACGAAAGTGCTTCAAGTATCACTTCAATCTATGGAATGGGAAGAACAATATCCTGACAAAATTGAAAAACATGGCAAAAATGGAAACCAATGACAGTTATTGGACACACATCTAAGGAGATGAGTGACAGAAGAAGTTAGGAGAAAAAGGAAGGTATGGCAGAAGGTAGGGATTGGCAATACCATTATTTTTGAGTATTTTGTGTGTCAGATTTCCGATACTGATACTGGGTATTTTTTAAAGAGCATAGGAATTTGTTTTCAAATAATGACAGCGTTTTAGAATGGCTAATATTAATGGGATGGTCTGTATTTAAACTAACTAATATCACAATACACTATCAAGGTTACCATAAGAAATTTATTACAAAATATATATTAATAAAATGAATATGTTATGTCATTTTCTAACCCGCTTACTGCAGACCAGGGCTGTGTGGGGGCACCAAAAGCCTATCACAGCTGCCATAAGACACAAGGCAGGAGCAAACCCAGGACAGGGCTACGCCCATTTTAACTTTGCCTGTTCACCTAACCTGCATGTCTTTGGACTGGGGGAAGAAACTTGGGCAGAGACAGGGAGATCATGCAAACTCTATGCAGGGAAGATCAAGGTCACAAAACTATGTCTTCTTACTGCGAGGCAGTAGCACTACTACTGCAGCACAATGTCACCCAAAATGAACATAAAAACATAAGAAAGATAATATGAACCTTTACATTATTATAAAGATTTGGTTATTTATTTAATACATGAAAGTACTTAAATCTATCCCCTTAGAACACTAACATTTACAAAAAAAATAATTTTCTATAAATAATTTTATATTCTGCCCTTCTGTTTTATTGAAAAAATTTATAATTTGAAAAAATAACATTAACATTTTTATGCTTAATCCAATTTTGCCTTTGCAGACACAAGATATCAACAATCCCTGGACAGGGTGAGTGTCCATCACAGGGTGAACACACACACACACAATCACATTGTCAGTCCACCTAACATGCATGTCTTTGGACTGTGGGAGGAGACAAAGGCACAATACAAGTTTAACAATACAAAATTAAAAAGAAAAAATATATTATATTAGAATAGATGCTGTTACTAATGCGATTAAAGAACTTATAAAATCACTAGTAAAATAATTAATATTTTAACAACATTTACTCAGGTGCTTATTTTTTGGAAAGAAAACAACTAGAGACTTCCACTGAAAGTAATTTATCTTCAAATGAGTCATGACTATTAAGTATTTTGTATAGTGTTAAGACTATTTAACATTCTTATTTATGTATATTGACTATACTGTACCCTTCGTTTTAATTAGAAGAAAACACAAAACATACAGAACTTGTGACAAAATACTCAAACAGTGATGTTTAACACTATTTATGTGTCCTCCATCATGCTAATAACGGGCTTTACGTTTCACAAGTATTGAAGAGTGGTAAAAGGAAAAATGTTAGACTCAACTAAAAAGTCTTCAGTAAACCCCAGTCTATACAAGTCTGCAAGCAGCAGTTACCAGGACAAGATCTCGTGCCTCTTTGAAATCTTTCCTGCAGCGTCCCTTATCTGACACTTATCCTAGCTAAATCACCATGCAGCTTTTTGATGTTTTAAAAAAAAAAGTTCCATTGGTAAGTGTGCGTGCTTTCTAAATGTTTAAATGGGTTGCTTGTTTTGCCACCATACTGCTCTTTCTTCTCACAAATGTTGCATCGGGTGACTGTATTCTTTTCCATCTGTGAAAAGCAGCAGCAGCATAAAATGCTATGCTTTCAGTCTACCATTGTCATACATAGTCTGCAGTTGTGCAAGGGGTGTGGCTTTATGGCATTCTTATGTCACAGCACGTCTGCTCATTTCAGTATGTAAGAGTAGAAAGTGCATTAGCATATTCTATGCCTTTGCAAAACCCTTGCTATCATATCTTACAAAAAAAAAAAAATCATATTTTTTAATAGTACTCGATACCAAATGGGTACAATCTGAGTACCGAAGTATCGATTACTCTGGTATCAATCTATCCATCCCTAGTGGAAGGAAATAATGACTATGGAGTCAGGAGACAATAAGCAGGAGTGTTTGAGGTATAGAGAAAGACAGAACATGAGTGGCAAAAGATAAACTGATTGGTAGGGAAAGTTTTCTTTTATTGTTTTGGAGGTGTGCTCTATAACAAAGATAACAAAGCACACTACAGTGCACCGTTTATTACAGAATGAAGTTAGGGCAGAAAACTCCAGTACCTTTGAGTTACATTTGCTTATTGCGCTGGTTGTTACAATATTATGTGAATTAATTTTGTGAAAACTGTATTATATTTTGTTAAAATAGTTTTATTCTGTAAATAAATATTGAGTATTCGCTAAACTAATCTACTGTGTATCGTTTTTAGAGTAGCTGTTATCCGTCTTTTCTCTTATTCGTCACAGCCTTGGTCCCAACCCCTGACAGATAATTGAGGTTTTTACTGTAAGTGGGGAAAAAAGGTATTAAAGACTTATTCTGTTAGGTGGACTGCATTACAGTAATACAAAAACATCACCAATTGCCACTTTGCTTAATAAGCAACTTGAGATTGAGGTATATGAAGAAAGTGATTTTAATGTTAACTTTCTGGGTAAAAAACAATTTGGCATTATTACCTAAATCTAAAAGAAATTACTTCAAGAGAAAAGCATTAATACAAAACATCGGAAGACAAATTTAAAGCAAATTCCACCATCCACTCTCTGAACCAACTTTTTTCCAGTTCACGTTTGTAAGAAGTCTGAGAGTATATTTCTCAAGCAAAAATTGCAAAGCAGAAGCCTGTCCTGGATGAAATGTCAGTCTAGTGCTGGGTACAGAAATACAACCAAACACAGCCATATCCTTAAACTCTCACCAGGGGAATTTGAAGATACCAATCAACCTAAATACTGAGGTAATAGTACAGCAAACAAATATAAAAAATATGCAAATGTGACACAGAAGCTATCCTAAACCCAACCCAAAAACAGCACCAAATTCCCAAATGTGAACTGAACAAACAATAATCCAAAAGAAAATGTTCAAGCTCTTCTCTGCTTCTTTATGGATTAAGCTTCAATGGTTTCATAATTTCCATCATTCACTCAGAATATCTGTAAAGTCTACAATGCTGAACAACTCTCTGTAGCTGTCAATAACAGAATAAATTGTTTGCATTTTACTTCTGAATCTAAATATGAATGGTGAGCAACAGCTTCTCCAGATTACATTAACTGCTTTAAAACTGTCCTCAATCAATTGCAGCTGTTTTCTAAAAACATGCATGTTCCGAAGTCAGGGTGTAGGAAAACTCTTACGTAAGAGACACAAATTTACTTTTAATGAAAAATGTAAATTTATGTATGCCATTAGTTTCAATAAGTAACTAAAAAACACCCTTAATTTCAGCATCTATTTACACAATGAAAAAAATATTGTAGAAATATTAAAACAAAAAACACTAAAAAATTAAAATATGCACTTATAGCTCAGATTCTACATTAAACACTTTACAGTTTTTATTTACCAAATAATTCCCTACACTGAAACTGTTAATAATTTGATTTAAACAACTGACTTGAGTAGATTAAAGAAAATTTTTACATATTTAGTTAAGACAAGCAACTATATCTAATGAAAATATAAAATTTTTATCACATTCTTAAGATCAAGTATGTCTATGTCCCTTTCATAAATTGAACTACAACATGATTAATTCAATTAAAATTCCTGATCAATGCAAGCATCTTAAAATAAATTTTAACAATTTTCCTATATTAAAAAATAGCACATGAAAATGGAACTTGCCTCACATTGACTCAAAAATCTGTGATGTACTGCTACCCAAAAAATAAATGCAAACATACTCACAGACCAATCTTTCGTGCAAGCATGGTTATGTGCCTTGCAGCACAGTCATTTGAGCTCTAAAGACATTATCCAAATTATTATTAAAGTATGTTTGAAGTACACCGTACATCTGCCACTACACTAGAAGGAGATAGTGAGGAGTTTTATATTGCTAATAAACTATTCTCTCTTAGCAATTTTAATGTTTAGTGTTTTTGACTGTATCCAAAATTTCACTTTGATGTTAAATGTTAAGTGCCTGAATATTTTCATAAGCCTCTAAAATCTGCATTATTTAAACATTACTATATATGATTTTAAACACATCATAGCCACTACATATTCCACAGTGATAATAATGATTTTTGTTTACAGATTAAGTAGTAGATATTGTAGGTAAAAGATAATACAAACCACTATTAGTGTTTTCACTACTCTCAGACTTTGATATCTTTTTGTCCTCTTTTGTTCCATTTACTTTTTCTTCTGTTTCCCCTTGTTGAGGTACAGTCTCACTTTTTTCTTTATCACTCTTCTTTAAACTTTCTGTTATTGTGCTAATTATCGCACGCTGCTTCATAGGTGAGGAAGGATACTGTCTGACAGTACTAGGAGACTGGGCACGTGTCTTTGTAAGTGATCTGTAACAAAAACAAAATGCAGTGAGTTATTAGATAAAATGAAACACAACACAAGTACAGTAGAACCTCGGTTCACGACCATAATTTGTTCCAAAACTCTGGTCGTAAACCGATTTGGTCGTGAACCGAAGCAAATTCCCCCATGTATGTAAATACAATTAATCTGTTCCAGACCATACGAACTGTATGTAAATATATATATATATATTTTTTTAAGTTTTTAAGCACAAATATAGTTAATTAAACCATAGAATGCACAGCGCAATAGTAAACTAAATGTAAAAACATTGAATAACACTGAGAAAACCTTGAACAACAGAGAAAACTAACTGCAATAGTTCGCACTATAGCGCTACCAACCGCTGGCTAAAAGCACTTTTTTTAATGAGTTTTAAGCACAGGGAAAAAATGAAAATTTGAAAAAATCCGTAATTTAATAAACTACCAAGAAAAATAACATTGCAACAATACATGCTACGAACAGATCGCTGGAAAAAAAAGTGAAAACAAAATCAAGCCCAGTGCATTCTTTAACTGCCTTCCTACCTTAATGCGTCCAGCTCTCTCTCGCGCTGCCTGTGTGTCTGCCTCTCGGGCTGCCTGTGTGTGTGTGTGTTGCTCTCTCTCGCGCTGCCTCTATGTGTGTGTGTGTCGTGCTCTCTCTGTCGCTGCCTCTGTGTGTGTGCGCGTCTCTCTCGCACTGCCCGTGTGTGTGTGTGCGTGCGCCTCTCTCGCGCTGCCTGTGTGTGTGTGTGCGTGCGCCTCTCTCGCGCTGCCTGTGTGTGTGTGTGCGTGCGCCTCTCTCGCGCTGCCTGTGTGTGTCTCGCGCTCTCTCGCTCTCTCTCTTGCTCGCTGCACAGGAAATGCACAGGGAGAGACTGAACATGTACAAACCGAAAGGGAAACTGGCTTGTTCATATACCGAGTGTGTGGTCGTGAACCGAGGCAAAAGTTTGGCGAACTTTTTGGTCGTAAACCGAGTTGTATGTGTACCGAGGTTCCACTGTATACCTATTTATCAGTCTTATAAATCTTTTTTGGATAGACTGTGCTCAAATTTCAAAAACAAAACAGAATCTCTATTAGACTCTTCCAACCACCCAGCCTTAAACAGAAGATACAATACAAATAAGTATCCTAATTAGGCTATTTAATTATTAAAACAACTCTGAAGGCCTTCTTAAGAGGTCAGATTATTTCATATCTTTCCAACAAAAATAAATTGGAAACCAAGAAGGTATCATAGCTAATCAGTGAAATTACCAGAATAGATCAAGAAAATGCCAGGTGTCTAAATGAGGCACTTCATTGGAAAAGACAGGCTCTACATACAGAACTCAAGCTCTTGACAACTAAAGAAACAGAACAACTCATATTTACATTAAGACATCATTACTATGAACACAGAGAGAAGGCTAATAAGATCTTAGCTCAACAAATCCACAAGCAGGAAGTTCGCAATGTAATCCCAGCAATTACTAACACAGACGGAGAAAAAAATCATTGACCATAAAAATATAATGCACACATTTAGAGACTACTATAAATCCTTATATTCTATCAGTTTAAAGAAGACAAGACACAACCTAATGAGTTTTTTGGATAAATTACAGATACCGTAACTAGATAATCTCAGTGCAGAGTAACTGGATAAACCTCTGGCACTATCAGAATTACTAGACGCTACAAACACACTTCAGAGTGGGAAAGCAGCAGGCCCTGATGGCTACCCTGCCGAATTTTATAAAAAAAAAAAAAAAAAAAAAAAAAAGTCAATTAAGTTAGCTCCCCTTTTAATAGCAACATTTACAGAAGCTGGAGACAATAAAATTCTACCTCAAACTTTTCACCAAGCTTCAATTACTGTCTTTCCTAAGCAAAATAAGGACATATTACAATGTGCAACATACAGACTAATCTCACTTCTGAATAATGATGTTAAGATACTCTCCAAAGTCCTAGCTAGAAGGATTGATAAAGCGTTTCCTTTGGTAATATCACAAGACCAAACTGGATTTATTAAAGGCAGACACTTAGCTTCCAATCTCCGGCACCTGTTTAATGTAATATATTCACCAACAAAGTCAAAAACCCCGGAGATGATATTATCGTTGGATACAGAAAAAGCATTTGATATGGTTGGATGAAACTACCTTTTCAATACATTGGAGAAATTTGGGTTTGGCCCGAACATTTGTGCATGGATCAAACTACTGTATACCAGTCTAGAAACTTCAGTTTGTATTAACAACATTATTTCAAACTACTTCAAACTAGAAAGTGGTACTGGACAAGGATGCCCCTTGTCACCACTGCTTTTTGCCATTGAGCCACTGGCACTACACTGTCAAAACAATTACGAGATAAAGGGGATTATCAGAGATGGACTTGAACAGAAAATTTCACTATATGCAGATGATATGGTACTATATATCTATACTAATAAAAGGCAAAGCCCTCACTCACTGACTGACTGACTGACTGACTGACTGACTGACTGACTGACTCATTACTAATTCTCCAACTTCCCGTGTGGGTGGAAGGCTGAAATTTGGCAGGTTCATTCCTTACAGCTTCCTTACAAAAGTTGGGCAGGTTTCATTTCGAAATTCTATGCGTGATGGTCATAACTGGAAGCTGTTTTTCTCCATTTACTGTAATGGAGATGAGCTTGAATGCCGTGGGGGTGGAGTTTCGTGTGACATCATCACGCCTCCCACGTAATCACGCAGTACATAGAAAACCAGGAAGACCTCCAAAAAGCGCTGAAGAAAACATGCATTATATAATTGAGAAGGCAGCGAAACAATAAGAAGCGAGCGAGTGACATATACAACCATATTCATGAGTTCTGCTACTTCGGAAACAAAGCACGATGTAAACCTACACTTTAAATTAAGTTCATAGACAGGCTGCCGCTGGCGTTTGTAATTTAGTGCCTGCCCATATAAGGCCGTCCGTCAGCGGCAATCCAATAGCAAACTCCCACTAAATATTCACGGGTGAAGGACTGTGCTTATGCAGAGGAAGATGAGATGGTCAGGGTGGTGTTTGGCACAAACTCAGCGAAACTGCGAGAGAAAGTTTTAAGTGCCAGGACTTCGGTAACATTAAATACAGTCATGGACATAGCACGAGATGGCACCAGCACAGCTGGGAACCTTCGATGCATGTACGCCGAGCGGCTCACGTGAACTGACGCAGTGCACAGACAAAAAGCAACAGTTCCAAAGAGCGCTGAACAAAAACCGAATTACACAATTGAAAAGGCAGCAAAAAATATGAAGCGTCTGATACATACAAGCATATTCATAAATCCAGCTACTGCGGAAACAAAGCACACGGTGGAAAAAGTCAATGTCCCGCTAAAGGAAGACAGTGTAAAAAAAAACCCGTGCATGCAGTGTGTCAGGTCTCAGATAAAGAAGACGACGAGCTGTTTATTGATGCAGTAAGAAATGAATCGATGAATGAAACCTGTCATCTTTACAACGATTGACAAACACGGAATGTAACTTGAACACAACACATCCTACAAATACGAACCTGATTGAAAGAAATAATGATAATCAAATCCTTGATGACAGCAACACTCAGTAACACTCACAAAACAAATACTGTATATTGACAGTCATGTTACGTTATTTTTAAAATGTTCCCTTTTCTTTTTCATAGCTTTTTTAACACACTACTTCTCCACTGCGATACGCGGGTATATATATGTATATATATACCCCGATCTACATACTCGAATAATGGATACTTTATTCGCCATCAATGATTGTTTTGGTAAAGCCATACTCAGTGTATTCATTAGATGAACGGTAAAAAAGTAAGAGCGAGGGGAGGATGACTTATTGAGGCATGCAGGCTGTAGTGCGCGTCAACTCTATCTGAATTGCGCGATCACATTTGAAAAAATACATCTTTTCAAGTTCTATTTAGTCCATATGTGTCAAACTCAAGGGCCGCGGGCCACATCCGGCCCGGCGTGTAATTATATCCGGCCCGCGAGATCATTTTATATACTGTATTATTGTTATTAATGGCCCGGGTATATGAAGCGCTGGTAACACAAACTACAGATCCCATAATGCAGCGCTTCAGCTGCCTTGCCGAACACTTACCGCGTTAATCAAGTCTAGCTTATGATGCTGCAAGTTATTGCGAAGCTAGCCCACACGATGCTGAAGAGAAAAGTTGATTCTGAAAATAGAGCCTTTAAAAACCGATGGGAGGCTGAGTATATGTTTACTGACATTGTCGGTAAACCCGTGTGTCTCATTTGTGGAGCTAATGTGGCTGTAATTACAGAATTTAATCTAAGACGGCACTATGAGACAAAACATCAGGGTAACCTGAAAGACCTGAATGCAATGCAGAAGATACAGAAAGCAGAAGAATTAAATAAGAATCTGACACTTCAGCGGACGTTTTTACCTGTGCACAATCACAAAGTGATTTCAAGTGAAGCTGCTTTTATGGGAGACACAAATGCACCAGTGCAACTTGCCCCACTTTCCCTGTTGCCAAGTAATGTTGAACCAAGTCGTCACTACGGTGTTCCCAAATACGCACTTTGCTGATAAACTGAGCGCACGGCGCGTTGGTGACTTTGAAGAACAAAAAAAGTCCGTCTACATGCGGCTCGAACCTTGTGCATGTTTGGTAGCACATATCTGTGTGAGAAGCTCTTCTCAGTGATAAAGACTAACAAAACAGCACACAGGAGTCGCCTCACTAATGAGCACCTGCAGTCCATCCTGAGAATCTCCACAACACAGAACCTCACACCAAACATAAACGAACTTGTTGCCAAAAAAAGATGCCAGGCGTCCAGCTCTAAAATGACATATGAGCAAAGACAACTGAATGATTTGATTTGTTATTGCTGAAAGGAACACATTTTATTTATATTTCCAGGTTTTGTTATGCAGCATGTTCATATTTGAATTTGTATAATTTTGACAGGATATATTTTTATGGAGAGCAAAATCTTTTGGGATATTTAAAATCTAAGTTTATTTTTTATATAAAATTACATAAGAGTAAAGAAATTTGAATGTTTGTTCTTTTAACGTTTACTTTATTTCTAACTTGTATAATTTAGACAGGATATATTTTTATGGAGAGCAAAATATTATAAGTTGTTTAAGGTTTGAGTTGATTTATTCAGGAATAATATTCCTGTCTGTTTTTACCATTCCTACCAAAGATATTTCTGTCGACTAAATAAAAATTCCTTCTATTTAAAATTTAAATAGAACTTGAACAAATACGATAGTTCATAATATCCACGCAGACTTGCACGTAAGAGCGGGAGTTATCCGTTTTAACAAGCAGCATATTGCACTGATACGAAATAGCTGTGTGTGTATATATGTAGATATGTATGTATATGTATATATATGTTTATATATGTGTGTGTGTATGTATATATATATGTATTTGTGTGTATATATGTGTGTGTATGTATGTATGTGTGTATGTATATGTATGTGTATATATGTAGATATATATGTATGTATATATGTGTGTGTGTGTATATATATGTATATATATATATGTTTGTGTGTGTGTGTGTGTAAATATATATATATATATCTATAATAATAAAAGGCAAAGCCCTCACTCACTGACTGACTGACTGACTGACTGACTGATCACTAATTCTCCAACTTCCCATGTAGGTAAAAAGCTGAAATTTGGCAGGCTCATTCCTTACAGTTTACTTACAAAAGTTAAGCAGGTTTCATTTCGAAATTCTACACGTAACGGTCATAACGGTCGATAACAGTCGAAACCGTCCGCCATGTTGAACTTTCTTATTTATGGCCCCATCTTCACGAAATTTGGTAGGCGGCTTCCCTGCGCTAACCGAAACCGATGTATGTACTTATTTCGATGGTATGACGCCACTGTCGGCCGCCATATTGAACTTTCCAACGTCACCAATTTTCAAACTTCCCGTGTAGGTAGAAGGCTGACCCCATTTTCACGAAATTTGGTAGGTGACTTCCCTGAGCTAACCAAAACCAATGTACGTACTTATTTCGGTGGTATGACGCCACTGTCAGCCGCCATATTGAATTTTCCAACATCACTAATTCTCCAACTTCCCGTATAGGTAGAAGGCTGAAATTTGGCAGGCTCATTCCTTACAGCTTACTTACAAAAGTTAAGCAGGTTTCATTTCGAAATTCTACGCGTAACGATCAACAACGTCCGCCATGTTGAACTTTCTTATTTATGGCCTCATCTTCTCGAAATTTGGTAGGCGGCTTCCCTGCACTAACCGAAACCAATGCACGTACTTATTTCGGTGGTATGATGCATCTGTCGCCCACCATATTGAACTTTTCAACAGTCTTTGTTACTTATGGGCCCATCTTCAAGAAATTTGGTACACGGGTTCCCAACGCTAACTGAATCCTATTTACGTACATATATACGTCCATAGCCTGCAGCTGGGTCACCATGTGAGGCGGCGTTGGGTCTCCCATCCCATCACCTCCCACGTTGTTGGCTGCCTGCCTATATAAGGCCGTCCGTCGCTCCAGTCTCTACATTCCCTTCCTTGCTTCGCCACGGGATTCACGTCTCCCTGCTGATAACTACAGCCTTTTTGTTTAATCCACGGCTTCTCTGCTGTTTTATTGTTTGTTTATTACAATTATAGTTATTGTATAGGTATTTTACACTTACTTTACATTACTCAGGTACCCATTTCCTTCATCATTCCAACCCCCATTACCATGTCTATCGACGTAATCACCATCGATCAAAGAACTGTCACTTACCGAGTGGTTTCCATGCCCGGAGATGGCACCTACCTTTTCCATTCTCTGTGTTACATATTGCACGGCCATATCAGGCTCACTCTTGATATCCGGAGGAACATTATGTCTTATGTATTGAATGACTGGGACAGGTTCAAGGTGTGGACTGATGATGGTACAGGAGATAATTAGACTACACAGGAGCACTAGAAGAGTGAAATGCTTAAGCCCTTCACCTATGGTTCTGCATGTGAGTTGATGGCTGCCGCTGAATTGTTCGGTTGGTGCTTTCAAGTGTACCGAAATGGCCAAATATTTTACACCTTTCGACAACCGCCAATGCCTCTTAAACATCTTAGATTCACAGGTGACGATTTCAGTAATGGACACTTTCATGTTTATGAATGTTTAAACTCCCAAAAGCTGGATGTGAAGTTATCGATGAAACCGGTTGTATGCTTACAACGCTTGACAGATGCCGAATGTCACTAATACACAACAAGTGCTGCAAATACTGTCATAATTGAAATAAACCATGAAACTCAAACCGATGATGACAGCAGCAATCCAAGCTGTGAGATTTGAGGCAAGATTACTGTTCACATGGCCAACTGTACGTTGCATGCTCAAGAGTAAGCTCAGTGCACTGCTTAGTCATATTACAACCGGAGGGCCGAAATGACAATGTGGTATACAAAGAGATCCTTAACAAATAATTATTGGTATATTTTCCCCCAGTTTAAAAAGGTTTAATTTTCTTCTTAATAAAAATTTTAAGGCAGTACTTCGTCGCTGTGAAGCGCGGGTATTTTGCTAGTCTATACTAATAAAAGGCAAAGCCCTCACTGACTGACTGACTCATCACTAACTCTACAACTTCCCGTGTACGTAGAAGGCTGAAATAAAAGACAAGCCCTCACTGACTGACTCCTCACTAATTCTCTAACTTCCCATGTAGGTAGAAGGCTGAAATTTGGCAGGCTCATTCCTTACAGCTTACTTACAAAAGTTAGGCAAGTTTAATTTCGAAATTATACGCATAACGGTCATAACTGGAAACTACTTACGTACATATATATGGCCATAGCCTGCAGCTCAGTCGCCGTGTGAGGCGGAGTTGCATCCCTCATCGTCACGCCTCCCATGTAATTGAGTGCCTGACCATATAAGGCCGTCCGTCAGCAGCAATCCAATAGACATGCTGCCGCTAAATATTCGCAGGTGAAGGACTGTGCTTATGCAAACGAAGATGAGATGGTCAGGGATAGACTAGTGTTTGGTACAAACTCAGCCAAAGTGTGGGAGAAACTTTTAAGTGCTGGGTCTTAGCTAACATTAAATAAAGCCGTTGACATCGCAAGATCGCACAAGATAGCACAAGCACAGCTGAGAACCTTCGATGCATGTACTCTGAGTGGCTCACGTGAACTGACTGTGAACGCAGTATGCAGAGAACAAGCAAGAGCTTCAAAGAGCGCTGAACAAAAGACGCATTACACAATTGAGAAGGCAGCAAAAGAATATGAAGCGAGTGACGCATACAAGCATATTCATAAGTGCAGCTACTGCGGAAACAAAGCACGGTGTAAACCTTAAGTTTAAATTAAGTTCATAGACACGCTGCCGCTGGCGTTTGTCATGCCTACGACGAATACGATATTCACGAGATACAAATTTAATGAGAAGACGCAGGGTATCAACGAGACTTTTGATCACTTTGTAACTGAGTTAAAATTGCTGGTGAAGGACTGCGCTTATGCAAACGAATAGGAAAGCAAGGTGTAAAGCTTAAGTTTAAATTAAGTTCATAGACACGCTGCTGCTGGCGTTTGTCATGCCTAAGATGAATACAATATTCGCGAGATACAAGTTTACTGAGAGGACGCAGGGTATAAACGAGACTTTTGACCACTTTGTAACGGAGTTAAAATTGCTGGTGAAGGACTGTGCTTATGCAAATGAAGATGAGATGGTCAGGGATAGAATAGTGTTTGGCACAAACTCAGCGAAAGTGCGAGATAAACTTTTAAGTGCTGGGTGTGAGCTAACATTAAATAAAGCTGTGGACATCGCAAGATCGGCTCACGTGAACTGACTGTGAACGCAGTACGGTAAGAGCAAGGTGTAAAGCTCAAGTTTAAATTAAGTTCATAGACACACTGCCGATAAATATTCGCAGGCAAATCCACAACTTAATACTGGGAATGCCTGTTAAACATCTTAGATTCACGAGTACCGATTTGGGTAGTGAACACTTCGATGAATGAAACCTGTTATCATTACAAAGGTTGACAAACATGGACTATAACTTGAACACAACACATCCTCCAAATACGAACCTGATTGAAAGAAATAATGATAATCAAATCCTTGATGACAGCAACACTCATAATAGTCACAAAACAATTACATTGACAATCATGTTATGTTATTTTTAAAATGTTTCCTTTTCTTTTTCATAACTTCTTTCACACACTACTTCTCCGCTGCGAAGCGCGGGTATTTTGCTAGTGTATATATATATATATATCACACCCACAAAATACTGTGCCTGCAGTCCTAACAGCACTAACAGAATTTTAAAAGATTTCAGGTATAAGAATTAATTTGAATAAAAGTATGCTCTTTCCAGTGAACTTTCAAGCACACACCATTAGATTAGACACCTTTTAGTCAGTCAGTTTAAATACCAGGGGGGTAAACATCACATATAAAGGTCTTTATCAACAAACTTTTTTTGTCTGCATGGAAAAAATAAAGGAAGACTTGCATAGATAATCTACCCTTCATCTCCCTTTAGCTGGAAGAATTATCAGTCAAGATGAATATTCTTCCTAAGTTTCTTTTTCTATTTCAAAGCATTCCAATATACACCAATAAACCATTTTTAAGAAGTTAAAATCAATCATAACCTCATTTACTTGGAATTCAAAACATCCAAGTATCCAAAGGGTGACCCCTACATAGACCTAAGGCAGAAGGTGGCATAGTGCTACCTAACTTTCAATTTTATTACTGGGCAGCAAATATACAAGCTATAAAAACCTGGACACAAATGAATGAACATACACAGGCTTGGTTTGCAATAGAAATAAAATCCTGCAGTACTTTTTTATATTCCTTGCTTTGTACCCCAATAAATACAAGTTATCGCCATTATACTAACAACCCAATTGTGCTTCATTCACTCAGAATATGGAACCAATGTATGAAGTACAAGATAGAGAAGCTTTTATCTGTGGCACTCTCAAATGTATGCAGCTTTTAAAATCTGGAAAACATTTGGGATTAAATCACTTAGATCTGTACATAGACAACGTCTTCACATCCTACAAACAATTACACTCCAAATGTAACTTTCCAGCAACAATTTCTTTCACTACCTCCAAATTAGTCAGTCAGTCATTGTCCAACCCGCTCGTATCCTAACACAGGGTCACGGGGGTCTGCTGGAGCCAATCCCAGCCAACATAGAGCAGAAGGCAAGAACAAATCACCGGGCAGGGCACCAGCCCACCACAGGGTACATGCACACCCACACACCAAGCACACACTAGGGACAATTTAGGATTGCCAATGCACCTAACCTGCATGTCTTTGGACAGTGGGAGGAAACCGGAGCACCCAGAGGAAACCCACGCAGACATGGGGAGAACATGCAAACTCCATGTAGGGAGGACCCTGGAAACGAACACAGGTCTCCTTATTGCAAGGCAGAGCACTACCACTGCGCCACCGTGTCGCCCTTACCTCCAAATTAGAAACTTTGTTAAACAAAACCTGCTACATTTTTCTCACCTCCCATGTACTTCTATTCCATAAAAAATACTGATCAGTCTTAGGAATCGGACAGCATTTCTGTAATATACAAAAACATTTTTAAAGTCCCTCCCTTTCAAAGATCCCAGAGTACAGTTGGAAAAGGATCTTTTACTCAACATTTTAGAAAAGGAGCTGAAGGCAGCAATGCACAGAATTCACTCTAGCTCCATATGCACAAAGCATTCAATTATTCAACTTAAAATCATTTATTGAGCACATCTTTCTTTTTTAAAGTTGTCCAAAATGTTTCCAGGGCAAGCTGTAACCTGCGAATGTTGCAATCAAGTTCCAGCCTCACTGGGTCATATGTTTTTGGACATACAGTGATCCCTCGCTATATCACGCTTCGACTTTCGCAGCTTCACTCTATCGCGATTTTTTCTCATACACGCTTACGTCACTACGTATGCACTTTCTGAGAACTTTTATCTAAGCCCCACGATGGCTCCTAAACATGCTGCTTTTTCTAAGCCTTCTGACAATAAAACTAAGCGCCGGAGGAAGATGCTTACTATCCAGGAGAAGGTGAAACTCTTGGATTTGATCAAAGATGGCAATACCCTAAAAAAGCCTCCTCATGCATATGAAAAGACAGCGCCAGCAACTGCCTATCAAGATGTTCTTCAGCCGCGCACCCAGACACCCACTGCCTACTCCTGCTGAAGATACTGCACCACCTGAAGACTCTCCTACTGAGGTCGTGCCTTCATAGGTTAGTGGTTGTGTGTAAGAACTGTGTGTGTGTGTAATTAAATGTACAGTACAATGATCTACTATATAAAAGCGGTCGGGATTGTCCTTCCGTCCCGTGAGTGCAAAGCGTAGCGGTATTCCGCTTATCACAGACTTACTACTTGCGGCTTGCAGTACGAAGTGGCACGATGTGAGCAGAGTTCTGGTAATCCCATTGTTTCCTTGCTTTTGTGCGCGATGCGCTGGAACAATAGACAAAATTATGTCTCTGGAAATAATTAATGTTGATGGAGTACAAATGCCTCACCGCGTACTAAATATCAGGGGAGATGGTGCTTGCTTATTCTCATCTATAGCTTATTTAGTGCATGAAACTCTGTCTTTAGTGGTACAGATTCGGGCTGACATTATACGACTTTGGACAGGCACTCGAGGGGATAAAAAAAACTTACCGTAGATCCCGGAATATAAGCCGAGAATTTCGTCCTAGATTTTTGGCTTGGAGTTTGGGGGTCGGTTTATACAACAAGCATCTTTTCAGAGTCAAGATTTCCAGCGCAATGCCGGTTTTGCCGATCAATACGGAAGTAAATAATGACGAAACCACAGAGTCATCTTTCAGATGAAGAAGTAACTTTGCATGCCGGTACTTTAAATTAAATAAAGAATTTATTCAAAAAAGTGTTTTAGTTGTTGATTTTATTAATAAAATTTATAATAAATTATCGGGAAGTTTAAAATAAAAAATTTTCTTTTGATTTACGACCAACATCTTGCGTTACGACCCGAATGTGGTCACGTGTATCCGCTTGCGCGATTGTAAACAAACACCCGAGAGCGTTAGTAGCAGAAAAAAAGTTCTGTATAGGGCTTGTATGGTTGTTTTTTTAGCCTTAGCATAAGGCCGGATCTGTGGCCCCGCTTCTGCTTTCTTTCCCTCCTCCGTCTGCGTCGTCTCCTATGTTGTCTGGGATGTTGTGCGTGTGATGAAAAACACTCGAAACAGATGTCTGGCTCTGGACACCGATGTCTATAAGGTTCTGACGGGTGTAGCAGATGTTCGCCAAACCGATCGTGCACAAACAAGGAAAAAAAAAAAAACAACAAAAAAGTGCACTGAAAAGGAGAGCCCTGAACCGCTGCGCGCCACCATGCTCCTAGCTTAATCTAGCCTACTTCTGGTAGGCTAGGCACTTTTTAGAACTTTTTGGTTAGTACATTAGAAAAATTATTGGTGTTTTGGTAAATTATGCACATTATACAACCCTTTTTTATTATGAAAAGGTTAAGTAAGTGTTGCAGTGGGAGGTTCGGAACGCATTATGGGTTAGCCTTCGCGAACGAATTAAGTTCTTAAGTCAAGGGTCCACTGTACTGTGTATTTAAGTTAGTCAAATTTATAACGAGTCTCCGGAAATCCACCCGCCGATGTACCGTATTTGCGTATATAGTTTCAACACAAAGGCTTCATATTACAAAACTTTTCCGCAATCACTTCCTGGTTTCCATCAAAAATGCCGGCGGTCTGAAATTCTCGCCGATAAACATGATAAATATACCTGAAGAGACACTTTTAAGGAAATTTAGAAAATTTTGCTGCACACATCACTTGTTACAAAGTTAATTTCACATTGGAGGATAACTGGAGTAAAATGTATTTCTTGGAGTCTCTGCTCATCATAAAACAACAACTATAAAGGAAAAACTTGTCTGTGTGTCCATGTAATAGTGATTCTATGCTTAAAAAGGACGGTCCATAGGATGGTTGGATAAAGTGGGGATTTCTATCTCCTATGAATATTAAACCTATATTAATACACTGAACCTCTGAATACTGAAATCAGAAGGTAAGGAAAACTCTCTCCGAGACAGTAATTTAAAACTGAATACATTTTAACCTCTCTAACTTGAGATCAGTACACATTCCAGGCCCCTATCTTGAATAAAAACTATTCCCAAACATAATAAACTACCTTATTATTTCTTTTATGTCCATTTTTTCCTCTGATAATTTTACACCTTGCATCTTTGTTACAGAATTAATGACAGCAGATAAAGCTAGTTGCTGATACTGTACATTGGCTTTGTGACGATTGTAAATCAGCTCTTTGTAAGAAAGTATTTATTATAGCTTGATTAATCATAAATTTGGAGGAGTATAAATTTTGCTTTCTTATTTCAGTCTTCAGGTACTAAATGATGTTAGTATGATTCAATACTTTTCTCTTATATATTTGTTATTCCAAAATCTGCCTTTTCTCTGCAAATAACAATGAAGCTATTTAAAGATTAGAGTGGGTGGATTTTGAATAATTAACATCGTTTTTCAAGGTACGCTTTATCAGTTTTAGCTTTTATCTTTTATATTTACACAAAGCCTTCTCATTAAGGTATATACTGAGAGATGGCCAAAAAGACACAGATGACATGTCTACAGTAAAGTTTGTTCCAAACTTTACATATATTTAACAAAGCCATTACCTAAAACAATTTAAGAAATTGGAGTGGATTAAAACACCAATAGTCACTCTGATAAAAAAATAGTTATTTGCTAGATGCTGTATGTGGCAAATGATTCAAAATAGTTTGTCAATAAGTGGCATACTGAAGAAAATAAAGAACATTGCATTGAGTGTGAATGAAGAAAACATTAACTTGTCATAAATGTTGACCTTTTATGAAATCTTAAATTATTACATGGCACAGCTGGAAAGAGAGGCTGATGTAGAGAATGAGCAATCTATCAGCTGGTTAAGCATGCAATCAAAGTTACCAGCTGTCCTTTGAGTTTTTGAGTAAACATTCTGGTTACAAAGGGGAAGAATAACATGTATAATTCCTGCATATAAATAAAGGCTTCTCACAGTACTTTAGTTTTTTTTTCCTCTCCCCTCTCTGGAATTTCAACAATGCATAAATTGTGCCTTCTGGATTGATTTTAATCTTCTTAATTAAGTCCTAATTTGAATAGCAAGCTGCAGGAATAACTAGTACCACTTCTGATGATCATGTAGGGGTTTAACTCTGATTTCATTTTAAATTTTGCCCAAAATGATATCTCATTTCAGCTTATGTGTCAGTTTATTAGGTGATTATGCAAAGGAACATGTCTGTTGATTTTAAGTGATATCGTCGAGAGTATTGTAGTTGCATTTGACGAAGGTTCACAAATGGTTCAAAATAGATAGATAGGCATTCTGGCACTAGTGTGACTCGCTGAACAAAACACTTCACAGTTCAAGTGTCTTCGTATTTTAGTGACTCGCCGAACAAAACACTTCACAGTTCAAGTGTCTCTCATATTTTAAAAATTGAAGTGATATTAAAATCAAACAGTTCACAAAAAAATAAGAGAAAAAGTTTGATGACACATGCAAAAAAAAAAAAACAAAAAAAAAAACCCATGATACTCTGCTTAAAAATCTAGGTTACTTTTCTTAAGGTTTCTATGTATCGTTCTATGCAGCAGTCAGAAATCTATTTGCCCTTAATGTCGATCTGTCTGACTGATCAAGTATTTCTAGCGGTCTAGCTGTCTAACTTCAATCTATGAGCTATTCCACTGTCACAGAGAGTTAAAATTATAAACATTCCATTTTCAATAACTTTTTGTTAGTGAAACTGAATCTTCCATTATCTATGTTAAGCTATATTTTATTCAATTTCAAGCTAATATGACCAAGGAAAATTTACCATTAACATTAACTTACAGTGAGTCTATAAGAGCCCTTCTGACAAACTAAATGTTCATCCTGGAATAATAAGAATCTAAATTATAACAGCAGGTAAATGATTAGATTAACCATTTTTTAACTTCTGCCTGCTCACCTGGGTGTTGCTGGTGAAGAGGACCTTTTAGAAAGAGTAGAAGGAGATTCTGGTCTTCTTAGAGGAGAACCTATCACAGGCGATGATGTTCTTTTCTCTTTCTTCAGCTTTTCAGTCTAAAATATATATTGGATATTACAATGTAATTCTAAATATTATGTGCTTTGAACACTTGTACACAACAAGGGATAATGTAAATAAGCTTTTTAACACTAGAATCCCCGAAGCCTATGAAAAAACTCAATTTATTTATTTATAAAGCACTTTAAAAACAACATCAAGGCTGACCAAAGTGCTGTACAATAAAATCCAACATATCAGACACACAATAACCAAGGGTAAATGAAACAGAAACACATAACAGCTGAAGAGATTCATAATAAAAAGTAAACAGATAGCCAACATATCATACTGGGTTAAAAGCCAGTAGTAAAAGTGCGTTTTTAAATAAGATTTAAAGACAGCTAGTGAAGGAGCCTGCCTAATGTGCAACAGCAAATCATTCCAGAGTTTTGGGGCTGGAACTGAAAAAGCCCGATCACCTCGGAGTTTGCATCGTGCCTTGGGAACACGTAAAAGCATCTGGTCTGCTGACCTGAGAGAGCGAGACAGTACATAAGGATGCAGACAATAATATATAATATATATATTATATACATAACGGCTTTTGTTTCATAAATGTGTCGATCGGCACAAGCAGCCTGCTATCCCATCCCCCCATAGCCGCAGCTCAACTCAGGCAAACAGTTCTCCCAGCTCAAGTCTTGTTTATCTGGGTGTGAAGTGCCTGGAGTTGTACAAGGTAAATAATATATTGTTATATGCAGCAAGAGGTTAGGCATCATCCTGCCAGTCAACCTGCCCTACATGTATCCTACAACGAAACAAGCAGGGCTTACAGAGCTTGCCAAGGTATCATGCAAAATTCTGTTTGTGATTATGTTTTGTGATGGTCTTTATATGAAAAACATTTATATGTTACTTATATAAAAGCCACATCAAATGTTATTCACCTATATTTATTTACTTATCTTCTTATAAAAAAGTCACAAGTCACACTCCTTATTCAGGAAATGATCCCAGTCGCCCCACTGGAGAAAGATTTTCCAAGATTAAGGTCGTAAAGCTTATGAAACCATTTCTTGACAAAGGCAGAACTGTAACAACAGTTGCGTAAAGTGCAACAGGAGCTTCCACCTGTAGCTAAAGTCATTCGCAAACTGAAATAGCATTGTAGCTGTTGGCTCCCTTTTTAACTGGCAGCAGCTTTAAAAAATCAATTACAGGCTCTCAATGCAACTGTGTAACAGAACAGAAAGAAATTAACTGATCTGAATTTCAAGGTAAAATATATATTCATTAGCATAAAAACGTGGCATCTAGTTATGATATTTTCTAGAATCAAAACTAATAAGCCTAGCTGCCCTCCACAAACCGTGTTTGAAACTGATAGCTAACATCAATGTCATCTAATTTAAAGACAATGTGGATATCCCCACACGGACTTATTCCTTCACAAAAGTACACTATTTCTGCCTTTTCAGAACTTTAAATTTATTTGAGTAAAATGGCACTTGAGAATTTAGCCTTGAATAAGAAGCAGTAAGGGAAAGGAGATAGCTAGAAGTTTAAAGGTGGAAAAATAATCAATGTCTGTTCAGTTTGTTGGCCAGTATTATAAAATTAATCTGGAACAGAAAGCAAAATATTTATGCAGTCACCAACATGTTCATTGACTAGGAGCATGTTTTGTCAAACTGTAAAGACAGTAGAAGGAAAAAAAAACAAACATACCCAATCCAATAACAATGGCTAACCTCAATTTTTGCATGATGAACCACTGATCAAACAACATGATACAAACCAAACCTTTACAAATTCTGTCAGCTGCTATTGGCAGGGACAGCAACACTATGTAAAAGAGCAACTACCATTTAATCCACATCATTCCATACCATAAATCTGTTCTCACAATGACTGCTCTATGCTTGATTATGAATTAAACTGTCTTAAAACAGAAAAGGTAGCCATGTTGTATCTGAACTCATAAGTGAAAATAGTAGAAATGTCCAGTTTAATAATATTTCCTTATGACTACTACTAGTAAAATTCCACAGATGCAGTAGATTCCAAAGTCTGTGTTAAACAGCACTGCTTCTTCAGTGGCTCTTCTTGCCTCTGTCTTCCACTAGTCCAATTAATGTATACGAAAATAAATAAGTAAAATAAGCGTAAACATAATCCAAGTCTTGTTTAAAGCCAAAGACATTCATATGTAAGGATATGAAAATGTTTAGTAAAAATATACATTTGATTATACAAGTGTACTTTTAGAACAAGGGAAATGTACTGCTCAAAAGGCAAGTCCATTTCTTGGTCAGAGAGAGCCAGGTGAATGGGAAGTGGGTGCCAATTTAAGTAAACAGAATACAATACACATTCTTTCTTCCATCTTAAAAAAATAATATTCTCACAGTATTAGTAAAGAATACCAATCTCTCTCTACAATACAGTTCTTTTTTTGTGTTTTTTTATATTTTGTGTTATATATCTGTTTAAAATTGTGTATTGAAGATTCAGATACATTTAAGTAGCCACAACTTCTTTTGGTAACATGCGTTCACAAAGTATAGGGAGAAAGACTTGTCTTTGTACTTCATATCTAGAAGTATATAGTAATGCAATGTAAAAAGTGTTTCAAGCCCTTTTTACAGGTTATTTGCATGTTATATTGTAAATGTATCTTCAGGGACACAGCAAATTGAATTAAATAAATTATTACTACTTTAAAATAATTTAAATTTCAGATACCGCTTTATTAGTGACATAGTCACTGAAAGTCTGAACCTATTCCATTAGCACTGAATGCAAGATAGGAATCAGTTTAGTACAGGATGCAAGCCCATTACAGTGCACACCGACTCATCAGGCCAATTTAGAGGTACTGCTGAACTTAATAAGCACAAGTTTGTAATCTGGAAAGAAACCAGACCAGACCTGGGTTATGCTGTG
Organism: Polypterus bichir lapradei; assembly: GCA_026402145.1. NCBI lineage: Eukaryota > Metazoa > Chordata > Cladistia > Polypteriformes > Polypteridae > Polypterus > Polypterus bichir. The sequence goes on from JANRMT010062834.1 coordinate 12,885,531, forward strand.
GAAATCTATGTTCAGGGTGTTTATTCTAAATTAAAAGTGAATAAATCACATTATTCATTATTAATGTAATATTCTGTAATATCACTCTTTTAAAAAAATCCACATTGGTATTAATGTTAAATATTTTTAAATCCACAAACAATATATCTCTGAGATATGCATGGACTGAATTATTTATACAAATTATGGCCTCATAGAAAATAATGAACTAGTGAGGTACTTCCCAGTCCTTGATATAATTTTTGTAGGTCAGGGATCAGAGAAATGTCTTACCACAATAAGCTTTTTTCAATATAAGCAAAAAAGCATTGCAAATGTTATTTAAAAAAATAAACCACACAGGCTTTCCCTTTCTTGTGAATAAGACAGTATCTAGGGATAAGCAAAGAAGACACATGTTGATTTGGCCAAAAATAAAGCACTGAAAAGTTGGTAGTCATTTAATAATCATTCTAATGATTGCTTACAAATACTATACCAAGTGCATAAATACTATACTTTTGATGTTGTTGTTACCTTTCATCATTTTGTTTTTAACTTCAATGTGAGACAAACCATTCATATAAAAATGTAACTACAACAATACACATTTGTATTCTTAAAACTATTGTACATATTAGCTGTATAATAAATGATGTACCACAAAAAGTGTGAATGTCTATTTTTCTTTGTTTTTATATAACATTAAATTCACTACTGTTTGAAAAGAGGCTTAAAAAGTGATGCTGTACCATATAAATTCACAAAATATTTTATATACATATTTTTTAAAGGGTAGCACCAATCCATTTTAACTAAGTTTTCAGTTATCCAAGGTAGCATCAGCCTACATTACAATTATCTTATTTTATTTTCTATGTGTGCATATCCAGGTAATAACAATGTACCTCTACAATGATTAAATGTTTAAATCATAAAATCAATTCACTGTCCAGCAAAAGATGTGAATCTTTTGTCATACAACATTTAGAAGTTTTTATATGATCTGAATACTTTTGCAAGGTTTTGACTAAGCAACGAGATATTATATCAGAAATCACAAAGGCAATAATGCCATCACCTTTGATGATGATAAAGTGGGCCAGTCATACTTACCTTTGGCACTTCAATAGTTGAGACCCCTGCAGATTCCTCAGATGAGCCAGAAGGAGTGGTGGTTGTTTTTTTCGGCTGTGATCCTCGACTGGGGGAAGCCTTGTAAGGAGACTTGAGAGGACTAGATGGAGCTACACGAGGACAAACATGCAACACTAGAAAGTTAAGATTCACCAAGAATATAGCAGCAGAAGACCAGAACAGGTTTTGAAGATGTTTAAAAAATGGTGAAAGTACAGCAAAAGAACCCAAACAACCAATCAACATGAAGGGGAATAAAACACATACACAGACACAAAAAAAAAAGAATACAAAAATCAACACACACAATATTAGTATTTAAAACAGGGAGTAAAATATAAAACACTCACCTGAATATCAACATTATTTTGCATTTGTATGGACTACTTTCTAAGCAATCGATTATACAGTATTAAAAAGTTGGTCAAAGCAGATAAATGATTAATTCAGTGTGAAGCATTTTTCAATGCTACTACTTTGTTGCAGTTATTAGCATTTGTCACTTCTGCTGCTGCTTCTTAAACTCAAGGTTTAGACAGTTACTTTCTAAACTGTTATTATAGACTAACTGCAGAGTGTATGCTAGCTCTACTCTACTACAGACTGATGAAGCAGGTGGAGGTGGCATAACTTTTTAATCGATTTAGGTGTGTAATATGTAAGCAGTGGGTGATGAAGTGGGTACATTTGCCAAATGGCTCATCTAGTGTCCTTAGGTCAACTATCATAACTGGTTCTTGTCTGCAGTTTGCTCACTCTCCCTGTGTCTGTGTGGGTTTTTCTCTTAGTACTTCAGTTTTCCTCCCACATTCCTAAAGGCATTCTACCTGAGTATTCCACATTGACCCTGTGTGGACCCTGCAAAAAACTGGCTCCTTGTCCAGACTGTTTCCTGCATTGTGCAAAGTGCTGCCAGGACAGGCTCCAATCATCCATGACCCTGAACTAGACTAAGCATTTTTAAAAAGTTACGTTTAAAAGCTGTGTTTAGGAAATGTCAAAAATGACAAAACATGCTAGATTTGAAGCCTGTATTTAAATTATCTGATTTAAAATATCCTTTAATATCATCATCTATAATGTCCAGTACATATTTACACCCGAACAATACAAGGATAAACCAATAAAAAAATGTCTCTAAAGTATTACAAAAGCTCATTAAGCTTTAAAGAAAGCCCTAACAATCCACAGAAAAAGCAGAGTGACTACACTTTTTAAATACACTAAAATGTCTTCCTTGATCTTTACCTGAATGCTCTTGACAAGGGTCAGAAAGAGCAGATGTGCTTCTGCACCTGGCTAATGAGGAATGTGTTGGCATCAACAGACGGCTAACAAGAAGATTTTCCAAAGGACTAAGATGCAAGCGATGAGCTGTATGATGGGAGTAAATTAAAGTTTATGAAAAATAAATAATGACACAAAAGAAAAGGGATTAAAACCATACAGATGAAAAACTATATAAAAGAAAAAGTGAAATGAATAAATAACAAAGGCATATTGTAATAAATTTTTTTTTAGCTTGGGTAATGTCAGCAAAAAATACATTTTTTGTTTTTCTCATTAATGTTTTCTGATATTCAGTCCCACTATTTACCAAAAAGAAGATATATGAAAGTATTAAAATATCTACATTTTTCTTAACAATGTTTTTCTAAGACCCATTCATTAAAATATAGTACAACATGTTAACTTAACAATCAAGAGCAGTATGCCCTTAATTCCTGCGGAAATTCAAAATGAGATTTATTCTCACTGTGTACTAAGCCATTAATGACTCTGGAATACAGAAGAAAATCTAACACTAATTCATATCAAAATATATTTTGGGAGTTACTGAAGTGGTATTCTGGCCTAATGCCAGATTATTGTCTAGAAATTATTAATTTTGATTGTTCTGATGCCTCTTAAATTGGGTACAAGTGAATAAAACAGCATTTGTTTAGACAATTAATTACACGCCACAGTAAAAGAAAAATATAATAAGACAATCAAAAATAATAAATAACCACAGACAAATTTAAACTGAAAAATAATACAAACAAAATAATGGAGGAGAAATACTACCCAGAATTCAGTGTTTTGGCTCCATATTTTTCCCCAGTGATAACTTGAAGGGACATCACAGTACATAATGTCCGTAGATGCCACTAAAGTAATAAACTGAATTAGCAAAAGTAACATTACCTGCAACTGTGGAATTAAAACAACAATTATGAAATAATTTTCTATTTTATCTAAAAAATAAATCAATAAAATGCAATTAAGTTTATTACCAGACTTTAAAGAAAAAGGAACACTTTCTAGGCCAAAATGTTAATGTTAAAATGAACATCTAAAAAAAAACCAAAAAAACAGTAATTATTATTTTGCTAACAACCAAAACAAAATCCTAAGGAACCCTTTTTAGAATCAACATTCTGGGTAATTTTTTCAACAAAGGACAGGGATTACTTGTTATCACAAGATGATACAAAAATCAAATCAAATAAAATAAAATAAAAAGGACAAATGTATGGGCCATATGATCTTGAAACTCATTTTGATTAGTGTAGTAGACTTTGAACATTTTCACTGCATAAATTTAAATTAAATTTAAACGTAGACTTTAGCAATGAAGGAGCAAAAAAATGCCAAATTAATTATAAATTTCTGCAGTGAGGCATATAATTCAATAGATAACCAACACGCATGAGTAAACAACGGAACAGCACCAATAAACACAAACAGGTAAACCTAAAAACAGAGGGACAAACACAGCACTATGCTCACTTGCCTCGATCTGCAGGATGGGTAATTGTAGCAGAGGAGGATGACAGGCGTTTATTGATAGGGGGCTCCAAATGCTTTGGCAGATTCGTGGTAGAGGCTGAGAGTTTGTCAGGTGCTGCAGAGAAATGTATGATGGATATTTTACATTCAGCAAAGGAAGATGGAAAACAAGACAAAATTAATCCTCAGCTTCTGGATGAGAAAATGCATGAAAGCAAGCTTTTGAAAATCATTGTTGCAGCTTTAGAAAATATTAAGACTTTCTTAAAAGAAAAACTAGACCCATTAAAGGTTTCTCTTTTGTGAAGTGGAAGTTGAGGTTAGGTGGAGAATAGTGTGCTTCATCACCTCATATCATAAAAATAGTTGAAATTTTTTTTTAACCCTTTCTGCTCTATTTGAATATGTCCGTCATGAACCAGGAAAAGAAAGCATCTCAGCAATATATTGGTTTCCTGGCTCAGGAGATGTTACTCCATCACAGAGCAAATTCACACAGTTGCACTATTTCTAGTGTAATCTCGCTAATAAAAAGTTAGATATCTCTAAATACCACCCACCAGGTTGATTTCTACCTTATTAACATAATAAATCTCTTTAAACCCCAAACAAGGGATGCTAAAGTCCCCCTACTTTAAGTTCTTTAATAGTTCTGTTTTACATAAAGCGATTGGTTGCTGCACAATAAGCTTACACAAAATTAAAATTAATCAAATTAAACAAAAAGGTGCAAAAACAAACAGGAAAATAAACTATTTTACATTAAATATATGAAATTACTATTCCAGATCGGAGGTATTTTCTCCCTACAAATGTCAGGGAGGGGTAGGAGCATTTTGTTGCTAAGCAACATACCACAAAAAGCAGTCTACACAGAATAAAAGACAACTGTGCTGTGCCTCCCTGGCTCCTACCCCCACCTTAGAGATTTAGTGTCACTAACCAAGAACAATGTGGCAAATTTCAAAACCAATTATCATTAAGAATAGACCACAGTTTCATTCTCAACTAGCAATCACACTTAGAATCTACATATACAATAACTTGGAGAGTTAGTTTTGCACAGAAAAAAATACTCTGGATGAGTACTAAAATAACAAAAGTTTTAAAATAATCAAAGTTAAGACTAAACCGCTTCTGTAGAGAGTGAAACCTCACAACATGGAGGATTAAGTTTGCATCTTTTAAATAAACTGTTGATTTGAATTAGAAGTCCACAAAATCCTCATAATTACAGAGGAGGACACCCAAAATACACAGTGCTCTATTTTTGTAATTTGTAATAAACAGCATTACCAAAAACATTGCTCTGATCATGATTATAATTAAAACCATAAAAAATAGACAACCAATAACAAATGCAGAAGCAAAGAGGTTCACTTTTGTCTGGACTTTAATGATGCATAGTGAATACTGTAATATGAAAAACATGCAAGAAAATGTATAATAACATATTCACACACATCAACTTTTAAATAGGAGAGCGCATTCAAAAAATCATGATTCATGCATCTTAAATAAGTGGTGAAAATGTGAGGATGCAAATAAAGCAACAAATTCAAAAGAGGTAAGCAGATGTAGAGACAGAAAAATATGTACAGTGTGTGTATGTGAGTGGACACGTCCTAATGGGTGGTGAAGTGTAGTTCAAGCACGGTGGAGAAGACACTCTGCAGATACTATGGCACTTCTATGTATGCAAATACCATTGCCGGGTTCAGCAGCAGCAGCAGCAGCAGCAGATGTCTCAGGGTCTGAAGGAAGGGTGCTGGTGGCTAAACCTAGTGGGGGTGGGGTATTTTCAGGGTCACCTACATAGCAGAAAACCACAGTAGGAAAAATACATTTAAAAAGCACACACACACTATACAAGAGGGAAACATCGCAGAACACAATAAATGTTCAGATACTAATACTGTGAGAGACTTAAAATTGTGCTATTTAGAAAAAAAAAACAAAAAACATAAATCATACAATTTTTCCCGAAATTCACAAGTCTTTAGTGGCCTTTTACTCTTAACTCAATGCGATTTGCATGGTAACTATGCAGCATAAAACATTCATTATGGTTAAAAATTCTTAATTTTGTTTATTAATGTTATTGTCCTGAATTATGTTCAATATAAATATGTGCTACTCAGAAATGCCCAATTGTGGGAATATATTTACAATGTACTATGAAGAAAAAGGGGAAAGCAAACATTCTTTTCATAACACAAGACTTTTTCTTGCTGACAAGGGAGACTCCCATACTATAGAGGGTATGAATTGCATTAATCAGTATGCCCTCACAGTTTGCCTTCTCATTCTGATTTAAAGCTTAAAACATCTCAAAATATTTTAAGAACTATAAATGTTTAATCATAGTTACTTACATTACATATCCATGCAAGGAGTGCAACAACTGCGACAAAATGTGCAGGTGGGGATAATAACATTCTAGGGCACCACTGCATTTATCCCTTCAGAAATGTAATTTCTTAAAGCAGCTAATGATTTATTTCACCAGCCTATATTAAACAATCAGCATTTTCTTTTTTTCATAGTTTGTGCATGACAATTGTCAAATCTGCTTTATAAGCTAAATTACTAATAAATATTAATACATTCAAAGGAAGGTTTATTTTCAAAGGAAAAACATTTTATATGCATACACACACACACACACACACACACACGTACATAAAATATCAAACAAAGGGCTTTAATGTATTCCCTCAAACTAATTTGCACTAACTACAATACAATTCCCAAAGAACAAAAAATAACATGCACATTGATATAAAGAATAATAATATTTTCTCTTTTTAACTGATTCAGTATTAGTCACAAAACTATTCATTTTTGTTAGTGGCCACTGTAAGAGTCCAGTCTTTCTCTTTTTACCATCTCTGAATACAAGACACAAAGTCTCCAATTTTATTTTATTTTTTTCAACCCAGTATAAGGCTAAACACTCAGCCCACACACCACCTCCTCAAAACTGCAATCTGCAATGCAGGCAGCCTCAGTGCGATGGTCAGTCGTGTTTTTCTTAGTCATTAACTCACCTTCCCTGGATCCAGAGCCAGCAGACAGGGCACCTCCCCAGGACCATCTCTTTGGCCTCTGCTCCAGCTGCTGACTTCGTTCCATGGAGCGTCTGATCATTGCTTCCAAGCGTTCCTGTTCATTCCGTTCAAAGACAGGAAAATAGAGAGATTCTCTTACTGACCCATCATGGGTGCTTGTCATAGAAACTGGCTGCATTTAGAGTATGATTGACCTTTTCTGTTGCTAACACACGATCAGCAACAAGCAGGTAGGCAGACAAGCTACAGCTCTGTAGAAATGCCCTGCCCAATTACGTACTGTAGAACGAAGGCAGCACGTAATCTCTTATGCACACAGTGCTAGCACTCATTCAGAACAAACCCTCCTTGCTTCTGCAGACATCACAGTTCATAGCTCAAAAGAAGGAGACTATGCAAATGATACAGGTTGCATCACTGGATAGCATCTGTTCCCACTGGTGTAGCAGTGACTGTGTCTCTGACTTAATTTGTCTGGGGCGTAATGCTTCACAGGCATTAACTCATTCACCACCAGATTACTGCACATAAAGGGTGGAGACAAAAAGAAAAACATCTCACAAAATAATTTTCCTGTGAAACGTTTTCACATTTTCCCTGCTTTCATTATTAAAAAGACTACAAAATTACAACATAAAAAGAACACAAATACCTTTGAAACATCAGTTGCTGTTGCTATAATACTAAAATACTGACTATGCTGTTTCCTTCATTATTGGGAAATATTGACACTTAAACACAAAAGAGTGATGCTGGTGCAATTTTGGAAGAACTAAGAAAACTCATTCTCTTTAAGAAAAACAGTATTAATAAGTGTAAAGAAACAATTGTTTTTCAGTTTGTGGTGGTTAGATAGACCTGATCATTTTGTCACCTTTACAAAATGAGCAACGACAAAGGTGTTGACTGATCAAATATTTAAAGTCATATTATGTTTCAGATTTGTTGGTGCCTTATAAGAAAAAAAAAAAAACAGCATCAAAATGATAATTTTAGACTAAAATACCACATAAGATTTGGTCAATGTATCGAGTAAATACAATATGCAGACTACATTAGTTGCATAAACCAATAAGTAACACATCTTAAAGCAAACCTTATCAGGTAGGTCTTTAAATTAATGAAAACAAATGACGAGGGTAGACTGATTTTGGAAATAACTGGGTGTCTTTATCTTGCCATTGTATCTACATTAAACTTACTCTCACTGTTGCAGATGCTCTAGATAAAAAAAAAAACATCCATTTTCCAAACCCTCTATATCCTGAGTAGGGTTGCCAAAGGGCTTAAGCTCATCCCAGCATGCATAGATAAAAGGCAGGAACAATCTTACCAAAGACAAATAACTATAAAAGAGAGAAAATAAAAATAATAGCTTCTAATTCACTAAAAGGTCTAAAATTAATATCTTTTCTGATTTCTACAGGAAAGTAACATATACTTAGGAATTTCTAAGAGAGCAGGCTGACAGCAGTTTCTAATTAAAAGACACGTTTAGTTAATAGCAAAGATTAATTTAGAATTTAAAGTTCAAAGTTCAAAAAGTCACAATAATGTAAAATATGCATGGATTTCACATAAATATAATTAGCCTACAAATACCGGTAAGAAATAAACTAATAACCTAATAAAGTGTTCATTACAAACAGGATCTGGCCATTAAGTCTACCTATTGAATGCAAGGAAAATCAAGGAGCTGTTCATAGACCTCAGAAAGCAGAGACAGGACAATTTTTTTATGTTAATTAGGCGGTATGCTATTGTGAGGGTTGGCAGCTTCACATTTCTTGGGGCAACCATCACTGACCTAAAGTAGGCACAACACATTTTGGCTCTTGTGAAGATGGCTAACCAATGACTTTGCTTTCTTAAACATATTAGAAAGCCCAGATGTCTTCATCCACTGTGTGCTCACCAGCTTCTATACACACACAGTGGTCTCGATATTCATTGGTTAAATAATATCTTGGTATAGCACTTGTTAAGTTCAGAACTGCAAAACACTACAGAGGTTCACAACAGTGACACAGAATACAACAGGAAAGCTTTCTGTTAACAAAACATATAACACACACTTTCTTAGAAATTAAGGACCTCAAGGCCTCCTACACAGCCAATTTTCCCTTCCTTGCAAACTATACAGGAACATAAGCACTGGCACCAGTAGATAGTCTTTATCCATTGGTTATAAGGTTACTCAATAATCACTCATAGAGACATGCATGTTCTTGTAAATAAAATATTTGCTACTCTCATAATTCTTTATTATAATTTTATCATAACTTAAGTGTTACTGTTTCTATGTTTATTTCTTTCTTTAAAGACAATTTCAATAAAACATTTTGTCTAACTTTAATACGCTTATTACTGAAACTCCTGTTCCCTTTCTCTGGTGATGGCATATGCAATCACTGTCATTTTGATTTGATTATCACCCTTTACACTGATAGACCTTGAAGTTGATGTGTCATCACCAGCAATGGACACAATGTAGAAACATCCTTGTGAAATCATCAGCATTTCCCCACACTGTTGTGCATTCACATACTCTCTACCTAACAGCAGACAGATTTTTCTATTTTTTTGTGCCATTTACATTGTGATATATTATTATCATTTAAGTACATTAACTCTTAATTTATTTATTAAAGCAAGGAAGCACGGTCACCCGAGAAAATTAATCTGTCAACAGGATACAAATGTTTCTCAACATCATGAATATGAACACTCAGTTTGTCAATTTACTGACATTTACCTTACATTTAGAGGAAAACAGTGCATATAAACAATACAAGAAAAAAATAATTCATGTCAGAAACAAGCATTCAAGCATGGTTTATTCCATACATATACTCCCACTGAAAGCATGGTGTATGATTGATTTATGTGACAACAATACTGTCTGTCCAATACACAGTACATCACTTTCCATCCATCCATTATCCAACCTGCTATATCCTAACTACAAGGTCATGGGGGTCTGCTGGAGCCAATCCCAGCCAACACAGGGCACAAGGCAGGAAACAAACCCTGTGCAGTGCGCCAGCCCACCGCAGGTACATCACTTTATTAACTGAATTGATTTTTGTTTAATATCATATAGGTTTGTACATTGCAACATAACCCTAGTATTCCTTACCATGAACTTTCTCACTAAATGTTCTTGATAAAGTACACTTTTCCTGTCACACTTTTTTATGCTTAGTATGGACATCACACATTGTTGCAATTAGTCCACTGTTATAGTAGCTGATGTTGTCTTGCCTTCTGATTTCCAAGGAAACATTTTACCTACCATTTCTTGTGAAGCATAAGTAAGCTAAAGTCTTTTTCACTAAAGCTTCCACTCTGATCTAACCCTCTGCATGAGATAAAAACATTTGTTTCTTGAGCCATAGTAATCCAAATAACTAGCCAGTGCCCAATATTTTGTACGTGACCTTATGTACTAGGGTGTTGTATCATGTTAGCCATTATGAATGTAGTGAGAAGTCAAGTAAAATGACACCTTTTATTGGCTAACTAAAAAAAATTAACATCTTGCCTGAAAAAGGGGCCTGAGTTGCCACGAAAGCTGGCATATTGTAATCTTTTTAGTTAGCCAATAAAAGGTGCAATTTTACTTGACTTCTCACTACATACAAGACCTTAAGAATGATAGATGTGAAATGCATCCATTCAATGAAATTTCGATTTGTCATTTCCTCAAGTGTTTCCTTTTTTCTTTACCCACATAAAAAATATTGAAATGAATGTTGACTTTGTCAGATGCAATTTGAAATTTTTGCAGTTCTGTCAGATGTATCATTCTTACATATTACTGAGTAACATAACATTCTCAAACCCACTTAATGCAATTCAGGGTTATAAGGACTTATATAGTTACAGCATAAACAGCAGATCATATAAGTAAAAAGTACATAGAGAACAATAGCCTGATGAGCCACAAAAAGAAATAACTGCAAGACTTAAGAGATTTTCCTGATAAATGATCCTCTCACTTATAGCTGAAGGCCGGTGTATATTTTTTAACATGATCAGACTATTAAAAAAATATTTTTTTTGTAATTTTCAAGTACGATTACACTGGTAAACATCAATAAGCCACTAATAAAATTTTAGAGAAAACTGTATAACACCTAAAGAAAGCCTTAACATATTTTTTGGCCTAATGCCATTTAATGTTTCACCCTTACTGTATACATAATCTTCAACTGAAAAATAAATGCTGCTTTTCTCCCTAAATTAATTTTAAAAAATGATTAAAAACAAATCATTTTCAGCACAAATACACATGGAAATAATACAGATTGTGAGATTTGATAAAACCAATTACCTTAAAAAGGATATCAGACTATTTGGTGTCCACTTGTGTTCAGCAACGGTGGGTACATTTTATTAGAATATAAAACACAAATCGAACTTAAAAGTCATGACTTTAGGAGTTAAATCCAATTAAGAAATGAAACATAAAAAGGGGTGGGGATCGATCTGTTCTTAATTTTTCTCTTTGTAAAAACGTGATTGCTTTGTATGGATTGTAATAAAATTAATAAAAAAAAAAAAAAAACATAAAAAGGCTTGTGTTTCTATGTGCCATGCCGAGTGTCAGTGTTCACCTGCTCTGAAGTCCACACAATCACAATTAATTTCTTTAATTGTACTGAATGAAGATAAAACATTTAACTTTTAGTTTAAAGTAAAAGTATGAAGAATTTTACTTTAAATACTGAATTCCAAAAATATTCTAAGACAAGATCATTATGAATCATATAACAAAAAATGCTACTGAATTAGAAACTTTACAACTTATGTTGAAATAACAACATCTTCCTTTGTGAATACTACTTTTTTTCCCAGTTACCAAGGGCTGCTTAAAGTGTGCAATAAAATACAGTTTGTATATTGAAAAATGTTGAATAAAAGCTTTGGAAAATTACCATTCTTACAAATATTCCAATTTTTGAAAAGCAAATAAACCAGATATATTAAAAACTGCACATATCTAATGTATCAGATTCTTGTGCCTATTCTTGCATTTTTTCTAAATATTAACCTCACCATTTATTACAAATAGGAATTTGTATCATTCTGACGGTAATTGAAGCCTTGCTTTAATCTATATTGTCATTTATCTTTCACCCACAAGATGGCGAAGACAGCTGTGGAGTGGGTGAAAAAGGATGTAGGCATTGCTAATTTTACATTATTTAAATGTAACTTTTGTGTAGAATTCATGTTAGATCTTAAAAGTGTAAAATACTTAACTGCCACTAGCTGTTGAGAAAAGAAAGGTGCAATAATTGGCAGAGAGAAATAGGTATTCAAAAAAAATATGTTTTTACCTTTAATGTTTCATATACAACACTGATGTGTGTAATTTTATATATATATATATATATATATATATATATATAT
>JANRMT010062834.1:12902907-12916771 GCA_026402145.1 Polypterus bichir lapradei
TAACCGAAACCGATGTATGTACTTATTTCGATGGTATGACGCCACTGTCGGCCGCCATATTGAACTTTCCAATGTCACTAATTTTCACAATGTCCGCCATGTTGAACTTTCTTATTTATGGCCCCATCTTCACGAAATTTGGTAGGTGGCTTCCCTGCGCTAACCAAAACCGATGTACGTACTTATTTCAGTGGTATGATGCCATTGTCGGCCGCCATATTAAAGTTTCCAACGTCACTAATTCTCCAACTTCCCGTGTAGGTAGAAGGCTGAAATTTGGCAGGCTCATTCCTTACAGCTTACTTACAAAAGTTAAGCAGGTTTCATTTCAAAATTCTACGCGTAACGGTCAACAACGTCCACCATGTTGAACTTTCTTATTCATAGGTAGAAGGCTGAAATTTGGTACTTATTTCGGTGATATGATGCCACTGTCGGCTGCCATATTGAACTTTTCAACGGTCTTTGTTACTTATGGGCCCATCTTCAAGAAATTTGGTACGCGGGTTCCCAACGCTAACTGAATCCTACTTACGTACATATATACGTCCATAGCCTGCAGCTCGGTCACCGTGTGAGGCGGCGTTGGGTCCCCCATCCCAACGCCTCCCACGTTGTTGGCTGCCTGCCTATATAAGGCCGTCTGTCGCTCCAGTCTCTACATTCCCTTCCTTGCTTCGCCACGGTATTCACGTCTCCCTGCTGATAACTACAGCCTTTTTATTTAATCCACGGCTTCTCCGCTGTTTTATTGTTCATTTATTACGATTATAGTTATTGTATAGGTATTTTAGACTTACTTTACATTGTTCAGGTACCCATTTCCTTTATCATTCAAACCGTACCCCCATTAACATGTCTATCGAGGTGATCACCATCGATCAAAGAACTGTCACTTACCAAGTGGTTTCCATGCCCGGAGATGGCACCTGCCTTTCCATTCTCTTTGTTACATATTGCACGGCCATATCAGGCTCACTATTGATATCCGGAGGAACATTGTGTCTTATGTATTGAATGACTGGGACAGGTTCAAGGTGTGGACTGATGACGGTACAGGAGATAATTATACTACACAGGAGCACTAGAAGAGTGAAATGCTTAAGTGTACCGAAATGGCCAAATATTTTACACCTTTGGACAACCGCCAATGCCTCTTAAACATCTTAGCTTCACAGGTGATGATTTCAGTAGTGGACACTTTGATGTTTAGAAATGTTCAAACTCTCAAAGAGCTGGATGTGAAGTTATCAATGAAACTGGTTGTATACTTACAACGCTTGACAGATGCCAAATGTCTCTTCAACACAAGTCCTACAAATACTGTTGTAACTGAAACAAACCATGAAACTCAAACCGATTATGACAGCGGCAATCCAAGCTGTGAGATTTGAAACAAGATTACTGTTCACATGGCCAACTGTACGTTGCATGCTCAAGAGTAAGCTCAGCGCACAGCTACAGCTTGGTCATATTGCAACTGGAGGGCCGAACTGACAACGTGGCATACAAAGAGATCTTTAACAAATAATTATTGGTATATTTTCCCTCAGTTTAAAAAGGTTTAATTTTCTTCTTAATAAAAATTTTAAGGCAGTACTTCACCGCTGCGAAGCGCGGGTATTTTGCTAGTATATATATATATGACAGTGATATTAAACACGTGTGTAAACATAATCTTTGGAAACTTCTGTTCAGGCCATTTTAATTATAAACTAAATGTTGTCCATAACATAGATCTGAATGAATGCAGTATCAGGCAAGTATGTAAGAAGCTACCACAAAGTACACAAAATAAAACCATCCTGCTTTGCCATAACTGAATAGGTTAACTCCATACCGGATCGGTCAAGCCCCGGGTTAACAACAACCGCCACCAGCACTGTTAGCCAACAGGGTGCTGGCAGAAATTGGAGTACTGTTGGCCAAAGAATAAGAAGGAGAAGAAGATGGGGGAGACGTGTCTGGAGGTAGGAGGAGAGGAGGAAAGTAAAGAGAGTGGAACTGAGGGTAGGGACTTTGAATGTTGGCAGTATTACTGGTAAGGGGAGAGAGTTAGCAGACATGATGTAGAGAAGGAAGGTTGATATATTGTGCGTGCAAGAGACTAAATGGAAGGGGAGTAAGGCCAGGTGGATTGGAGGTGGATTCAAATTGTTCTATCATGGTGTGGATGGGAGGAGAAATGGGGTAGGAGTTATTCTGAAGGAACAGTAATGCAACAGTGTTTTAGAGGTGAAAAAGAGTGTCAAGCAGAGTAATGATTATGAAGCTGGAAATTAGAGGTGTGATGATGAATGTTGTTAGTGCATATGCACCGCAAGTTGGGTGTGCAATGGGTGAGAAAGAAGATTTTTGGAGTGAGTTGGATGAAGTGATGAACAGTGTACCCAAGGGACAGAAAGTGGTGATTGGAGCGGATTTCAGTGGGCATGTTGGTGAAGGGAACAGTGGAGATGAGGAGGTGATGGGTAGGTATGGTGTCAAGGAGAGGAATGAAGAAGGTCAGAGGATAGTGGATTTTGCCAAAAGGATGGACATGGCTATGGTGAATACGTATTTTAAAAAGAGGGAGGAACATAGGGTTACGTACAAGAGTGGAGGAAGATGCACACAGGTAGATTGCATCCTATGCAGAAGAGTTGATCTGAAGGAGATTGAAGACTGCAAATTGGTGGCAGGGGAAAGTGTAGTTAAGAAGCATAGCATGGTGATCTGTAGGATGACGTTGGAGATCAAGAATAGAAAGAGAGTGAGGGAAGAGCCAAGGATCAAATGGTGGAAGTTGAAAAAAGAAGACTGCAAGGTTTAGTTTAGGGAGGAGGTGAGGCAGGCACTGGGTGGCAGTGAAGAGTTGCCAGACAGTTGGGAAACTACTGCAGATGTAGTAAGGGTGACAGCAAGAAGGGTACTTGGCGTGACATCTGGAAAGAGGAAGAAAGAAAGGGAAACCTGGTGGTGGAATGAGGAAATACAGGAGAGTATACAGAGGAAGAGGATGGCAAAGAAGAATTGGGATAGTCAGAGAGAAGAAGAAAGTAGACAAGAGTACAAGGAGATAAGGCACAAGGTGAAGAGAGAGCTGGCGAAAGCTAAAGAAAAGGCGTATTATGAGTTGTATGAGAGGTTTGATACTAAGGATGGAGAAAAGGACCTGTACCGATTGGCTAGACAGAGGGACCGAGCTGGGAAACATGTGCAGCAGGTTAGGGTGATAAAGGATAAAGATGGAAACGTACTCACAAGCGAGGAGAATGTGTTGAGCAGATGGAAAAAGTACTTTGGGATGCTGATGAATGAAGAGAATGAGAAAGAGAAGAGGTTGGATTATGTGGAGATAGTGAATGAGGAAGTGCAATGGATTAGCAAGGAGGAAGTAAGGACAGCTATAAAGAGGATGAAAAATGGAAAGGCTGTTGGTCCAGATGACATACCTATGGAAGCATGGAGGTGTCTAGGAGAGATGGTAGTGGAGTTTTTAACCAGATTGTTTAATGGAACCTTGGAAAGTGAGAGGATGCCTGAGGAGTGGAGAAAAAGTGTACTGGTGCCAATATTTAAGAATAAGGGGGACGTGCAGGATTGCAGTAACTACAGGGGAATACAATTGATGAGCCACAGCATGAAGTTATGGGAAAGAGTAGTGGATAGAGCTAAGGATAGAGCTGCCAGGGAAGAGGAAAAAAAGAGGAAGGCCTAAGTGAAGGTTTATGGATGTGGTGAGAGAGGACATGCAGGTGATGGATGTAACAGAACAAGATGCAGAGGACAGAAAGATATGGAAGATGATGATTCGCTGTGGCGACCTATAACGGGAGAAGAATAAGCTCTACCTTAACATGACAGAGCAGCTCAATAAACTATGTATTCTGTGGGTGCTACCATAAATTAACTAATTTTGTAATAACTAAATTGAGTTTTTAAACTAGCCTCTCACGAGTCTAACTATTTAAACTGTGATTTTGTTTAATGTATTACTTTTACCACTCAGCTAATGCTAAAAGAATGTAAGGAAACTGTAGATGCATCGAATTATCAATATGAAGGCATGAAGCGATTAGAACAAGGAAAAGAAAAAGTTAAAAGGGTGGACAATATTTGAAGGTCTTAAGTATTCCCATCTCTAATTGGTTATAGCAACCTCAGCAACAAAGTGTGTATCACTGATGTGCTCAGTCATTTCTTTTTTTCAAACTTGTGTACAAGAATCTTAAAATATATTTTACATTTTTCATTTCATAGCTAAACCTGATCAGTTTTGTACTTGTAAGTCAATCCAAGTATTGTTAACAGCGTATAGTACAGTATCCTATGATGGGTTATCATGTATTATTGTCCAGCCAAGTTCCAAACCCTGTTTGGTGCCCTTGTTTGCGTGTCTATTTAGGTATTTATTTAGGTACAACAGACTAACACAGCACTACACATTTACTAAAGATGCTGTGAAGAAAGGTGCAAAACATTAGTCACTAAGAAAGAAAAAAAAAAGAAACAAGTAACCGGTTTATAAGAGCGGGTTGCACTTACCACTCAAAATGTCTACATATAGTAAAATGTGGTGATAGCTTTATTATGCCCAGCAATATCAAATAAAATAAAAACACAAAAACAACAAAGTGATCGATCTTGATGTCCAAAATGCTGCTTGGAACAACCACAACCACAATACTCCTCAAAAGAAGCTCCACAAGATAATAATACAGGAGACAAACACCCTTTAATTCCTCCCCATTGGATACACAACAAGTATCAACTTTATTTTGTGCAGCCTTCTTTCTAAATGTTATTGACAGCTTAGTAAGTAATAACATCAAATACACAGACAAAAGCTTTTTAAAAGTAGCATTAAGCAGGACCCAAGAGGGATGGTGGCACAGTACTGGGCCTGAATCCTATACACGTGGTTGTCTGTGTGAAGTCTGTGCATTTCCTATATCTGCATAGGTCTTCTTTCAGTACCAGAAAGGTATGTAAGGATTGTTCAGGATAGACATGAGGAAGTGAGGACTCAGGTTAAAAGCAGTGTTGAGGTAACAGGTAAGATCCCAATTAGAGTATGTCTGCACCAGGGATCTTCTTTACCTCTTTGATCTGGTTATGGATGTATGGAGTCATGGGATAAAAGACCAATTCCCCCAGTGCATGTGTTTTGCTGATGACATTATGTTGTGTAGTACCAGAAAAGAGGAGGTGGAGAGGAAGTTGGAATAGAGAAGGGCTTTGTAAAAGATAGAGTATTAAAAATAAATAGGAAGAAGGGAGAATATGAGAGATTTAATGATGATCAGGAAGTTAGCCTGCAGAGGGATCTATCGAAAAAGAGTGGATACATTTAAATATTTAGGATTAGTTATAGCTAGATGCAGAGGATGGAACAACTGGAAGAAGATATCAGAAGTATGTAATGATCTAAGAATTAAGGTGAAAGTTAAAAGTTAGGTGAGATAGTGGTAAGACCACCAAAGATTTATGGAGCCGAGATATGTGTAGTAAAAGGAAAGCAGGAGAAGTTAGATGTCGCAGAAACTGAAAAGTTGAGATTTATGTTTGGAGTTACAAAAAAGGACAGAATAAGACAATCACAGGCACAAGAAAGTGGGAGAGATGTCTAGGAAACTAAGATGAAGTGATATGGACATATGATGAGGAGAGACAATGAATATGTGGGCAAAAGAGTGATGGGAATGGAAGTCAAGAGGAAGAGAAAGCTAGGGAGGCCAAAGCGGACATTTGAGGGATTAAGTTAAAGAAGATCAGAAGTAGATGGGCTTGACTGACAAGGAGCTGCATGACTGAGCTATATGGAGACGGATGATCAAACATATCTACTACACATAGAAGTGCGAAAAGATGAGCAGGAAGAAGACGACAAACTCCACTTTTCCTTTCACATACTCCTAATATGTGTAGGTTAGATTAAAAGGTGATTTCAAGTTAGCCCAGTGCAAGTGTGGATGTGTTTGAGCCCCAAGATGAACTGACAATCTGTACATAGATATTTACTACTTTGTGTCCAAATATTGCCAGAATAGACTCCAGGCCCATGCAACCCTACATGGATTAATCAGTTGTGAGAATGTTATGGTATGATTGATGAAGGATGCAGACAAAAGTTGCGTTTTCTCAAAGTAGAAGAGGTGCTATAGTGAGGCACATTTTGAAGGGAAGCATTTGCTTTGTTAGGTTACCTGTTGTATTTTGTGATCATTATGATAAATGATGGAGTGATATCCACTGAGCCAACTCATTGTGCCATGTTATGAATGGGGTTATAGCAGCACACTGGCAAAGAAAATTAAGTTCCACTTAGTGAAGAAAAAGGTGGATTTGCTTTGGGCTAAAGAGCACAAATATTGGTAGATATGAAAAACTTTCTGAAAATGTGACAAAAACCCCATGATCTCACCAGTTATTTTAAAACACGTGAATTTGAAAAGGTTGCACAAAGTATCAGTATGCTTTATAAAATATGTATATTAACATTTTATTTGTAAGTAAACTGTTTACTGATTTACATACAGTACATTTAGGACTGCTACATTTTTAAAATGTTGAATATTATAATTGCAATTGTCTCATAGGAGATGTCTTGCTGCTGAACCAACAAAATTAGCAGTCAAAATTTGAGGGTGCATTTCTTTGTCAATCTATTATATTCACATCTTAATATTGCAGAACAATTTAAGAAAGAAAAAGCATTTTCCATTGGCAAAAATAATAAAATAAAAATAATTTAAAAATTTCTCAATATGAGACAAAAACATGTGGGTGTTTTTTGTAGTATATAACTTAACTGTATTCTGTCCACTTCCTGATCAAATTATAGTGCTTATAAATCAAGTTTTATGGAAACTGAACACTACAGACCACAAACTGAAATGACATTTACTAAAAAGTTCTATGATCAGCAGCAAAGATAGAACTCACTATTACATTTTTAGATTTATACATTTTCACCATTGTAATATCCATAATAAAGCAAATACTATGTATATGGCAATATGGCAAGGTTTCAGATACCTATTTGGAGAATTAGACAAATGCAACAAAATAACAATATTAAACTTGAGATTCTGTGTGTTTAGCCTTTTAAATACTTTACTATTACAGGTTAACTCTCAATTTGTTTTCAATCCATCAAGATATTCAAATTGGATGTTCTTACTTTTTCCTCTTCAAGTCTCTGTCTTCTCTTTTCCTCTACAGCTGCTCTCCGTAACTCTTCCTTCTGACGTTGCTCCTCTAGTTTCCGCCACCGCTCCTCCATCTGCCTCTCATACTGTAACTTTGCTCTCTTCTCTTTTTCAAGAATTTGTAACTCCCTGGCAGCTTAAAGAAAGAAAAATACATGCAGTTTTAAGATAAAACTTTAACAAAGACAATGCTGTATTTTTGAGTGGGGAAGACTTACACTATCAGACATACTACAATAAAAGATAAGCCATATTTTTTATTACATTTTATGCTGGAATAAATTAATCATGCAATTAAAATGCATAAACAATGAGCTCATTGTATTTGTTTCATATGTATAAACATTTATTTGTCCATTTTCAGAATTTGCTTTGCTTTGTATGGGGAGACAGATCTTGTTAGGGCAACAATATGAGCAAAGTATGCACAAGCTAGGAAGGGAATATCAGTCTACTAGAGTACATACTCGCCACACTCATTCACATAAGAGCAGCCAGAGTTGCCAATTCAACTACAATATATTCATTTGGGACTGAGAAAAAAACAAAGTATACATAAAGAAGAACAAAGAATGGAAATGCAAATTAAACACAGAGAGAAAAAACACCTGAATCAATGCATTTTATGAATTACTGTATGTCAATGATTTTGAATCATTTACAGCAATTGTGAAACAGTGTATTAGCAGTTAATTTTATGGTTAAAGTTGATTAAACAGATTTTTCTAGGAAAAAAGTATGACAATGAGAAGCTGCAGAAAGAACCGTGCTACCAACACACAAAACCAAGTGTGGAAAGCACCCACATTCTGTTGAGGGTATTTTGTTTGAAATTACTTTTTGACATAAAAAGGAATACCATTAAATAGGATTATTTAAAACTGCAAATCTAATGTTTAGAAGAAAGAGGCTGTTTGACAAAAAAGTTTAATAATGCTTCAGTATGGTTTGTAATTATTAGCCACTTACAATTTTCATTTGTTTGTAATATTCACAACCTTAACAAAAACATTTGTCTATGATTGCTGATTATCTGAAATTATCAGAAAAGACACCACACCCCCTTTACTGCAAATATACTTTAGTTTTCTATTATATTACACATCTTAAGAAAATGGAAGAGCAAATAAAGCAATTGCCATCTACTTACATGAAATAGCAAACATACCAGCCAAAGTTAACATGGTCAGACAAAACTTAAATGCTATGCACAAACACCTTTTTCACACATGTCTTCACATATTAGTCACTTCAGTTTTCCTGTCTGTTTTAACAAATCCAAGTCTTTATGTGTACTCATAATGTAGTCATTTTAAAAGTTTGTATTTGTGTTTAACCTGAGAACTTGCCACAGCAGTCTGTACCTGCACTTACTGAAGAGTGCTATTTTATATAAAAAAACAAATTAATTTAACTGAATTTACATAATCTTAACAAGGATAAGGCAGTCCAAGTGCATTTCCTGTGACCACCAGTCACGTTACATGCCATACCCAGAGACTGTCACCAAATTTGACATCCCCTCCCAATAGACATCATGTAATGTGACATCTTAAGGTAATGAGTCTTCAAGCCTGAATTTAAATGATGAGACCATTGCAGGTCTTCTTATACAAGCAGACAGATATCATAGCTTTGGGATCCTATAGCTAGAAGATCAGTTTCCCCAACTAATTTTATTTAGAATCCCTTCATCTTGAGATCACAAAGCAAAACCATATTTAACTACATAAAAGAAGATTGACCACTGGAAAACTAGTTATAGTAATGTTTACCAAGACATACAGTTGACAGCATTGCCAAGAAGTTAACTGCTGTCATGAAGTAATGGGGACTAATAGGTAAAATGATTTTAAGGGTTTATGATCATTCACTAAACATTGTGGTCACTAATTTTCCACCCCTGCAAGCTAGACCTTGATCAGGTGATTGTGCTTAAATGCAATTATGACAGTTAACAAGCTGTTTATATGAACTCTCTAGCATATCAATCAGCCGCTTCTTCTAAACAAAAATACATAAAATACAGTATTTAAGTTATATGAAGAGACAATTGGAAAAGCATTTTCACTTAATATTAAAACAAATTCATGCAAATTCATTTATTCTGGAACTATTTTCTGTTTTAAGAAGGCTGACCCTTTTTAACCATCAAAGAGGGCTGATGAAATCTGATCAAAATGTCCACGCCATTACTGAATATCGTTTCTCAAAATCTTAGTCTTCCTCAATAAGGTCACAAAATTCTAAACTAGCAGCTTTTAATTTCCAAGTTTTTGATGCTTCTGACATACAGCATATATAGATGTACTGAAAACTAGATTATTACTTTAAGTGATAAATAAAGGGGTTGTGTATTATGTTTTGAATGGTTAATATGCATTTATTGTCATTTGTCTTTTTTTTGTTTTCAGATATATGAAAACTAGAATCTGTTTTCAGGGAGCTAATTTGTTAAAGAAATAGTAAGATATTATATATAGGAATCTTTGACAACTAAACTTAAAGCTGTTGTGTTGCTAAGTACAGTCTGCTGATTCTTTCCAATACACAATTAAGGAAATATTTGCATGGAAATTTAAGTTAAAATAGGTTTTTATAAAATATGCAAAATTTGTTTTGTAAATTTTCAAGCAATTTCTTAAACAAAAATTATTTTCCCTATATCCAGTGGGCTATAAAAACCTCATCAACAAAATGTGCATCAATGATGTTCCTAGTCGTTCATTTTTTTTCCCTTAGCTGTGTCCATTTATTTAAAGAGTTTTGTTATTTAACTGAAAATATAACACTTGAAACACTGGTACAACTCTCTACATATTAGTATCATTGAACATTAATAAAACCCAGTTATGAAACCTTTTGGTACATAAGGATTAGAATATGCAATGACATTTTATATCACTAGCTCTACCCTCAACAAGCATCATAAATGTAATTTCTTTCTCTTACATTCTATATGTTATCCTCCAAACAAGCTACAGAAATCAGGCAACCCTAGACCCTGCTGCAATCTGTGCCTCCTTTTTGATTGTTGCCAGATGTTTTCTGGACACCTGAGAGAACTATTCACTTCATCTTGTTGGGACAGATCCAGGACATCACCTTCCAGTATACCATACCTAGTACACCTTCTATGAAGAGCTGGAAGGGGTAACTTCAATATATATCCAGATCTCATCAACCTTAGCCCTCATGGTTCTTCTGTATCATCTGTCATTCAGTGCAAGCTAAACAAAACTCAACTTTGGCAGAGTTCTCCATCTGCTTTAAATGGTCTCCCCTTTAGAAGTTTAACTATTAGAAAAAGTCTACCATGCTTTATCTGGGAGACTGGCCACAGTCACCAAATCTGCAGTATTGCCACTATTCAGTTTTTTTTTTAACACCAAAAGTAACCACATAAATGGATTTCATCCCGAGCATTCCAGTACTGCTTCCTCAGAGAAGAATGCATTTTTTTGGATGTAGGACTTCCTCAGAGTGTTTTTTTTTTAAATTTCTCAACAATGTGTTCATTCAAAGTTTGCTAACAGCAGCAAAGCCTCACTTTCCTTTCTAGTGTTATATCATGGTTTGCCAGAACCTCTTTGAAACCAAGTAAAAGTCACTCTTCAAGGCCTCACCAAACACCTGCCATACACAAGTCTTCACTCTGGCCATACAAATCTAGATTCCATTCCATTAATATTGCATAGTCAGCCATTTCTTTTAACTTGATTTGTTGCCTTAACATGGGGGACTATTAATGGGTCATCCTAGAGCTGCAATCAAGACTGGAACTGATCACCATTTTGAAACTGATTAGACTACTGAGTTCTTAAACAGGGTACATTCAAGCTCCATGTCCCCACTCTACCACAAGATGCAGGAGAAGCTCCTCTACAGGTGGAAGTTAAACTCATCTTGAGCAAAGGCATTTAACAGTTGTTCTCAGTACATGCTTATTATCCATTTGGGTCTTCCATGTCTGTCCAGCAGATGCTCCGCCATGCCAGCTAGAGCACCTTGCCTATCCAGAAAAGGGTTGTCACAATACCAAAATTTCAAACTTCAATATGATACTAAGTATTCATTTTCAATACCCAATACAGTATATAATGTAACTCAATAAAAATAATTTATATCAATTGCAATTCTGTATGCATTAAAATCTTTACCATTACATAAAAATAATATAAATTTTAGCCATTAAAATTTAGCTTTGAGGACTGCATTCTTTTGTAAAAGATAAGAGCAAAGTTTTATAAACAATAGAAAGTAAAGAAGTTTAAATTCAGTGACAAATATTGTTACTGAGTTTGTACAATGAAATGTTACAAATGTTATTAAATATTAATACAATAGGTATTATGGTCTTCTGTAAACAGTATACATAAAAATATAACAAACATTAAACAAACATTTAAGTGAAAAGGACATTAAAGTGGTCTTTTTTAAGCAATCAGAAAAGTAACGCACAACCAGACCACTAATACACTTTAATTCTTTGCCTAAATGCAAACTGTGCATAGTGCAAACTCACATGCTGGTGAAATAGCCATCTTATTAACACCTGTGAGCGGATGGAAGCATAGCTGCAACTCTAGCCATGGCAATTAACACTTGAATAACCAGAGCCTACGAGAAAACTCGTAAATCCGGCCCACCTTAAATCCGTTTGCACCTCTTCACCAGCGTCTTTTGTCCTGTAAATGTGCCGATTAAGACAAGCAGCCGGCTATTCCATCCCCCACCGTCGCAGAACGTTCAATAATTTTTCTCAGCTCATGCCTTGTTTGATTATCTGGGAGTGAGTGAACTGCTCGAGTTTTAGAGTGGAAATAATAGATTGTTATTTGGAACACATGCATTTCATGTTTGTTCCGTTTCTACGGTAATCTGTGTAAACACATGGTTAAAACAGAAACTTTTTCATATTTTAGTAATAAATGTTACAAAATGTAGGCATAAACTATAGAATGTGTGAATCCTGAAGTCCAAAGATCAAATAAACACTTTCATAAAAGGTTCAAGAACGATACAACAGCTTCCGTGGCGTAGCGGTAAGATTTGCTGACTTGTAATCCAGGGGCCACTGGTTCGATCCCCACTGCCTCCTATATTTGCCAATTTCAGTAATGCGCTGCTCTTATTGTTAATATTATACAGTACACACGTACATTTGGTTTGTGACTGTAACAGACCGTGTGCATTTATAGTGTTGTACTTGTACTTTTTTTTTTTTCACTTTTATTCTCTCACGATCATGATACATACTACCGCCCTAGGGATCTGACGCTATTAGTTTTTTTTTTAAACTGGAAATAACTGTAAATGTGAGTAGTGTTTTGAGGCAATGGAACTGGACATTTTCTGATCTGGAGGGATAAAAGCAAACACACAAACGCTGGTGAATCTGCCTTCTTCATATCTCACCGTCACTTGATTTTTTTTTTTATTCAGTTTTATTGAGTGAGGCTTCACACATTCTATAGTTTACATTTTGTAACATTTATTTCTAAAATATGAAGAGGCTTCTGTTTTAACAATATGTTTACGCAGACTGCTGTAGAAATGGAACACACATGAAATGCATGTGTTCCAAATAACAATCTATTTTTTCCACTCTAAAACTCCAGCAGTTCACTCACTCCCAGATAATCAAACAAGGCATGAGCTGGGAAAACTTACTGAATGTTCTGTGACGGTGGGGGATGGAATAGCCGGCTGCTTGTCTTAATCGGCACATTTACAGGATAAAAGAAGCTGGAGGAGAGGTGCGAACGGATTAAAGGTGGGCCAGATTTACGAGTTTTCTCGTAGGCTCTGGTAATTCTAGTGTTAATACCTTATGAGGCTCAATTGTCAAAACCCAGAGTGAACCACAAATGCATTTGTAATGTAGACTGTAGAATCAATACCATGAAAAGTGAGTATTTCAGTAATTGAAAAATGTTAAAATCAAATACTTATTATTTCAATAATTTTGACAACCCTAATCCAGAATATACAGTCTCTCTCTGGGTTCTGGTAATTCATACAGCATAGTTCCATGTCTTATCTTCTTATCTAAACCATCCTAGGATTTATTTTTTTTTTCTGTCTCACTCTTCACACCACACCAGTGTTATGATCCTAAAATTATTTTAACCCCTTATGCCCTAAGGGGGTTTTGCTATTATTGTGCCTAAATTTACACACCCAAAAATAAATGGATATTATTCTTCTTATATAATAAAGAAGATGCAAATGGTTGTCGAGTAGTGAGTTTTTTTAAGAGAAACATTTTATATGAATAAACACACCAATATCAACTAAATAAAACACACAAAAAAAAATTTACATTTTAGGATTCTCTCTCAAAAACAATGAATTTTACAAGACATAACCAAGATATTTTATGATGCACAACTCTGGAATCGATTTCCGATTCTGCCCTTATCAGTACACAATTATTACAAGTTTAGATTTCATATCCCATAGTATTGCAAAGCTACACAATATATATATATGTGTGAGTGTGTGTATATGTGTATACTAGCAGAATACCCGCGCTTCGCAGCGGAGAAGTATTGTGTTAAAGAAGTTATGAAAAAGAAAAGGAAAAATTAAAAAAATAACGTAACTTGATTGTTAATGTAATTGTTTTGTCATTGATATGAGTGTTGTTGTCATATCTATCTATATAT
>JANRMT010062834.1:12918869-12931461 GCA_026402145.1 Polypterus bichir lapradei
CCATGTTGAACTTTCTTATTTATGGCACCATCTTCACGAAATTTGGTAGGCGGCTTCCCTGCGCTAACCAAAACCGATGTATGTACTTATTTCGATGGTATGACGCCATTGTCGGCCGCCATATTGAACTTTCCAACGTCACTAATTTTCCAACTTCCCGTGTAGGTAGAAGGCTGACCCCATCTTCACGAAATTTGGTAGGTGGCTTCCCTGCGCTAACCAAAATCGATGTACGTACTTATTTCGGTGGTATGACGCCACTGTCGGCCGCCATATTGAATTTTCCAAACATCACTATTTCTCCAAATTCCCGTGTAGGTAGAAGGCTGATATTTGGCAGGCTCATTCCTTACACCTTACTTACAAAAATTAAGCAGGTTTCATTTCGAAATTCTACGCGTAACGGTCATAACGGTCAACAATGTCCGCCATGTTGAACTTTCTTATTCATGGCCCCATCTTCACGAAATTTGGTAGGCGGCTTCCCTGCGCTAACCGAAACCAATGTACATACTTATTTCGGTGGTATGACACCACTCTCAGCCGCCATATTGAACTTTCCAACGTCACTAATTCTCCAACTTCCCGTGTAGGTAGAAGGCTGAAATTTGGCAGGCTCATTCCTTACAGCTTACTTACAAAAGTTAAGCAGGTTTCACTTCGAAATTCTACACATAACGGTCATAACGGTCGATAACGGTCGACAACGTCCGCCATGTTGAATTTTCTTATTTATGGCCCCATCTTCACGAAATTTGGTAGACGGATTCCCTGCGCTAACCGAAACTGATGTTTGTACTTTTTTCGATGGTATGACGCCACTGTCGGCCGCCATATTGAACTTTCCAATGTCACTAATTTTCACAATGTCCGCCATGTTGAACTTTCTTATTTATGGCCCCATCGTCATGAAATTTGGTAGGCGGATTCCCTGCAGTAACCGAAACTGATGTATGTACTTATTTCGATGGTATGACGCCACTGTCGGCCGCCATATTGAACTTTCCAACGTCACTAATTTTCCAACTTCCCGTGTAGGTAGATGGCTGACCCCATCTTCACGAAATTTGGTAGGTGGCTTCCCTACGCTAACCAAAACCGATGTATGTACTTATTTTGGTGGTATGACGCCACTGTCGGCCGCCATATTGAATTTTCCAAACATCACTATTTCTCCAACTTCCCGTGTAGGTAGAAGGCTGAAATTTGGCAGGCTCATTCCTTACCGCTTACTTACAAAAGTTAAGCAGGTTTCATTTTGAAATTCTACGCGTAACGGTCATAACGGTCAACAATGTCCGCCATCTTGAACTTTCTTATTCATGGCCCCATCTTCACGAAATTTGGTAGGCGGCTTCCCTGCGCTAACCGAAACCAATGTACATACTTATTTTGGTGGTATGACGCCACTGTCAGCCGCCATATTGAACTTTGCAACATCACTAATTCTCCAACTTCCCATGTAGGTAGAAGGCTGAAATTTGGCAGGCTCATTCCTTACAGCTTACTTACAAAAGTTAAGCAGGTTTCATTTCAAAATTCTACGCGTAACAGTCATAACGGTCAACAACGTCTGCCATGTTGAACTCTCTTATTCATAGGTAGAAGGCTGAAATTTGGTACTTATTTCGGTGATATGATGCCACTGTCGGCTGCCATATTGAACTTTTCAACGGTCTTTGTTACTTATGGGCCCATCTTCAAGAAATTTGGTACGCGGTTTCCCAACGCTAACTGAATCCTACTTACGTACATATATACGTCCATAGCCTGCAGCTCGGTCACCGTGTGAGGCGGCGTTGGGTCTCCCATCCCAACGCCTCCCACGTTGTTGGCTGCCTGCCTATATAAGGCCGTCTGTCGCTCCAGTCTCTACATTGCCTTCCTTGCATCACCACGGTATTCACATCTCCCTGTTGATAACTACAGCCTTTTGTATTTAATCCACGGCTTCTCCGCTGTTTTATTGTTCATTTATTACGATTATATTTATTGTATAGGTATTTTAGACTTACTTTACATTGTTCAGGTACCCATTTCCTTTATCATTCCAACCGTACCCCCATTAACATGTCTATCGAGGTAATCACCATCGATCAAAGAACTGTCACTTACCAAGTGGTTTCCATGCCCGGAGATGGCACCTGCCTTTTCCATTCTCTTTGTTACATATTGCACAGCCATATCAGGCTCACTATTGATATCCGGAGGAACATTGTGTCTTATGTATTGAATGACTGGGACAGGTTCAAGGTGTGGACTGATGACGGTACAGGAGATAATTATACTACACAGGAGCACTAGAAGAGTGAAATGCTTAAGTGTACCGAAATGGCCAAATATTTTACACCTTTGGACAACCGCCAATGCCTCTTAAACATCTTAGATTCACAGGTGACGATTTCAGTACTGGACACTTTGATGTTTATGAATGTTTAAACTCTCAAAAGCTGAATGTGAAGTTATCGATGAAACCGGTTGTATGCTTGCAACGCTTGACAGATGCTGAATGTCACTTCAACACAAGTCCTGCAAATACTGTTATACTATACTATCGTGACAGCAGCAATCCAAGCTGTGAGATTTGAAACAAGATTACTTTTCACATGGCCAAATGTACGTTGCAGGCTCAAGAGTAAGCTCAGCGCACAGCTTGGTCATATTACAACCGGAGGGCCGAAATGACAATGTGGTATACGAAGAGATCCTTAACAAATAATTATTGGTATATTTTCCCTAAGTTTAAAAAAGTTTAATTTTCTTCTTAATAAAAATTTTAAGGCAGTACTTCACTGCTGCGAAGCGCGGGTATTTTGCTAGTGTATTATATATATATATATATATATATATATATATATATATATACACACACACACACACACACACAATATATCACTCTGAAACAACAATTAAACAATGTTTTACAATGTACGTATAATTATGTAGTCATCTAAACCTTTACTTTCAAAATTATTTTTCATGCCAATCCTTCACACAATTTCTGTTTACGACTAGACAAACAGAAACATTACATTTTGTACAATAGATTGGGATTTTTGTGCTGCAATTCACACACTTCCTTTGCCCTCTGTTGCAGGTGCCTGACAAAGGTTTAGTGTGCCTTTATTCATTTATTCTTTTCTATTCTTTTTTCCTTGCATTTCACATCTGGAATAAATTAAGTACATAGATGAAACAGCCCTACAAAGGGGCCAATACAGAGTGTCAAATTAATCTAAACAGCTTATTATTGAAATTCAAGTCAAAAACACACATACTCAACACAGTGAAGTGGAACAGTGACATTTGATCGATTGAGGAAATATTGGGGTCCCCACATGAAACTGCATGCTGTACAATACAAGTACATTCGATTAAAGAGTGGTCCTCAATGAAAGTTCATGTGGCATGTTTCAGTGACATTCAATCAAAGTGGAGGGCGTGCCTAATGTGAATCTGCAAGTGGCACAGTGTGATACAAGTACATTAGATCAAAGAGCGGTCCCTTGTGAAAGTTTGTGCAGCACGTTTCAATCTCATTCAATCGGGGGGTTTCCCCATATGAAACTACAAGTGGGTGCATTGTCGATACTGTAAGTTTAAACTGGAAGAGCAATGCTCAGAAAACTGACATAGGGAGAACAGGCAGCAGACAACCTCTGGGAGTGGTAAATGAACACGACACTTGAAGTGTAAAATTGCATGCCACAACTCTTCAAAGGTATACAATGTTGACTACTTACAAAAAAAGGGTAGCACAGAGTCCTTCAGCAAACTTGTCTTTCTCAAAATTGTGACTCAAGGTCTTCATATTCTGTATCACTAGCATTCTGTAACTTTTCTAGGACTTCCTCAACAGTATGTTTTCTTTTTTTCTGAAGAAGACATTTCAATAGAACATGCTTCAAGTCTTATTGCGGGTCAACCAAACAATCCCCATGACAGAAGCTTGACTGTAACGGTGCATAAAAATGAGCTGTCACAGACACAATATATTTTTTGCCTTTTACACACAGTGAGAGATGTTGATATGTAATATGAATGGCCAATCATACACAACTATACATCACTTGAATGCTTGATGTCTTTGTTACATATTGCACGGCCATATCAGGCTCACTCTTGATATCCGGAGGAACATTATGTCTTATGTATTGAATGACTGGGACAGGTTCAAGGTGTGGACTGATGACGGTACAGGAGATAATTATACTACACAGGAGCACTAGAAGAGTGAAATGCTTAAGCCCTTCACCTATGGTTCTACATGTGAGTTGATGGCTGCCGCTGAATTGTTCGGTTGGTGCTTTCAAGTGTACCGAAATGGCCAAATATTTTACACCTTTCGACAACCGCCAATGCCTCTTAAACATCTTACATTCATAGGTGACAATTTCAGTAGTGGACACTTTGATGTTTATGAATGTTTAAACTCTCAAAAACTGGATGTGAAGTTATCGATGAAACCGGTTGTAAGCTTACAACGCTTGACAGATGCCGAATGTCACTTCAACACAAGTCCTGCAAATACTGTCGTAATTGAAACAAACCATGAAACTCAAACCGATTATGACAGCAGCAATCCATGCTGTGAGATTTGAAACAAGATTACTGTTCACATGGCCAACTGTAAGTTGCATGCTCAAGAGTAAGCTCAGCACACAGCTTGGTCATGTTACAACCGGAGGGCCGAACTGACAACGTGGTATACAAAGAGATCCTTAACAAATAATTATTGCCATATTTTCCCTCAGTTTAAAAAGGTTAAATTTTCTTCTTAATAAAAATTTTAATGTAGTACTTCGCCGCTGCAAAGCGCGGGTATTTTGCTAGTCCAAATATAAACTGCATAAAATGCTTGGTACCTTCTAATAATAATTACACAATCTTAGGTTTTCTAATTTCTACATCAACTCCAAAACATAGACACTGGTAAATATCACCTTGCTTAGGTGTAAGGTAGTTAGGTTAGGGGTCCAAATAAAAACAGAAAGTGGTTAGAACAAAAACCTTAAGCAACTTTGGCTCCCCGGGACTGAGTGTGATAACTACCGATGTAAAACTTTCATAATGTGGTGGGATAATAGATAGGTTTTATAAAAAGAAAAATCACAGCTTTCTACTCATATGAATTTTATATTTTGTGCATTTTTAAAATATATTTATATTTCTCAAAGCAGGGGTAGTGTGATGATATTGTAGATTGTAGTCAACTAATCCCCATGACAAACTTGTATTAGGAAAGTATTTCAAATTAATTGACTGGTTTGTTACATTATGAATACAAATTTTAATTGAAAAGTAGAGTCTCTGTTTATCTTGAGAGAACTTTACTAAAGCTAAGCAAAGGAACAATTCTGTTTCCTTCAATAACTTTAAGAAACTACAGTTATAATTTATGATTTGGACTAGGCAATCATTTGGGTAAAAACTTCAGATTGTCGTTTTAATTTTACAATTTAGCTATTAATGTATTTTAATTTTACCTTTGCCACCAATTCAAAAATAATTTTTTAATGTGCCAACGAGACAACGAATTTCATGTTGTTCCCCAGACATCTTTCAATTAATTATACTGACAAATCAACCATTTTTAATTACCGTAGATCCCGGAATACAAGCCGACCCGGTATATTAGCCAATCCCCTTCTCTACCGACTAAATTACATGTATTTGCCGATGACCGGTATTTAAGCCGACCCCCTTCTCCAAGCAAAATTTTCTAAATTTCCTTAAAAGTGTTTCTTCGGGTATATTTATAATGTTTATCGGCGAGAATTTGAGACTGCCGGCATTTTTGATGGAAAACAGGAAGTGATTGCGGAGAAGTTTGGTAAATTGGAACCTTTGTGTTGAAACTATATACGCAAATACGGTACATCGGCGGGTGGATTTCCAGAGACTTGTTATAAATTTGATTAACTTAAATACGCAATACAGTGGACCCTTGACTTACGAACTTAATTCGTTCGCAAAGGCTAACCCATAATGCGTTCCGAACCTCCCACTGCAACACTTCCTTAACCTTTTCATAATAAAAAACACCAATAATTTTTCTAATGTACTAACCAAAAAGTTATAAAATGTGCCTAGCCTACTTCGATTAGGCTAGGAGCATGGCGGCGCGCAGCGGCTCTCCTTTTCAGTGCACTTTTTTGTTGTTTTTGTACTTTTTTTTTGTCCTTGTTTGTGCACGATCGGTTCGGCGAACATCCGCTACACCATTCAGAACCTTATAGACATCGGTGTCCAGAGCCAGACATCTGTTTTCAGTGTTTTTCATCACACGCACAACATCCCAGACAACATAGCGAGACCAGCGGGCTCTCCATGGTTTGTTGTCGGGTCTAAGAGACGACACACAGACGGAGGAGGGAAAGAAAGCAGAAGCGGGGCCGCAGATACGGCGTTATGCTAAGGCTAAAAAACAACCATACAAGCCCTATACAGAACTTTTTTCTGCACTGAAGGAGCTGCTTTTAATCTCAATGTAGATGCGTATAGTGACATTAAAAGGCATTCTATTCTAGAAACAATTTCATACTGTACTCACCATTTAATTTGACATCTTTGGGCTGCAGGAAGGGAGGAGGAGGAGATATTTCCACACAATGTCCATCTTCGTTTCGAAATTACATCCACAAACACATGTATCTGGGCTCCGACTGACGCTACTAACGCTCTCGGTTGTTTGTTTACAATCGCGCAAGCGGATACACGTGACCGCATCCGTTTCGTAGCGCAAGATGTGGATTGTAAATCAAAATAAAAAATTTTATTTTAAACTTCCCGATAATTTATTATAAATTTTATTAATAAAATCAACAACTAAAACACTTTTTTTAATAAATTCTTTATTTAATTTAAAGTACCGGCATGCAAAGTTACTTCTTCATCTGAAAGATGGCTCTGTGGTTTCGTCATTATTTACTTCCGTATTCATCGGCAAAACCGGCATTGCGCTGGAAATCTTGAATCTGAAATGATACTCGTTGTATAAACCGAACCCCAAACTCCAAGCCAAAAATCTAGGACGAAATTCTCGGCTTGTATTCCGGGATCTACGGTACTAAACTATAAACTAAATTTAGGGCTGAACAAAAAATAAAAATTAGGAAGGCCAATCAAAAGAACAAAAGAAACAACCAGCAGTCAGAAGATCCGGAGAGGATAGTCAACAAGTTAATTATAAAATACAATCACAGTGCTTACTACGCCAATGGAATTTCACACTTCTTAGTACAGGTATGTCTTGCTTACCATACTTTGTAGAAAAGTCCTTACAAAAATTGAAAACAGATGACAGAAAGCAGCAAAATTATTGTTTAGCTAGGGAAGAATCTTTCCCTCTCTCTTCTTCCAAACCTTGCAGATAATAAACTTCAAATACATTTTTTTTATTTCTGCTATTTTGGAAAGAAAAACCACTTGTGAGGCATTCACAAACAAACCAAAACAATAATCAGAATTAGATTTCAAGCATGCCTGATTGCTGCTAGTAATTATGCAAATCAAGGACAAAAAATTGAGGGATGTAGAGCATTGGGACACACTTGGAAGTTGCCTATACATAGTCAGTACAGCTGCGCACTCATTCAAGAGACCCATCAAATTCTAAATCTTTTGTGCACGATTATTTTATTCGCTGTAAGTGTCCATAAAACATTACTTTAATGTATTCATTTTAAAATCTAAATTAAACTATTTTTACTTATTACAAAAGGTGTTGTCTAAGCCACTGCATGTTGGGACAATGACACAAGAAACGTAAAGCCAGTAGAGCCATTCCCACAAAAAAGGAAAAACAGCTGTGCTTTTATATATCATGACAGCTGTGACAAAAGATTAGTGCTTCTGCATAACTAGCCGGCTATACCAGTACACTAAGTGTAATGAATGCTTTTAAAATAAACTTTTGTGGTAAAACTATTTCAGTAAGTAAAAAACATACCTAAACTTTTTTCTCTTTCTTCTCTTCTTTCTTTGGCAAGTCGCATTCGGTCATCAGTTTTTAGAAATCCATCTAAAACTGCAATAGAAAAAGGGAAAAATGTCATAATGCATTTTCTCTGCCTATAATATAAAAAAGTGCTATATCATAAAGTAGAATTTGAGTAAATAATAGAAAAGCATGTTACCCTTATTTGTTAATAACATTCCTGTCACCCAAAAACTTTGGTTAGACACCATGATTTTGGTACAGATTTGCAGAAGCTTATTTTGAATGTTTTAGGCCTTACCAACATTGGTACCAGAGAGGAAGGTTGCATAAATTAATACAAATTGTAAAGAGCAGAGCATGATTATATCTGCAGTATCAAAGCACATCTGACAAAAGCATTTAACCCTTATGCATATTGTAAAATGAATTAATAAAATGAAAAACAATTTTATATAAAAAAAAGCTATAAAATGACACAAAATACAAACAGTTTTAGAAAAATCATTTTAAATGAAAAAAAGGATATGGCTGTGTCTAAATGTCTTGTCATGAGATTATACTGTTAGGCTTTATTTATAATTCTAAACTTGCGATAAGATATATGTACTTAAAGTGGGAGTTTGTGTAATAGCTTCTGTTTATCAAAGGCTGCACTTCACTGTAAACCAATAACCTAAAATGCTCTTTAATGTTCAATAGTTATAAATGAAGTGTTAAATATATTAATATATCCTTAATTTTTATATGGACAAATACGTCTCACTATTGTACTGTTTTTAGAGAGTTAATGAAAGTATGATTTTTTTTTGCATCTACTTATTTTCTAATTTCAGGCCTTCACTGTATGCTCTCCATTGCTTATCAGTTTAAAGCTCAAAAGGAAATGAACTCTTGTTAAAGCATTATCCTGTCGCTCTAGAAGACATGCAGGCTCCCATTACCTATGGAGGTGAAAATTATTGGTAAAATGCTGTATTTTAGCCATACAATTAAATTCATGTGCATATATTGGCAAACCCAGACCATACCAGTTTTATTTAACAATTATGCATTCCTGACTCACTCCCATTTTAGAAATTCCTGTGTCTCATCTCTGGTTGCAGTAAATGCTCATGACTACTTGAACCTGTCAGACTTGTCTACTTCATTCTTTCTATGCTGTTCATCCTTTCCCTCTCACTGTTTTGACCTAATCAAATTAGACCTCAAATATCCTCTTACTACATTTTTTCATACTTTGTTCACCTTTTCTCTCTCATTCTTATGACATGATCAAATCAGATCTCAAGTATCTCCATTACTGTGTCTAAGTAAACAAAGATAAATATTCTTTACTTTTTCAACAATGCTCCTATACAAATCACATGTATTCTAAACCGGTTTTAGTATTCCAAAAAAATTCTCCAACATACTATCCTGCTGATTCATGCTTTTCCTGACTTATTCCTAAGCAGAATTTTAAATTAAGAAGTGGATGTATATCATCAGATTTATAGCCTAACCCTTCAGCTACATCATGTTAACACACAGCTAAATCTCTCTTTCAAAATGCTTTTGGAAAACTAAGAAAGCAGAGTTGCCACCTTCCTCATGCACCCTAAATATGCTGCTGTTTATTTTACAGTTTCATCTCGGTCCTTCATTAAATTGTCCACTATTTATCTTCTTTAATCTTCTCATGTTTACCTTACTACGAAACAATATCTTTGTTCTTTTTTTCCCAAATAATTTTTCTCCTTAATAGAAGTCCCTCATGGACAAACGTGTATTGTTTTAAAACGGGCATTCTCAAAGTTGGCAATATTACAGAAGCATTGGACAACTTACATCAGGCAGGGACGAGTTACCAAATGTATGACCTGGCATTATATCACCAAAGGCAAGGGGTTGCCTATAAAAATGGCAACTCTGAAAAGTCGTATGCTTTTTCCATCTTTGTGTGTCTTAAAGCTAACGGTCTTTTTATGCTAATAAAATAACATTAAATGATAATGAATCCATTGGGTCAGCACTGGCAGGCATCGTGTAGCATTACAATATCTTTAATGACTCAGAATTATGTAGGTTCCAGCAGGAGTTACTTGTTCAGTTTAATCCTTCTTCCAACTAATTTCTTCTTTCTTCTTAATCTTAAATTTGTTCTAAAATGTATTACACAAGTACTTAAAGTCTTAACTTTCTTTGTGATCTATTCCCAAGGTTCTCTACTTTGCAAATTATCCTTTACTATTTAATAACGTCAATAAACATCTATATCTTGTTTTAATATTGATTTGTGACCTATACTTTAAAATATATTATATCTATACTAATAAAAGGCAAAGCCCTCACTGACTGACTGACTCACTCACTCACTGACTCATCACTAATTCTCCAACTTCCCGTGTAGGTAGAAGGCTGAAATTTGGCAGGCTCATTCCTTACAGCTTCCTTACAAAAGTTGGGCAGGTTTCATTTCGAAATTCTACGCGTAATGGTCATAACTGGAAGGTATTTTTCTCCATTTACTGTAATGGAGTTGAGCTTAAAAACCGTGGGGGCGGAGTTTCGTGTGACATCATCACGCCGCCCACGTAATCACGTGAACTGACTGTCAACGCACTATGTAGAAAACCAGGAAGAGCTCCAAAATGCGCTGAAGAAAACATGCATTATATAATTGAGAAGGCAGCGAAACAATAAGAAGCAAGCGAGTGACATATACTACCATATTCATCAGTGCAGCTACTTCGGAAACAAAGCAAGGTATAAACCTAAACTTTAAATTAAGTTAATAGACAGGCTGCCGCTGGCGTTTTTCATGCCCACGGGTAATGCGGGATACAAGTTTAATGAGAGGACGCAGGATATAAACGAGAGTTTTGATCACTTTGTAACTAAGTTAAAATTGCAGGTGAAGGGGTGTGCTTATGCAAATTCCGAGAGACTGTGTTTGTGGGGGATTGACAGTTAAGGCGGGTGGAGGAGTCACGTCATCATATCCCCTCCCATTTACCTCATTTCGCTCTGAGCTGAGCTCCGCGGCTAACGCCGTCTTCCAAAGCAACTTCGTCACACTGCCACCTAAAGTTAAAACTTAAATATATAAAGTCAGCGTCAGAATATATAAACTCAGCGCTGGAATATATAAAGTCAAATCTTGAATATATGAAGTCAACGTCGGAATATATTGTCACGCTTGGGTCACAGATTTGCACAGAGACACAGGAGGTTGTAGAAACAAGAAGGATTTTTATTCAAACACTGCAAACACATGAGCTTAAACGTGCTCCATGACAAGTCAGAGATGACAGTTCCGCTAGGAGCAGAGAGAGAGAGTGATAAAAGCAAGCAAACAATCAATCAATTTTCAACTGACAGGCGCTACACAAGGCTTTTAAGTTAGTGGAGTATCGCGCGAGGTTTGCATTACGCGTTATAGCGCAAGTGAGAAAGTAAGGAGCAATGTGAGGGTAGTCTGTGTTTCAGGGGTTGTGGTTTTCCCAGAGGCGTCTGTATCTTCTTGGGGTGCGATCAGCCCTCCAGCTCACACCCTCCCCCTCAGCTTTATTCACATTTCCGTGAATCAAGCGACTCTCTGTACCAGGTTCATTTAGTCTTGATAATACGTCTGCGTTGACGTGTTCAGAACCTGGTCGATGTTTTACTGTGAAACGGTAAAAGTTGTAAGCCCAGAAACCATCTCATGAGGCGAGAGTTTGTATCTTTCTGTCGGTATGACCATTGAAGTGGAGTATGATCAGTTACCAAAGTGAAGTTTCATCCCCACACGTAATAGCGAAGCCCTCCAGCTCACAATATAAAGTAAGCGCTGGAATATATAAAGTCAAAACTTCAATATATAAAGTCATCGTCGGAATATACAAAGTCAGTGTTGCAATATCCATCCATTTCCCAACCCGTTGAATCCGACCACAGGGTCACGGGGGTCTGCTGAAGCCAATCCCAGCCAACACTGGGTGCAAGGCAGGAACCAATCCTGGGCAGGGCAAATGCATCATTTTCAAAACATTAACCGAACAGTGTTTTTTTAATTTATTTTTCTGAATACGTTTTTGTTAACTTACTTCAGTTCAGAGTCGTTTCAATCAATATATTTTGACTTTGAGTTTATATATTCAGGAATGAGTTTATATACTCCGATGTTGACTATATATAATCAGGAATGACTTTATAAATTCCGACGCTGACTTTATATATTCAGGTTTTCACTTTATATATTCCAGCGCTGACTTTATATATTCTGACGCTGACTTTATATATTCAAGTTTTGAATTTATATATTCCAGCGATGACTTTATATATTCAAGTTTTGACTTTATATATTCCAGCGGTGACTTTATTTATTCAAGTTTTGACTTTATATATTTAGAAAAAAGTTTTGACTTTATATATACCGACGCTGACTTTATGTATACAAGCTTTGACTTTATATATTCCGACAGTGACTATATATTCGGGAATGACTTTATATATTCAAGTTTTGACTTTATATATTCTGACGCCGACTTTATATATTCAGAAAATCAATGTATTTGCCTGTTTCGCACCCCATAGTATATGTGTGTGTGTATATATGTACACATATATATATATATATATATATATATATATATATATATATATATATATATATATATTTATATATGC